>CM076570.1:1405452914-1405912058 GCA_034641835.2 Pinus albicaulis
CTAGATGGCTTAGTCTGGTAACATCATTTCGCATACTAGGGGGCATGTTACAACGCTCTTCCTACAAAGGACGAGCGTTTTAGCACACTTTGTGGGGTGAAGGAGGCCGTGTTAGCTGCCCAAGCATAAGAAAATTACATTTTTTTATTCCTACGACAATTTGGCTTAGAAAAGGCTAAGGTTTCTTGTGATTTATTAATGAGTTATTGAAAATGCATTTTTGGAGAGAAATATCTCATGACCAAGAGGAACTTTAAATGCTAAATGATCCAACATGTTTATCTTCCCTAAGACGATGTGCAATACTGATGTATGTTAGACTTAAGCTGATGAAATTTTAGGAGGATCCCTTGATATGGATAATACAATGATGGGATGAAAAACATGGGTTTTTCATGATTGGGGATCATGATATCTCTATTGAGTGAGATTATATCTATTTACTCAATGGTTTATCATGTCGAGGAACAGGAGTAAACTTAGCAGGAGGGAAAGAAAATCCTAGGACCACTATGGATTTGATCTGAATATATTGCAGAGAAGCCAGTCAACCGGTTAGTAACAAAATTCTAGTATGGTTGATGGTATCAAGACCAATTAGGTCTATTTTATGGATGATAGTGCAAATTGTAAGGGTTAAGTGTCAAAATTTCGCTACAAAATCCCAATTGTTGCTGGCATTAGATTGCTTGCAGCCAAAAGTGTTCAATTGGTGTGAGGGAGTCCTTAGACAAGTGAAAGAAGAGTTGACATCATATAAGACTAAGGCCCAAAGAGAGTTTGGGAATGATAGAACTATTGTATCTTTCATACTAGAGAAAGTTCCTATTATGAGGTGTTTGGTGAGTCAGGTCATAGCCAGTCCCAAGGAACTTAGACTGGAGGGGTGGGCATCCTTAGTACCTCAAACAAGAGGAAAAACAATTAGGCACCACTTTTATGATGACTTGTTTGAGTGGCTCATAGTCGAGATTACATGATTGAGGACTTCCCGTATGCTAGGATGAACTATATAGGGGATCTGTAGTTGATATTGCCACCTGACACT
Source organism: Pinus albicaulis (assembly GCA_034641835.2). Lineage (NCBI taxonomy): Eukaryota > Viridiplantae > Streptophyta > Pinopsida > Pinales > Pinaceae > Pinus > Pinus albicaulis. Next base: position 1,405,453,963 of record CM076570.1, read on the forward strand.
AAGTGGGGGATATTAGGTAAGAGGATAAATACGAGACAAAAAGTATTTTTATATTTTAAATTTTATGCGATTTTTTGGTTAAGGATGAAAACAATGTGAGATGAAGCTTCTCTTGGCATAGTTGTGGCTCTTTTTCATCCTGCAAGTATACCCCGATATGCGAGCTATGGTGATCAACTACCTAGGGTTGGAGCACTAGTAGAGAACTTGAAAATCGCCGAAGAGGGAGATGAAACACTGTTAGTGGATTCAATCTAGTCCTTAGCTTGTGGATAGTGGTAAGAATAATGATCTTGGTGAAAATCAAGAACGAAATTTAAATCAAACATCATATGGCTTGGAAAGTGTGAATCACGGTCTGTAACAATTATGAGGGGCACACTGAAATGAAAAATCACCTAATTGAATATGAATAAGTCCAAATTTTCGCCATCAACCCGAATATTGGGATTGGATTCAACCCACTTCGTAAAGTAGTCCACTGAAACAATAAAGTAGACATCACCGTCAAAGGAAATGGGGTTTCAATTGATGAATTCTATGCCCCATTTAGAGAAGGAACTTCAAAATACAATTGGTTCTAGAGGGGTATGGGGTGCACACATTTTATTTGTATAGAGTTGACAAAGATGAAACTATTGTAATTTAGTAATATAGTCTTTGAATAAGGTTAGAGATTAGTATCGTGAGCGCAAAATTTTATGGGAAGTAGCAATGCCCGAAAGGTGATTAACACTTGCCCCAATATGGAATTCATTAAGAACTTTTTCTGCTTTGGAAAGGGTAAGAGAAGGTTGAATAAATGAGTCAACGCAAAAATAATATAAAGTGTCATCGAGCACTAAGTAATGCTTATACTATTGGCAGATGTGATGATGACAATCTAACGATAGATCTGAGCGAAAACATTTTGTTTTGTGTTTTTCAAGGATGTATCCATACTATTAGCCTCCATAATGTTCTAAGGCTGGAAGGAAATCAACATAGGTAACCCCAAACAAATATTTTAGTTTCGTAGCTAGCCCTAACAAACTATAGAGGGATATCTCTATGGAAATCACAACTAAGGGGTTTGAGTGGAGGAAGAATGGATTTAGTATAATTAGCTCAGATCTAGGGACTTGAAGGATTTAGTGGTTTTTAGCTCGATCAAGGATGAAAATCAAGTAACTAGGTCAAAGTATCAAAGGTTACAACTTAAAGAGATATGGAGGAGAAAGGTAGTTATGCATTTGTGATGGCTTAGGATTTTGTCGGTGTAGTGTCAGGTTTGAAAGGGAGACATATCATAATGATCATGTGCACCATGAATTCATTAATTAATAATGAAAATTACACAAAATTACATTCCTAAAAAAATAGATCTTTCATGAAAATAATTCTGCTTATAAACCTCTTACAAAAATCACTAAATAAGGAAAATGTGGTAAGGAGACAAGTATATCATTCATATAAAACTATAATAGAGAGAAACCATTATAAAAAACTCACAACATGAGAAATCTTGAATAATAGCTGCAACTGGTCATTTGATTTCTTGTATAAAATGATGAAGTACAAGCTACAAGAGTTTCACCCTATAATTTCCAACCATCAAAACGACTGAAAATTCCATACATATAGACTCAAAATCATTTATTGCTCCATATCTCCAAAAATTCTTCGACAATCATTCTTATATGTTTTAGACTCCAAAAGGACTCCCACCTATTTGTGATCATGGTCATGTTATTCATTTGATTCCATGATGTTTTCCTCCAAACACCAGGCCTTACTGATATCCTTATGCTCAAAAGAGTGAGATTGAATGTATGGTTGCAGAAATTCTGGAGACTTGTATAATTCAACCTAGTTAAAGTTCTTTCTTTTCTCTAGTAGTATCGGTGCACACGAAGGATGGATCATGGTGTATTTTTCCGGATAAGAGGGAGCTCAATAAGATCAATATGAAAGATAACTTTCCCATCATTTTCATTGATGAATTATATGTAGCAATTTACTCTACCAAGATGGATCCTTGTTGTGGATATCATCAAATTAGAATGAAGACTAAAGATATTTTGAAAACAATATTTAGAACTCATGAGGGTCATTATGAATTTTTGGTCATGCATTTTGGCCTTACTAATGCACCTTCATTATTTAAATTTTTTATGAATTCCATTTTCAAACACTTAGTTAGAAAATTTGTGTTGGTTTTTTTTATTATATACTAATCTACAACAAGTCTTGGACAGATCATGTTCAACATATAGACATCGTGCTCAAGCTATTGGAGGAGAAACAATAATATTAAAAAAACTACAAATGTTTCTTTGGAGTAAAAGAGGTCGAATATTTGGGTCATACTGTATCTCAAGAGGGTGTTAAGGTAGACCCTAACAAAATTAAATTCATTAAGGAATGGAGAATACCCACAACCATAAAGCACATTCGTGGATTTCTCAGGTTAACATAGTATTATCGCAATTTTATTAATAACTATGGGAAAATATCTACACCTCTAACATCATTACTAAATAAATATGGATTTTCTTGGACTTTAGAAGGAACTAAAGCCTTTGAACATATTAAAGAGGAAATTTGGCAAACATTGGTCTTAGCTATGTCACACTTCACAAAAACCTTTATTGTGAAATTTGATGTGTGACGAAATGGAATTGGTGTGGCTTTAATGCAAGAAGGAAGGAAGATTTATTTTGAAATTTATCCAATAAAAGGAAATTATTTATAAAAACATATTTATGAGAAGGAAATTTGGCAATACTACATCCACTAAATCAATGGTGACCCTACCTAATGGGAAGACATTTCAAGGTAAAAATATATGCTTATAGTCTTAAATACTTTTTGGAACAAATATTATCTTAAAAAGAGAAACAAAAATGGGTCACAAAGATATTAGGTTATGAATTTTAAATCATCTACAAAAAAGGGAAGAAAATTTTTGTTATAGATGCATAATCAAGAAAGGATGAGGATGTCAAAGCATTGTTTTGTGCCATTTATATAATCCAACCTAAGTGGATAACCAAAGCAAGGGATAAATGGAAGAATGAGGAAGAGTTGTGGAAACTCATTCAAAATTTGCAGCAAGATCCGAGCACATCTGAAACATTTAGGTAGAAGAATGATTCATTCTTGTACAAATATCACTTATATATTTGTAAGAATTCCCAACTCAAACAAAATATTCTTTTGGAATTGCACATCTCTCCCTTAGGAGGGGACTGAGGATTTTTAAAAAATTACCACCAGGTCAAGAAGGATTTTTTTTTGGATGGAATTAGATCTCATATTCAAAAGTTTGTGGTGGAATTTTGGTGTTCCAATGAAATAAATTTGATTTAGTTAAGACCCTAAGTCTTTTAAAACCTTTATCCATTCCAAGTCAACATTGGGAGGAGGTTTCAAAGGATTTTTTCACAATTTTACCCAAGTCGAAGGAAATATTGTCATCATAGTGGTAGTTGATAGAGTTACAAAGTATGCACACTTCTGTGCATTATCTCATCCGTTTAAAGTGAGTACAGTTGCTACTGCATTTATGGAAACAATTAAAAAACTACATTGAAACACAAATATTATTGTAAGCAAGAGCATTACATGAAATATTTGTACATAATTATTTTCTTTTTTGGGTACTCAATTAACTCATAGAGCATCATATCATCCTCAATGTGATGGGAAAACTGAGATAGTCAACAAATTTTTGGAAGGATTTTTTTGTTGTTTTGTATTGGATAAAAAAACACAATGGGTCATGTGGTTACCTCCCACTAAATGGTGGTATGACAGTTCCTTCAATATTGCAAAAGAATCGACCTGATTCATGGAACTTTATGGATATCGTCCACCTTCCACCAAATCATATTTAAGAGAAAATTGTAAGCTTCAAGAAGTGGAATATCACATCAAGCATCGACAACAAGTTCTCCAAATATTAAAGGATAAGTTGACTTTCATGCAGAATCGAATGAAACAATGTGCAGATCAACATTGCAACGAAATATGTTTTGATGTAGGAGACTTGGTATTTTTAAAGCTACAACCATACAAAAAAATGTCCCTCAAGGAAGCTAAGAAGGATAATAAATTATCACAAAAGTATTATGGTCCTTACAAGGTGTTGCAAAATATAGGTATTTTGAAATATAAATTGGAGCTTCATACATCTTCCCGAGTGCACCCAATTTTCCATGTTTCATGCTTAAAGAAGCTTATAGGTGATAATCTCTATGTACAAGCAATATTGTCAGAAATTGATGAGGAGGAAAAATTATATTGGAACTTGAAGCACTGACTGAATGAGGAACTCGAGAGCTACGAAATTGATCAATTTCATAATATCTCATCAAGTGCAAGAACTTACGTGGTGAATATTCCACATGGGAAGATGTTAATTTTATAGATAAACATCGAGAACTACTCAAGTGTTGAGGGAAACACTTGTTGGAAGGAGAGATGCATGTTAGGTCCCCATAGTACTAGTGTATCTCCTTATTAGTGTTAGTATAGCCCCGTTATTGTTATTTTTGTGCGTGTGTAGTCCCCATATTGTTATTATTATTCCCCGTAGGTGTAGCCCCATTATTTTTATTGTTGTGCCCATGTCATCTACATATTGTTATATTGTGACCCCCTTACACTCCTATATATAGAAGAAAAGTCTTTTAATTTGTATCATCCAAGAATTGTTCATCTATGTAGAATGTTTTGTTGTAGTAAAGAATGTCACTGGTTTGTAGCCTTAAATTCTCCAAAAGGTATCCTGATATTTTCCATTTTTTTTGGGAGGGTTCATAAATTTCTACCAAATATTATTTTTCCCACAATCCATTTTTAACTAACTAGTACGGGTCTCGTTTCCCAACAGCTGCAACTTTGTATCTTGTGTCACATAGCTCATTATCTTTCTCATCCACAACAATGCAATATGGGCAGAATATTGTGTGTGGTTCTAGAATTTTAACTAACGTTCTTGTATAAGGATTGCACAGTGTGTGACATTTACTTTCGAATTCGATATTTTCAACTAAGATGTGTTGCAATTTCCAATGGAAAGCTCTGATACCATGTTGGAAATTATGGTATGCTCTCATCTATGTCAAGAACATACACAAATAGAGAACCACAAAATTACACAAATGTGGAAATAAAATTACACACAGACAGATAGAGTGAAACATGAGAGAAAGACTTTTCTTCATTCATCTAGCTGAACATACATTAAATACATTGATTTAATACAAAATGGATGAAGCCTGAAGATTACATGAATTTCAATTCTTGATGGCATGGATATCCGCAAAATAATCCTTCTTGGGATTATTTCCTACACTCCCCCTTAATCACAATTGCGACCATCAATGATTCCCAGACACTTTTTGAAATAAACAAAATCTTTTTGTCCCAAAGGCTTTGTGAGGATATTTGCAAACTGTTCCCCTGACCTGCAATGCTGTAACACAGTTTCACCATTGTTAAATAATTCCCTTACTTAATGGGTTTTGGCATAAATATGCTTCTTTCTCTTGTGGAAAACATAATTTTTTGACAATGCAGTTGCCGAGCGGTTATCACAGAAAATTTTGGTCCCTTTTTCTCTTTCATGACATAAATCTCTCACCATCCTTCTCATCCAAACTTCTTGACAGGTTGTTGTTGTTGCTGCTGCATATTCATCTTCTGTTGTTGATAATGAAACTATTGTCTTCTTATTGGAAGCCCATGAAATGGCTCCCGATCCCAAATCAAAAACATACATTGATGTGTTCTTTATGTCATCAACACTTCCAGCGTAATCACTGTTAGTGTAACCAATCAGCTTAAAATCATCAATGGCGGAGTATAGAACATCATACTCCTTTGTTCCATTTACATACCTCAATATTCTCTTGGCTGTTTTCCAATGTGTCTCACTGGGTGTCTCCATGAATCTGGATATCAAACTTACTACATACATTATATCAAGCCTAGTTGTAGTCAAATACATTAGACTTCCAACCATGCTTTTGTACAATGTCAAATTTACATTCTTGTTGCAATCTTCCTTTCTCAACTTCAACCCGATGATAGTTGGAGTTGATGACGGCTTGTTGTTCTCCATATTGAACCTTTTTAAAATATCTGCAACATACTTTGCTTGGGAGATATAAATTCCCTTTTCTTTTTTCTTTACTTCTGTGCCCAAATAATATCATAATAGCCCCAAGTCAGTCATTTCAAATTCATTTTCATGACTTTTTATAAATCAACAATGAGAGAAACATCATTGTCTATAAAAATCAAATCATCTACATACAAACCAACAATAAGTATCTTACCATCCTTTTATTTGATGTAAAAGGTGGGTTCACCATCACACTAGTTGAACCCATTGTCCATTAGGTAAGCATCAATCCTACTGTACCATGCTCGTGGTGCTTTCTTCAACCCATAAAGAGATTTCTACAACTTACACACCTTATGTCCTTGGCCTTCTATCTCATAGCCAGGAGGTTGTTTAACATACAGCTCCTCTTTTAGCACTTTATTCAAGAATGATGACTTCACATCCATTTGAGAAACTTTCCATTTTTTTTGTGCTGCTATAGACAACACTGTCTGCACTGTCTCCATTATTGCAACTGGTGCATAGGTTTCCTCATAGTCTCTTCCTTGCTACTGCTTGTAGCCTTTAACAACTAGCCTTTCTTTGTGCCTTTATATCTTGCCTTCAATGCTTCTCTTTGTATTATAGACCCATTTCACTCCAATAACTTATTTTCCTTGTGGGAGGTCCACTAACTCCCATGTGTCATTTATTTCTATTTCTCCTATTTATTCATTCATTGCTTCAATCCACTTCTCTTCTTTGAATGCATCTTAAAAATGGATTGGGTCATCAAAATGAAAAAATAATTCAATCAATAATTAAGACCAGCACTATTATCAACTTCTTCTTGATCATAAATTTCACATAAATTTCTGAATTTTGGTCTTCTTATATTTGCTGAAGATGTGCTTGGAGTTTCAACTTAACTCGAGGGACTTGTTGATCCCTCTGGTCTGCCTGGAGTAACACATCCTTGATTTCTCAATGTTGTTCTATTGCTTAATTGTGGTGTGCTCTGTTGAGCTTGTCTGGGTGGAGGAGGAGCCACCATTGAGGATTTTCATGCTGCAGTCCATTCCTCTTTCTCTTCATGAGACACACATGTCTTCACATTTACTGTATTCTCTAAACTTTCATCCCAAGCTTCTTATTATACGAATTGAACATCTTTTTTTATTATTAATTTTTTTGTTGATGGATGATAGAGTTTGTAAGCCTTGGATTCATCACTATATTGAAGAAATATACATTTCTCCCCCTTGTTGTCCACCTTCTTCCTTAACTGATATGGGACATGTACATATGCTGCACATCCAAACACTCTCATGTGAGTAACAAATTTCTTTGTTCCACTCCATGCTTCTTCTGTAACTATGTTTATAACACTTTTGGTTGGACATCTATTAATAATATAAGCTGCACAAGAGACAACTTCTGCCCAACACTCATTTGGAAAATTATTTTCCTTCAACATACTTCTTACCATGTCCATTATGGTCCTATTCTTTCTTTCCGCTACACCATTTTTCTGAGGTGTATACCTTGTGGTAAATTTCTTGTGTACTCCATGCTCCCTGTATAAACGCAGGAAGTCTTTGGAGATATATTCTCCACCTCTATCAGTTCTCAACACTTTTATGTAGTTTCCACTTTTATTTTCAACAAGAGCTTTGTAGTGGTAGAACTATTCAAACACTTCACTTTTCTATTTTAGAAAATAGACCCATGTATTCCTTTTGTAATCATGTATAAATGTCAAAATATAATGACTGCTAGCTAATGATGGTGTTTGCATTGGTCCACATAAATTTGAGTGGAAAATATCCAAAGGTGTTTTTTCCCTTATACTCTTTCCTGCTGGAAATGATTCTCTGGGTTGTTTGCCCAAGATGCAGCCTTCACATAGGCTATCTAGTTTCTCTATGACTTGTAATCCCTTTACCATGTCCTTTATATGCAACAAGTTCAAACCTATAAAATTGAGATGAACAAATCTCAAATGCCATAACCAGTTCTCATATTTTGCTTTTTCTTAAAAGATTTCTTGTGTGGAAGCTGCTACAATGCCTCCTTCCTTCAAGTATGATATGATGTTGATAGGAAACGTTTTATTTCTTTTAATATGAATTTTTGAAATGAGTTTTATACTTGGAGGTCTATCCATGATTGTGCACACATCATTTTTTAAAAACAAATTGTAGCCCTTTTGCATGAGCTGCCAAATGCTTAGAAGGTTACATTTCAAACCAAGGACATAATAGACATCTAGCATGAACTTCTTCTCTCCCTTATTTGTCAGTATTTTTCCTCTTCCTTTCCCCATGACAAAGCCCTTTCTATCACTCTCTGTTGTCACTACACATTTTACACTTTCATCTAGATAGGAAAACATTGCTATTTTTCCAGTCATATGATTACTATACCCTGAATCTAAGAACCATACATATTGTTTTTATTGTGCTACATTACAAGCAAAAAGCATGCTACCATGGTTCAGATTTTCTTTTGTGAAATTTACACCAGGTTTACTACCCATGTCATTTTGATTCGTTCTTCATTCATTTGAATAATGACCATACTTTTTTCAAGAATGAAATTGGACATGAGATTTATCATACCTTTGTCCTTGTGCTTGATTATGGCTTGAGCCTTGGCTTGGATTCTGATTTCTACCCATTCCACTTGTGCTTGCAGCGTTGCTTCTTCCACGTTTGTGTGGGCTTCTTCCTCTTCCTCCGTAGTTTGATATTCCTCGACCTCTACCTTGACCAAAATATATTTGTGTCTTAAATTAATGCTACAGTGAGGAGTTTGTTGCTCTGTTCATTCTGTGCTCATGAGACATAATTAATGCATGAAGCTCGTCCACTGAAAACTGTGAGAGATCATTTTTTTCTTCTATTTCCACAACTATAGCATCAAAACTTGATGGTAGACTTCTTAATACTTTCTCAACTATTATCCTTTCTTCAAGTGTCTCTCCATGAGACCTAATTTGGGTAACCAACCCAATCACATGTGTAAAGAATGAGTCTATATTATCAGACTCTTTCATACAAAGAGTTTCAAAATCTCCTCTCATCATTTGAATTTTCATTGTCTTCACCGTTTCCATGTCTTGGTAGGTTGTCTGGAGGGTATCCCATTCAACCCTTGCTGGGATACTTCGTTGCTGTTGCAACCCTTGAGAAAATACTCTCATGTACTGATTGGAAAATATATAAAGTGGATTTGGAGTCCTTCTTCTTATTTTCCCTCAACAAATCTCTTTCTGCTTGTGTCAAAGAATCATATGCTACTACATCTACTAGTTCTTGGAAACCATTTTCCACCAAATCCGAAATATATTGTGAGGAGAACAAGGACTTCATTGTAATAGCCCAATAATAATAATTCCTACCGTTGAACTATGGTAGTTGTGGATTAGTTAGGCTTCTGACTGCTGCTTCCATATTTTCTGTTTAAACAAAAACCTCTCACTGTTGGAGAATCTGCTTCTCAAAACAACCTTTCAACTTCTTCAATAAAGAGCAAGCTCGTTCTTTCACTGAGAGCCTAGACCTGCTCTGATACCATGTTGGAATCTCCATTGGAAAACTTTGGTGCCATGTTGGAAATTCTGGTATTTTCTGATCTGTGTCAAGAACATACACAAATAGAGAAGCATAAACAATTTACACAAATGCGGAAATAAAATTACACACAGACAGACAGAGCGAAAATAGGAGAGGGAAAATTTTCTTCATTCATCTCACTGAACATATAAAAAATACATTGCTTTAATACAAAATGGCTGAAGCCTGAAGATTAAATGCATTTCAATTCTGTACAGGACGGATATCCACATAATCGTCCTTCTACTGCGAAAGCCCGATTATTCACAAAACAATTATTACACAAAAATTTATCATTGTCCCTGTACTCCCCGTAACTTGATCCTAGAGGACCCATAAAGTGACCTTTGTGTACTTTCCCAGCATGGAATACATACCCCTGAACCACACTTTGTCTGCTGAATCTTCTCCCCTTACAACTTCTCTAGAAGATCCCTGCAAAAACCTGGTTTTTAAGGTCGGCGATTTGTCTTAGTGTCTTACCCGCATCGATATCATAGATTTCCACTTTGACCTGTGCCAATCGGTGCTCTGTCTTAATTTCAGACCCATGATGATCCTCTTTTGGAAATTTTTTTAAATAGAAAGTAAGCTTCCATGACTAGAAGCTTCGCGAGGCAGCGAGCTGGAAGTTTGTTTTGAGGATATGGCCGAGGAATTCCCCTTTGGACTTATTATTCCCAAGAAATAGGAACTACTCCAAAGGATAAGCTATTTTCCCATTGTTTGAGAGCCCATAACTTCTTCCTCCATTGTTATATAAGGAGACCTCTTTCATCTTTGCTGCCTTAGTCTAAGTTATAAAGTTGGAGTTAGCAATCATAGAGAATAAGCAATCATAGCTTTGAGAGAATAGTGCAGAGTGTGATTGTTTTTGTGTGTTGAGAACATAGTGATATCTTTGACCTTTGTGTATGAGGGTGTTGCAAATGTGGTTGGATATAGACCTGCTGAAGGACAACCTCGACATCAAAGTTTTGTTGTAAACTCCCCTTGTCTTTATCATAATAAAATGAATCTGATGTTTATCTTCCACTCTTGTTTACATTTATAATGAGATTTCTAGCATTCCTTGATGAGCTAGATAGGTTGTAATTGATTTATGGTTTTTCATGATTTTACACTTGTCGTGGTTTCTTGACTATCTGTACAGGTAATCAGACGTTGGCAACAACGTTTATCGATCTTGGGAAGAGCGACGGATCAATAATCTTCGACAGAAGATGACAACATAGCATCAGGACAAGGCAGGTCATATTCCTTGCTCTAAATTTCATTTACAATCTAGGAAGGCAGATGTTAGTATGTTCCTGTAGTTTCCAGACCCACCTTAGGGCTAGAGAGATCACCTCTGTTCACAGAGGGAATTTACCTAGACAACAAATTGGCGACTCCATTGGGGAATCTGGCAGAATTTGACTCAAATAGGATCAGAGGTTATGTTGACAATATTGGTAATGGAATGAGAGGAAAATGGATTTCCCAAATCCATGGAGGAAAAGTGACAGAGTGAAGATATCTGATCCCGACATGAACTGCAGATAAGTGTCATGTTCAAGAGTGAAATACCGCCAACACAACTAATCAATAACTTCCATTTTCCCCCACCATTTCTGGCGAGTACCTCTTTATTTTTACACAAGCTTGAAGAGGGTAGCATATGCTTGTCATATAAGTTTTCCCTTTAGACAAATCCATCATAGTACATTTTATGAGACCTAGGAAGGAGGAACTCGGTTACATCATGGTGACGATTTTCGATGTCATTTAGTTTTAACGAGTCTGAAAAAGGAAGAACTAAAAATATTTTCATGTTTAGAGAGTTTCAAAAGAAGCGGAAAAGGAAACCTGAGCAGGTCCCTTTCTGGAAATAGCCCTCGGATCCTAAAAGGTAGAAAATGATGTTTGAGAGAACCTCTTGTAGAAATTATATAACTAATGCATTATACATCTAAGATTCTCCTGATCACACTCTATTTGAATTCATGCATAATACACAATCTCTTCTAATATTTATCATTACTTGCGGAAATTAAATCAATTGCATACACACATTGAAACCATAAAAAAATTCACACATATGAACACAGTGTTTTAATGAGAATGCCTGAAGCTAAAAACCCCAACTATCTATATATAATATATGTCATAGAGAGCATGTAACAATCCTCATACAAACCTAATCATATGAAGCTCTAAATACAATACAATCGCTACACACTAATCAGGCCCGATCTAGAAAATCCATGCATGAATCTTCGCCACCTGCTAGCCTGCCTCTACTACGCAATCCCTGCTGAATATTGGTGCTGAATGAACTCAAATTGTTCTAGCCTTGCTCATGAAATCATCATTGGCATCTCCAATCACTTTGTGTTGCAAATCATGCAACATTATAGTCACAACTAGTAGTCAACCTGCTCTTTCACCTACCTCTCCACTGGTCTCCACCGAAATTGTCCATGCACTGTAGTTAACTGATGTATTCTTTAGTTCATTAATGAGTTAATATTTAGTGAATTAATTAATAATCAATTCACACCACTCTCACTAGTGTATCAATCAATTAGACTAGATACAACTAGATCAACTGTGTCTAACTGAGTTAAACTTAACACAACTCCACCAACTACCTCAATAACTCCACCAAACTCTATCACATGAGTTCTAACTGAAGTCTCCATAAAATCGCTCCACTTAACCCTTAAGAATAGCGTAATTCCTTCCGTCATCTCCCGTGCCACATCTGTGCACTTAATGAAGTGCTCCAAGAGAATAAGATAATGTTTATAGTCCAAATATTATTAAGAGCTAATAATATTCAACATGTCTATTTTTAGACTGGAAATCTAAAAATAGATTCTGCTGAGTATGTCTAAAAATAGAAGTCCATCTATTTTTCCAACTTGACCAACCATCAACAAATAGCATCCTGCAACTCATAGAATATGATCGACATGTCTAAAACTAGACATAGTCTAAAAATAGACTTGCGCCAAAAATAGCCTTTGGGCCCACTTAGTGAAGCAACTCTTTTCACTAAGCTCATCATCTTGTTGCAATCTCAACACTCGCTTTCAACAAGATAGGGATTATCTTCCACCCCGATCCTACCTCTATGGTATTCGACTTTTCTCCTAGTGAGTGCCTTCATCAAGATATCAACATCTTGATCCTCCATAGGAATGTAAGAAAGTAACATGATCTTCCACTGCACAAAATCTTTGATAGGATGATACCCGATGTCAATGTGTTTAGATCTATCATGAAATACTAGATTAACTGAGAGTTTGATGAAAATTTGATTATCATAATATATCACAGTAGGATCTAATTGTGAACCGAACAACCCAACCATGATCTTCCTCATCCATATAGCTTTGCATGCAGCTAAACTTGTAGCCATGTACTCATCCTCCACTGAACTGAGTGCCACGGATATCTTCTTCTTGTTGTACCAATAAACTGTTGTCGACACGATACTGAAAATCCCTCCAAATGTGCTCTTTCTGTCCGTTGGGCTCCCTGCCCAATCTGCATCCGTGAAGCCATGCAACTTAACCTCATCCAACTGTCTGTACCATAATCCATATCTCGATGTGCCTCTGAGATATCTCAATACATGCTTCCCAACTTTCCAGAAGAGCTTGGTAGGCTTAAGCATAGCTTGTGAGAGCTGGTTAACAACATAGCATATGTCCGGTCATGTATTGACTAGATACATGAGCGAACCAACCAAATATCGCTAAACAGTGGCATCCACTACCTCTACCGATGTAGCATCCTCTTTCCTCCAACCACCAGGAAGAGGAGTATCGATAGGCTTGCAGCCTTGCATGTTGAACTTCTCTAGAATCTCCTGAGCATACTTTCCTTGAGACACAAACAATCCATCACTACACTGCCAAATTTCCAATCCCAAGAAATAATGAAGGAGGCCCAAGTCCTTCATCTCAAACTCTTTTGCAAGATCAGCCTTGCATGAGAGTATCAAATGTTCATCACCCGTCAAAATCAAATCATCTACATAAAGTAAAATGATTAGCAACTTACCCTCCATCACAATCTGGTATAGGTTCGGATCCACCTCACTCATGGTGAATCCAAGACTAGTGAAATAAATGTCTATCCATGTGTACCAAGCATGAGGTGCTTGTTTCAACCCATACAACGCTCTTTTGAGCCTACACACATGCGACTCGTTGCTGAAGATCTCGAAACCTTCAGGCTGCTCTATGTACACCTCCTCCTCAATGACTCCATTGAGGAACGTAGTCTTCACATCCATTTGATGAATGTGCCATCCCATCTGCACTAAGAGAGCTAGGATGCTCCGTATGGAAGAATACCTTGCGACAGGTGTAAAGGTTTCCTCATAGTCGATCCCGTCAATCTGTGAGAAGCCCTTGGCAAAAAATCTTGCCCTATACTTCTCAATGCTCCCGTCAGAAGCTTTCTTCACTTTGTAGATCCATGTCAAACCTACCACTAATTTCCCTTCCGGCCTTGGGAAAATATCCCATGCACTGTTTCTGACAATCGAATCATACCCTTCCACCATGGAATCCACCCATGCAGGGTCCTCTAAAACTTCCTCGAAAGAGGATGGTTATGTCACGATACACTTGCTCATCAGAGCCATGTATCTAGTATATCGGTTAGGTGACTGTCTCTATCTGTGTTGTGATGTAGGTTCTCCTACAATCTTCTCTGCATCAAGATTCATTCACTCAGCTTCTGTAGTGCACTTCTGCCCTTTGATGGTTGATGTTGCATGAGTGGTTTCTTCAACTCCATGAACCTCCTCTTGTGGCTGATCCACATATTGAGGATCATCCTTAGGAACTAATAGCTCCTCATCTGCATGCAAGTGTGGCTCCCTCTCAAGCGTGTTGAGAATGCAACAATATGACAAAGCTTAGTGGAAAGAAGTCGCCTTCACTAAGTGGGCCCACAAGCTATTTTTGGCGCAAAGTATATTTTTAGACTATGTCTATTTTTAGACATGTCGATCATGATTCTATGAGTTGCGAGATGCTATTTGTGGAGGGATGGTCAAGTTGGAAAAATAGATGGACTTCTATTTTTAGACATACTGGGCGGAATCTATTTTTAGATTGCCGGTCTAAAAATAGATATGTCGAATATTATTAGCTCTTAATAATATTTGGACTATAAAAATTATCTTATCCTCTTGGAGCACTTCAGTTTGATGCCTAGATGTGGTACATGCAGCTGACAAGGAATTATGCTATTCCTAGGGTCTAAGTCGAGCTATTGCATGATGACTTCAGTTAGAACTCATGTGAGTGAGTTTGGTGGAGTTGATTGAGGAGTTGATGGAGTCATGTTCAGTTTAACTCAGTTAAACATAGTTGAGCTAGTTGTATCTAGTCTAACTGATTGATACACTAGTGGAAGTGGTGTGAATTAATTAATAATTAATTCAATAATTAATAAATTAATGAACACATCAGTTAACTCAAGTGCATGGACAGTTTCAGTGGAGATCAGTGGTGGAGGTAGGCGAAAGAGCAGGTTGACTATCGGTTGTGACCATACTGGTGCATGAGTTTGCACCACACATTGATGGAGATGCCAATGATGATTTTTCAGTACATATTGGTGGGATTCGAACTTGGATCTTAATGATTATCCATATTAGATTGCGCAGTAGAGGCAGGCCAACAGGTGGAGGAGATTTGAACATGTGACTTGTCAGATCTGAGCTTGTGTAGTGTGTAGCATGTGAGATAATGTTGAGAGCTTGTGAGGAGCTTTGTGCTATGTATTGTTACATGAAATCTATCATTATAATATACAAATATTTGGGGTTTTTCAGCTTTAAACTTTCCCATAAATACTATGTTTATATGTGTGATTGATTATGTGGTTTTAATGTGCGCATGCGATTGTTTATTTTCCGCAATTAATGATCAATGGTAGAAGAGGTTATGTATTATGCATGAAGCTCAAATAGTGTGTAATCAGTATAATCTCGGTGAATGATTTAAATATTATTCAAATTTCTACATGGTATCAGAGAAATATTGATCATTGGAGCAATTGCAGAAGCATTGAAGCGATTGAGTTTTGAGCTGGTGGAATTCGAATTTGCAGCAGTGTTTTCTTGGTGTCGAAGCTGAAATGTCTTTCAACGGATTGTGATTGGAGTATGACCTTGAGGGCAGCTCGAATTATATTGCATGGAAAGACAAGATGGAGGCAGTGTTAGATGACAATGGGTTAAAAGAGTTCATAGAAGGTGAAGTCCCAAAGCCTACTTCTGGCGATGCTGGTGTTCTGGAGGCATGGAAAAGGAAGACAGCAAAGTGTCGAAGCATTCTGTTTGAAGGTGTGAAGGATCACATTGTGTCCAACCTGCATGGTAAGGATTCTCCATTCTTGATGTGGAAATCCTTGACAGATTTATTCTAAGGAAAGACCGACCAGAGGAAGTTGGCGCTCAAGGACAAACTCAGGAACATAAAGATGGAGAAAGGCGACAGTATGCCCAAGTACCTCACGAAGTTCATCCAATGCAGGGATGAGCTGGGAAGTGTGGGGGTGATTGTTGATGATGAGGACTTGGTGAGCTTGGCTCTCCTTAGGCTTCCGAAGAGTTGGCATTCTTATCAGGACTCTGTCAATGGCCAGGAGAAATTTCCAGGATGGGAGCAACTTTGGTTGGATCTTGTGCAAGAGGAGATAAGGCGAAGTACCAGGGATGGATCTTCATCAAAGGCATCGGATGAAGAGAATTTCACTTTGGCTGCCAAAGCAAAGAAGGGGAAGAGCAAGAAATCTTCTCAATCCGGTGCGAAAGGCAAGAAGCAGGACATGTCCAAGGTGAAGTGCTTTCACTGTCACCAACATGGACATTATGCCACAAATTGTCCGCAGAAGAAGAAAAATAAGCAGGTTTCTAGATCTGCAGCTGGAGAGGGCTTAGCCTCACAGTTTGAGATGGATTTTTTGCTGATCGCATGCTTGGTCTCAAGTGTGATGGGTTCAGTGTGGTTCTTGGACAGTGGTGCGTCTTTTCACATGACAGGAGATCGATATTTGTTTACTGATCTGGATGAGAAAGATCTTGGAGTGCACATTGAGATGGGTGATGATGGTAGATACAGTGCGACCAGTATCGGTACCGTTTCCTTTGAGAGGGAGTCTGGTAAACCCTTCGTATTGAAGGATGTGATGCACGTTCCAGGATTGAAGAAGAATCTTATCTCTATGGCAATGTTGGAAGACAAGGGATATGATGTTGTCTTTAGCGAGGGAAAGGCTTTCCTGTGCAGTAAGGCAACTGGTGAGACCTGGAGGATAGGGGTTCAAGTTAAGAACCTTTATCAATTGTAGATAGATGGCTGCGCAGCAATGGCATGCAAGGCAGAAGGAGTGGTGAGCCAGGATGATGGCGAGTTGTGGCACCAGAGATTGGGCCACCTTCAGCATGAAGCTTTGAAGATACTACAGTAGATTTCTACTGGGCTTCCTAAGGGTACTCTTGCGCAGTCAGATCAGTGCAAGAGATGTACCTTGGGAAAATTTGTGAAAGCCACCTTTCACGAGAAGGATAGTCACACCACGACGATCCTTGAGAGAATTCACACAGACATGTGTGGACCTTTCTCAGTAGCTTCGACAGCAAAGCACAGGTACTATGTGATCTTTGTTGATGATTTTTCTCGCAAGTGCTGGATCTTCTTCATGCAGAAGAAGAGAGAGACATACTCAAAGTTTTTTGAGTTCAAAGCGTTGGTTGAGAAAGAATCGAGGAAGCAAGTGAAGGCTCTTAGGAGCGATAATGGTGGTGAATTCATCTCTGGCGAATTCAAGGATGTTGCAGCGTAGAAGGGATTCGAAGAGAGCTCATAGCACCTCAGAACCCACAGCAGAACGGGGTTGCTGAGCAGAAGAACAAAACGATCGTGGGTGCTGAACGGGTGATGTTGCATGATCAGGGCCTACCCATTCACTTGTGGGTAGAGGCATGCAATACTACAGTATATGTGCAGAACCATTTTCCTCACAAGATACTTGGCATGAGTACACCCGAGGAGGCATTTTCTGGTAAGAGGCCTGATATTTCCCATTTGAGGATTTTTGGTTCACCTGTTTACATTCATGTGACGAAGGATGCCAGGAAGAAGCTGGAGCCAACTACGGAGGTTGGGATATTTGTGGGGTACACTGATACGCCCCACAACTATCGTGTGTATTTTCTAGACAGTCGCAACACTGTTGTGCGACAGGATATCAAATTTCATGAGGAGAAAGCCATGAAGTGTTCAATTGAGAGGGAGCCACACTTGCATGCAGATGAGGAGATATTAGTTCCTAAGGATGAGTCTCAGGATGTGGATCAGCCGAAAGATGAGGTTCATGGAGTGGAAGAGACCACTCAAGCAGTGCCAACCATCAGAGGGCGGAAGCGCACTACAGAAGCTAAGCGACTGGCTCAAGATGCAGAGAAGGTTGTAGAAGCACCTACATCACAGCGCAGATAGAGACAGTCACCAAACTGGTACACTGGATACATGGCTCTTGTGAGAAAGTGTATCTTGACAGAGCCATCCTCTTTCAAGGAATTTGTGGAGGACCCCGCATGGGTAGATGCCATGGTGGAAGAGTATGATTCGATTGTCAGAAACAATGCATGGGAGATTGTCCCAAGGCCGGAAGGGAAATCAGTGGTAGGTTTGAGATGGATCTACAAAATGAAGCAGGTAGCTGACGAGAGTGTGGAGAAGTACAAGGCAAGATTTTTTTCCTGAGGCTTTTCACAGGTAGAGGGGATCGATTATGAGGAGACCTTTGCACCTGTTGCAAGGTATTCTTCCATACGGACGATTCTTGCTCTCTCAGCGCAGATGGGGTGGCACATTCATCAAATGGATGTGAAGACTGCATTCCTCAACAGAGTCATTGAGGAGGACGTGTACATAGAGCAGCTCGAAGGTTTCGAGATCGTCAGCAGCGAGTCGCATGTGTGCAGGCTCAAGAGAGCGTTGTATGGGTTGAAACAAGCACCTCATGCTTGGTACACACGGATAGACAGTTATTTCACCGGACTTTGATTCTCCAAGAGTGAGGCGGATATGAACCTATACCAGATTGTGGTGGAGGGTAAGTTGCTTATCATTGTACTTTATGTAGATGATTTGATTTTGACAGGTGATGAGCTGTTGATACTCTCATGCAAGGAGGATCTTTCAAAAGAGTTTGAGATGAAGGACTTGGGCCTCCTTCATTATTTCGGATTGGAAATATAAGGGCCAGCTGGGGGACCATTTGCTCTCAAAGTTGTCCCGAGAAGACAACGTGAGAAGTCTGTAACACATGGCCGGTGCTTGTTGATACTCCTCTTCCTGGAGGTTGGAGGAAGGAGGATGCTACTTCGGCGGAGGTAGTGGATGCCACTATTTATCGACAGTTGGTGGGGTCGCTCATGTATTTGGTCAATACACGACCCGACATATGCTATGCTATTAACCAGCTTTCACAAGCTATGGTTAATCCAACCAAGCTCTTCTGGAAGGCAGGAAAGCATGTATTGCGTTATCTTAGAGGCACATTGGGATATGGATTGTGGTACAGACATTCGGATGAGGTGAGGCTATGTGGCTTCACGGATGCAGATTGGGCAGGGAGCCCAACAGACAGAAAGAGTACATCTGAAGGGATTTTCAGTATCGGATCAACAACAGTTTCTTGGTACATTAGGAAGCAAAAATCCATGGCACTCAGTTCATCGAAGGCCTAGTATATGGCAGCAAGCTTGGCTGCATGCGAGGCTATATGGATGAGGAAGATCCTGGTCGGGTTCTTCGGTTCACACTTGGAGCCTACTGTGATTTATTGTGATAATCAGAGTTCCATCAAACTCTTAGTTAATATAGTATTTCATGATAGATCCAAACACATTTACATCCGGCATCATCATATCAGAGATTGTGTGCAGCAGAGGATCATGTTACTTTCATACATTCCTACGGAGGATGAGGATGCTAATATCTTGACGAAGGCACTCAGCAGGAGAAAATTCGAATACCACAGGGGCAGGATAGGGGTTGCAGATAATCCGTATCTTGTTGAGAGGGAGTGTTTAGAATGCAACAAGATGATAGAGCTTAGTGGAAAGAAGTCGCCTTCAATAAGTGGGCCCGCAGGCTATTTTTGGCGCAAAGTCTATTTTTAGACTATGTATATTTTTAGACATGTCGATCATGATTCTATAAGTTGCAGGATGCTATTTGTGGAGGGATGGTCAAGTTGGAAAAATAGATGGACTTCTATTTTTAGACATACTAGGCAGAATCTATTTTTAGATTGCTAGTCTAAAAATAGATATGTCGAATATTATTAGCTCTTAATAATATTTGGACTATAAAAATTATCTTATCCTCTTGGAGCCCTTCAGCTTGAAGCCTGGATGTGGCACATGTAGCTGACAGAAGGAATTATGCTATTCCTAGGGTCTAAGTGGAGCTATTGCATGATGACCTCAGTTAGAACTCATGTGAGTGACTTTGGTGGAGTTGATTGAGGAGTTGATGGAGTTGTGTTCAATTTAACTCAGTCAAACATAGTTGAGCTAGTTGTATCTAGTCTAGCTGATTGATACAATAGTCGAAGTGGTGTGAATTAATTAATAATTAATTCAATAATTAATAAACTAATGAACACATCAGTTAACTCAAGTGCATGGACAGTTTCAGTGGAGATCAGTGGTGGAGGTAGGTGAAAGAGCAGGTTGACTATCAGTTGTGACCATACTGGTGCACGAGTTTGCACCACACATTGATGGAGATGCCAATGAGGATTGCGCAGTACATCTTGGTGGGATTCAAACTTGGATCTTAATGATTATCCATATTGGATTGCGCAGTATCGGCAGGCCAACAGGTGGAGGGGATTTGAACATGTGACTTGTCAGATCTAAGCTTGTGTAGTGTGTAGCATGTGAGATAGTGCTGAGAGCTTGTGAGAAGCTTTGTGATATGTATTGTTACATGAAATCTATCATTATAATATACAAATAGTTGGGGGTTTTTAGCGTTAAAATTTCCCATAAATACTGTGTTTATATGTGTGATTTATTATGTGGTTTTAATGTGCGCATGCGATTGCTTATTTTCCACAATTAATGATTAATGGTAGAAGAGGTTATGTATTATGCATGAAGCTCAAATAGTGTGTAATCAGGATAATCTCGGTGAATGATTTAACTATTATTCAAATTTCTACAAAGCGAACACTTCATGGCTTTCTCCTCATGAAATTTGATATCCTATCGCACAACAGTCTTCCGACTGTCTGGAAAATACACACGATAGTTGTGGGGTGTTTTTGTGTACCCCAAAAATATCCCAACCTCTACGGTTAGCTCCAGCTTCTTCCTCGCATCCTTTGTCACATGAATGTAAACAGGTAAGCCAAAAATCTTCAAATGAGAAATATCAGCCTTCTTACCAGAAAACGCCTCCTCGAGTGTACTCATGCCAAATACTCTGTGAGGATAATGGTTTTGCACATAAACTGTAGTATTTCATGCCTTAGCCCCCAGATGTATGAGAAGGCCCCATTCTAGTGCTATGAGCTCTCTTCGAATTCCTTCTGCGCTGCAAAAGTCTTTGAATTCTCCAGAGATGAGTTCACCATGATTGTCACTCCTAAGAGCCTTCACTTGCTTCCCCGATTCTTTCTCAACCAGTGCCTTGAACTCACAGAACTTAGAGAATGTCTCGCTTTTCTTCAACATGAAGAAGATCCAGCACTCACAAGAAAAATCATCAACAAATATCACATAATACCTGTGCTTTGCTATCGAAGCTACTGCGAAAGGTCCACACACGTATGTGTGAATTATCTCAAGGATCGTCATGGCACGACTATCCTTCTCATGCAAGGTGGCTTTCAAAATTTTTCCCAAAGTACATCCCTTGCATTGATCTAACTGCGCAAGTGTACCCTTGGGAAGCCTGGTATAAATCTGTTGCAAAATTTTCAAAGCACCATGGTGAAGATGGCCCAATCTCTTGTGCCATAGCTCACCCTCATCCTGACTCACCACTCTTTCTGCCTTGCCTACCATTGTTGCACAAACATATCCCTGCAACTGATAAAGGTTCTTAACTCGAACCTCTATCCTCTGGGTTTCACCAGTTGCCTTACTGCGCAAGAAAGAATTTCCCTCGCTAAAGACAACATCATAGCCCTTGTCTTCCAACATCGCAACAAAGATCATATTCTTCTTCAATCCTAGAACATGCATGACATCCTTTAAGATGAAAGGTTTTCCAGACTCCCTCTCAAAGGAAATGGTCCCGATACCAGTCGCACTGTATCTACCATCATCGCCCATCTCGATGTGCACTGCAAGATCCTTCTCATCCAGATCACTAAACAAATCTTTGTCTCTGGTCATATGGAAAGATGCACCACTGTCAAGAAACCACACTGAACCCATCATACTTGAGACCAAGCATGCGATCAGCAAAAAATCCAGCTCAAATTGTGAGGCTAAGGCCTCTCCAGCTGTAGATCTAGTAGCCTGATTATTTTTTTTCTTTTGTGGACAATTAGTGGCATAATATCTCTGTTGGTGACAGTGAAAGCACTTCACCTTGGACATGTCCTGCTTCTTGCCTTTCACACCTGATTGAAAAGTATTCTTATTGCTCTTCCCCTTCCTTTATTTGGCAGTCAAATCATAATTTTATTCATCTTCATTCTTCGATGAAGATCCATCCCTGGTACTCCACCTTACCTCCTCTTGCACAAGATCTGACCAAAGTCGCTCGCATCCTGGCAGTTTCTCCCAACCATTGACAGAGTCCTCATAGGAATGCCAAATCTTCGGAAGCCCAAGGAGAACCAATCTCACCAAGTCCTCTTCATCTACAGTAACCCCCAAACTTCCCAGCTCATCCCTACACTAGAAAAATTTCGTGAGGTACTTGGGTATACTGTCGCCTTTCTCCATTTTTATTTTCCTGAGTTTATCTTTGAGTGCCAACTTCATCTGGTCGCTCTTTCTTTGAAACAATTCTGTCAAATATTTCCACATCAAGAATGCAGAATCTTTACCATGAAGGCTGGACACTATGTGATCCTTTACACCTTCCAACAGAATCCTTCAACATTTTGTTGTCTTCTTTTGCCATGCGTCAAGTGCGGCAACATCGCTAGAAGTAGGTTTTGGAATTTCTGCATCTATGAACTCCTTCAAACCATTATCCTCCAACACCACCTCCATCCTGTCCTTCCATGAAATATAATTCTAGCTGCCCTCAAGGTTATACTCCAATCGCAATCCGTTGAAATACATCTCAACTTTGACACCAAGAAAACACTACTGCAAATTCGAATTCCACCAGCACAAAACTCAACCGCTTCAATGCTTTGCAATTGCTCCAATGATTGATATAGCTCTGATACTACGTAGAAATTATATAACTAATGCGTTATACATCCAAGATTATCTTGATCACACACTATTTGACTTCATGCATAATATATAATCTCTTCTACTATTGATCATTACTTGCGGAAATTAAATCAATTGCATGCACACATTGAAACCATAAAAAAATTCACACATATGAACATAGTGTTTTAACGGGAAAGCCTGAAGCTAAAAACCCCAAGTATCTGAATATAATATATGTCATATAGATCATGTAAAAATCCTCATACAAATTCGATCATATCAAGCTCTCAGTACAATACAATTGCTACACACTAATTAGGCTCGATCTAGCAAATCCATGCACCGATCTTTGCCACCTACTAGCCTGCCACTACTGTGCAATCCTTGCTGAATATTGGCTTTGAATGAACTCAAATTTTTCTAGCCTTGCTCACACAATCCTCATTGGCATCTCCAGTCACTGTGTGTTGCAAATCATGCAACACTATAGTCACAATTGATAGTCAACCTGCTCTTTCACCTACCTCTCCACTGGTCTCCACTGAAACTGTCCATGCACTGTAGTTAACTGATGTATTCTTCAGTTGATTAATGAGTTAATATTTATTGAATTAATTAATAATTAATTCACACCACTCTCACTAGTGTATCAATCAGTTATAGTAGATACAACTAGTTCAACCGTGTTTAATTGAGTTAAACTGAACAAAACTCCACCAATCTCTGTCACATGAGTTCTAACTGAAGTCTCCATGCAATAGCTCCACTTAACCCTCAGGCACAGTGTAATTCCTTCCATCAACTCTTGTGCCACATCTGTGCACTGAACTGAAGTGCTCCAAGAGAATAAGATAATGTTTATAGTCCAAATATTATTAAGAGCTAATAATATTCGACATATCCATTTTTAGACTAGCAATCTAAAAATAGATTCTACCCAGTATGTCTAAAAATAGAAGTCCAACTATTTTTCCAAATTGACCAACCAGCCACAAATAGCATCTTGCAACTCATAGAATATGATCGACATGTCTAAAAATAGACTTGCGCCAAAAATAGCATGTGGGCCCACTTAGTGAAGGCAACTCTTTTCACTAAGCTCATCATCTTGTTGTAATCTCAACACCTCTTAGTCGCGATAGGCTAAGTTATTCCTTTTTTGCAAATAATCTATCCCAACTCGAAAAAGGTGTAAACATATACTGGGTAGATACCGTTTCGTAACCATTTAATGAGTTCGAAATGACAAGAGTCTAAGCAATCTTTTCATGTTTAGAGAGTCAGAAAAGAGATGAAAAATGATTCAGATAGTGACATTTTTTTGTTTTTACCAAGTCCAAAAAAGTATAAAATATAACTCGTTACCTTATCATTGTTAGGTTACAAACCTGTCGCTACATAAGAGATGCACGTAAAGCCCATTTCTCGAAATAACATAGTGAAATAATAAAAAAATATGTCTTAAAACCTAATTAGGGTTTTCAAAAGTTATAAAATGTCAAAAATGATAAAAAATAATTTCTTTTCACTTTTAACTCTTGTGAGCAATAGCTACCCCTTTTACACTGTGATCTTGCTGCAACGATAAAGGGCAATCCGAAAGACCAATCTCAAATCTGTCAATTCTAGGTAAGATCTAGCATCCTTCCCTACATTTTGATTCCCTCTTCATTACCTTCAAACAAAATTTTATGTGTTTATGGGGGAATTTGGAAAAATATAGGGCGCGGAAGTTGGCGCAGGTATGAGGTACAAACTCTCGCAAATCAACCAAAATTTTGAATTGGGGCACACCCATTGGTGCAACTATTTTAGAAACAATCACGCCAATCACAACGCACAATTTTAGAATGTAAATGTAGACAACCATAATCATTTTAACCAACCAAGAGCTTTGAATTTAGGTAATCATAGTCATATGAATGTCTTTGTAGGTATGAAGTGGAAAAATGGCAATTAAATGGAAAGAATGAGAACATAGTGAAGAAGACAAAGTTGCCATGGAAAATAAAAGATTCATGGAAGCTCTTAGAGATTGTGGGCTCAAAAAGTTCTTCATGACACCATTCCTTAGAGCTCAACCAAACCTATTGTAATACTTAATCAGTGTCTAGGACATTGATTAGGAAAATTACATTATTCATGAACAAGAAATCGAGATTGAAGTTTCAGATGTTTGTCATAACAGGGTTCTCTCGGAGGGGGCAGTACCAATCCTAGCCGACACCTCGCCCACAATGGAGAACATGAGTACATTATATATATGTGTGTGTGTGTGTGTTCTAGAATGCAATTAATTGTTCAAGTAGTTTTACTATATGTGCATTGATGGAAAATTTTGCACGTACTGGATATATATGTTCTAGAATGAAATTAATTGAAAGTAGTTTTTCTATGTGCATTGATGAGAAATGTTTCACGTACTTGATATATACACCGAATGAATGTGACTAGTTTTTCTCGTGGGTTTTTCTGGTAAAAAGTATGGAATGTAAATAAATCATCCACAATATAGTTTTGTATGAAGATTCCTTTCAGAAAAGAGACTCAGAGAACTTCTCCGACTTTTGGTTGGATTTGACCCACATCTCTATTCCTGATAGAAAATCTAGTACAAAATTTGTCTGTCCAATGGTCAGATATGTTCTAGGAAATTAACTGAAAGTAGCGTTTCTATGTGCATTGATGAAAAATGTTGCACGTATTGGATATATATATATATATATATATATATATATATGTTCTAGAAAGAAATTAACTGAAAGTAGATAAATTATATATATTGCCATTGATGAAAAGTAGCTTAATTCTATTGACATTGATGAAAAATGATGAAGTATTGGATATATATGTTCTAGAAAGAAATTAACTATTCAAACATATTTTCTATGTGCATTGATGAAAACTGTTGTATGGATATATATGTTCTAGAATGGAATTAACTAAAAGTAGCTTTTCTATACATGTGCATTGATGAAAAATAATGGACATATATGTACATTATAGATTGCATTTTTAAAATTTTATGATTGTTTTCAACACATCTAACAAGACCTAGAATCTTATGATTGTTTATATATATATATGTATTGTACTTCACAACATTACTTCACATGCCAAATGTACTTCAACCATCCAAAACTTGAGTTTTAAAAACTTGCATAAGCATTTCACTAGTTGAATAAAATTCAAAAAGGAAAAATCTGAAATAGAATCTTATTCACAGGATAGAAAGGTTAAATTTCTTCTCCATATAATAACTCAAGGCAATCTTCTTTTGACAAAGTGACTCATCCAAAGTGTAGATTTAGGTGATTACTAATGTCATCAATTTACCAATTTATAAATCAACAAGGCTACCTAGTTGAGTGCATTAATGACATTGACCCCAATTCAACAAACATATATCTACTTCTTATATTTCCAATCAAAATTAAAGGGATTTATATGGGAAAGAGGCAGAACATATAGCCCATCAACTACTTTTTAGAGGTCAATGAAGGTATCTAGTGAAATGGAAAAGATCAGAAAAGGCTCAACCAATAGGAGTTTTCATCATGTGAGAAAATGTTTGGAACACTTGATTGTACTTGAAAGTAATCTTAAGATTGTTTTTGATCTCTACATACTCTTTTTTGAGTGAAAAAATTTCCAATGGGAAGAACATAGCTTTTCAATCCAACTAACCATATCAATTGAGCTCTATTTGAAAAAGGAGTAAAAAAAAACCAAAAAGCCAACAAAATAACATCTTTGGTTGTTATTTTTTATTGGAATAGCTAAATCATATTAAGGATTCTCCATCCAAAAACAATTTCAATGAAGAGAATAATAAAAATCCAAAAGTTTCTAAAAAGAATTCTTAAATTATTCTTAAAAAGAATAAAGAGGCAATAATTGTTTTTAGAAACTTTTGGATTCTTATTATTGTCTTAATTTTGGATGGAGAATCCTTAATATGATTTAGCTATTCTAATAAAAACTGACAACCAAGAATGTTATTTTGTTGGCATGTTAGCTTTTCTTTACTCTTTTTTCAAATAGAGCTCAATTGATATGGTTAGTTGGATTGAAAAGCTATGTTCTTCCCATTGGAATTTTTTTTACTCAAACAATAGTATATAAATATCAAAATCAATCTTAAGATTACTTGAGTACAATCAAGTGTTACAAACATTTTCCACATGATGAAAACTCCTTTTGGTTGAGCCTTCTCTGAAATTTTCCATTTCACTAGATACCTTTATTGACCTCGAAAAAGTAGTTGATGGGCTATATGTTCTATCTCTCTTTCCCATATAAATCCCTTTAATATTGATTGGAAAGATAATAAGTACATATATGTTTGTTGAATTGGGGTCTGTTAGTCATCAATATTTTTCACTTGTTGATGATGACTAGCTTTTAAAGCCAAGTTTTCTAGAAGCTGATCTCAAATTTGTCAAATCTATCAGCTAGAAAATACCCCTAAACATTTTTTTCCTCCTACCTTTTTCAATCAGCCTATGATGAGAACAACCTAGTTGTCAAGCCCTATCTAGTTTCAGTCATGTAATCTTATCCATCATCTGTCATAAGCTAAAGTCATCTACTATCATTCACCCTCATCCCTAGCTCATTCATTAACAAACTAATTGATAATAATGTCAGTTACCCTACCTCTGGTCAGATGTCATCTTGAGATCTGGTCATACCAAAGAGAATACTCCAAATCTGTCCAAAATCTCCCCTAAGTTAGGTAGTGGCACTTTAGGAAATCCTCCCTTGAAAAAAGCATCTTGAGCCAAAAATATTTTTTTCAATACCAGCCAACCCTGAATTTGTGCTTAGTCTGCAAAAAACGAAACTTGATACAACCATAAGTCGCGCCACTAAAAGTCTTGATGTCTCAGCAGTACATGTTTCAAAAGCCAAACTGATATTGTGTTGATCTACAGTGTTTCAGTGTATTTTTAAAAAGCAGAGATGTACAAGTATTCCAGAAGATATTTTCAAGCTAAACATGATAAGATAGTTGCTTCTCATGTTGTCTTGAGCCTGGGATAAGAGTACTGGTCAGAGAGAAAATTAAATAAACCTCTCCAAACAAAGTCAAGAAAGGTTAGTAAATAATGACTAGCAATCAAATACTCTACATATACAAGTCATGTTGCTCTTGGTTTCTAAATATTCACAAGGGTATTCTAACAATAGGATACATATCTCAGAAAATGCTTGTAATAGCATATTGCTAAATTTGCATCTTGTTATTTACTGTGATATACCAAGCAGAGATAGGCATTACAAGGAAAAATGACATAGTTGAGAAAGGGATGAAATGTCACTTGTTGTTAACCTCCTCCAAGCATGAGAAAATGGTTGGGTGACTGTGTTAACCTCCTCCAAACATGAGAAGATGGTTAGGTCATTTGTTGTAAACCTCCTCCATTTAAAAGCAAATGGTTTGGAAATATGATACGAGCTACCTTCATTTAACAAGAAGAGGGTCAGGAACAGAGGTATGGCCTCATTCAAAGAGCACAAGGCTAAAAATGCTGCAAATGGCCTAAAAAACTTGTTTACACCTTTTTCTCCAATGGATGAAACCACTGATACAGCAGTGGTGTTTCAAGGGATGCTTGCATGGTTTCACTGTTTGAAAGACAAAATTGAAATGAACTGGGAAACAATTGAATGATTATGAGTACAAAAATGGTGTTAAACAAATGAAAAGTAGTGGTACTTTGATGATTCAAGAAGCTTTGTTTTTCATGTCTATAAAAGCCTCCTTCGAAGAGTAAACAAAGGCTAGAATGACCAAGCTTAGAACAACCTCATCAAAATGACAAGAAGATAGACTAAGCCTTGCTTCTGAAAAAGACCTTTGCAAATGAACACACAAAGACAATATGTACGAGGAAAGCTATGACACTATGATTCAAGTTCAAGACACCATTCAAAGAAATAAAATTACAAGATTCATAGACCAGACCTTTTTATGTACATAAGAAACAAATTTTGTTGTTTATATGTGATTGAATTAAGGGTCTCTAAAGACATTTCTCCTTGATCAACATATATAATTCAAGCCTCGGTGAATGCAACTAAGGTTTTACCCACAGTAAAAAAGAAATATCATTATAAGGATGCATCAGCAGTCTTTGACATTGCTCCAGAGCAGTGTTTTGTTTTGAAGGATAAAAATGGACAAACAGTGACAGGTTATTTTCTTAATGAAGAAAAGGTGAAAAAAGATTTTCTTTTAAGGTGGTTTCTTTACTTCGGAAAAGGTCATGTCTTTGGTGTCTTAAAAAAGAGGTTGGCCACAACATTTTGTTATAAATCTTGATTGAATAGAAGGCCTCATGGTATTTTGAAAGTGATAAAATATCAAAGAAAGTGATTTGTTTTTTTATATGACAAAAACCTTTTTCAAAGGGCTTTCAAACCCTTATGAAGTAGATACAAAGGTTTTTAAGTTCATTTGAATTACAAAGGCAGAGAGACCATTGAAAAATCCCATTTGCAAATTCAAAAACCAAAGCACACTCTCCTTGCCCACTCGTTGAAGAAACAAAGTGATTTTGGGCATCTTTCAAAGGTTGCAGGGCTCAGAAGCTTGCACGACGCACTTGTAGGTATGTGTGGCATGCCTGTGAGCACAAATAAAAATCACTTGCACAACTGCATGGCATGCCTGTAGTGGCGCGCGACACACCTGTGCACTCATTCACCCACTGCCTGAAACTGACCCGACAGTCTAAATTGCGTGATGCTCTCGATGGCAAACGACCCGCTCCTCCATTGCTTCCAAAAAACACTCTTAAAAGGCTGCTTCGAAGATCAAAAAAGACCCATAAGCATTGTTCAAGGTATTTGCCTTACTTCTTTGTAGTTTTTGAAGTTTAAAGGGGTCTTTAAAGAGAGAAACAATGATAATGAATTTAGGGCCTTAGGTGAAATTCAAAGTTTTTTTTTTTTGTTGCTGTGGATATAGAGAATTAGTACAGTGATAGGGAAAGGGGGTGTGTGCCAAAATAGAAAAATATTCATCTTCAAACAGAAACCACAAAGCATAACTTACTAAGCATTTTTCTCAAACACAGTGGTTCAAGGAGATAAGTGGTTTGTCAAAATTCAAAAGGGTCTCTTTGATCATGGCTAGTAAATAAAAAAACAATAAAAAAGGGAGGTTTATTAAGCTAATTTACAAAGCTCTTTTTATGTTATAAAAAGCTAAGACTGCCCATAGTTATTGGAAAATAAATATAGAATTGAAGAGGTCTCAAGTTGGCTGGAAGGTGTCCTGATAGTGTAAATAAAGAACAAACCTGGTCTGTTAAATCAAAGAGGGAAATAGTGGTTAAAGTTTGAAGGCTTGGTGAATTTGAAAAGGGTCTTTTTGTGTTGTAAGATAGTGAAAGTTTGTGTAGCCCCTAGAATTCAAAAAAAAAAGAGTCTGTTTTCAAGGTTTTCAAAGTCAGTTGAAAGGTGTTTTTGTCAAAACAAAGGAGATCCTTTTTCAGCAATGAAACACAAACACATCTTTTTCAAAATCTTTTCCCAAGCACAGTGATAAATTGATTTTGTTTTTCATTTGACAAGTACTTGTTTGATTGGCATCAAAGAGCCACAGTGACTTATAATGAGGACAAGGTGTGGTGTTGGGAAACCTTTTAAAAGACCATTTGAGCAGCCATTGTCTTGGTCAAACATCAAAGAGTATCCAAAGCAAAAATGCCTCCCAGGCAAGACAACAGAAGTGGCCCTCAGAGGAGGTTTGAACCTGTTTCAACTGAGGAGGTGAATGCCCATTCTTTAGTTCTGTTTATTTTTCATGAGGTTGGATGTCTATATTTTTCTCAAAGGGTTGAGGAGGTGAAAAGCTATCTCCCCTTGACACATCTATGTGCTTTGAGATGGCAAGGGAAACATTTTCAGCTGGCAGGCTTAGATTTCAAGTTTTCTCCTAGATCCATTTCCAGAGCTACCAAAATCCCTTATGTCAGAGAAAAATGGTTTAAACAGAGCCACCTAGACTCAGAACAGTACAAACCATTTTTGAAGTCGGAGCATCGGGATACATTCCCATCCATATTTCCTTTTTCATATCTGTTGACTAGCTATGCTCCCCTCATGAAGATAATCATGAAATATTTCACATGTGAGGGAAGGTTCTCCTGGGTCTATGCTTACCATGTCCGGTTCCTCATGCACTTCACAGGAGCCCAATTGTTAAACCTTCCCTTTTTCCTCCATATAAGTATTGAAAATATGTCCTCCAGTGTTTAAAAGAGACCCCCCTCTCAGCAGCCAACTTGCCATTTCCATCATTCCCTCATCAAGATTGTAATTCTTCATCAACTTGAGAAGAAGGGATTCTCTTGGGACACATTCATTGCACATCCCAATTTCGCCACTATTTCTTCATCCCATGCATCTCCTTCACCTCCCACTTAGCATCTTTCACCTTCTTCAAGTAAGCGAATTCCTAAGAAGCTAAAATTTCCCATGCATGATGAAGAAGAGAAACACAGTGACGAAAGGCAGCAAAGTGAAGAACAACATAGTGAGTAAAGGTAGCAAAGTGAAGAGAAAAATAGTGAGGAAAGGCAGAAAAGTGAAGAAGAACATGGTGAGTAAAGGAAACAAAGTGGAGAAGAACACAGTGAGGGAAGGCAACACAGTGATGAAGAGGAGTGCCATGAAAAAGAGCAAAAGAGTGAAGAGGGAAATGATGAGGAAAAGGAACAGTTTGATGAGGATATTGGTATCCCTCACAACAACAAACATGATGAAGATGAAGCCCAAGACATTGAGGAGACAGAGCCTAAAAGTCCTAAAAAAAGCAAGGACAAGAGTAAAGAGGGTAGCCCTCAAACAGACATGTAAGGTGACAATCAAATCATTCTTGAAGAAACTCAAAATAGTGACAAGGATGATGAGGGATGTAGCAAGGGCAAAGAGAAAACATAGCATGTGGTAGCTGCCTCTCCTAAGCAAGGGGCCATGCTTTCTTCTCCAAAGGTGACAAAGCCCCAAACATCAAGAAAAAGAGTGCCTCAAACTGTAACTCCAAATGTTACTAGAGCCCTCTGAAGCAAGGGGAAGTTGCCCAAGCAATCCATTGTCAAATTACCCAAGAGGAGGAAGACCAAGAAGGCCACCCAAAGCAAGGGAAAGGAGAAGGAAGAAAGCAGCTATGAGAAGGAGAGGGACTTTGACATAATTCAAATAAACGGTGATGATAGCAACAATGACACCAAAATCCTAGAGTCTCTCTTGATCAATAGAGGTGAAAAAATTCATGATTTGAGGGTAGATCTAGAGAGGTCTAAAAACCTCATTCGTTTTTTGCAAACACAAAAAAATAGATGAGTGTCCACATGGCGATATATGAGACACGGGCCATCGAATATCAAAAAGAAGCCTCCAAGGTGAAAATTATGTTGGAAGAACTCATGGGAGAGTTCAATGATAGCGATGATGAAGATCAGCCAAGAAGAAAGAGGCCAACGACCATGGGACTCAGAAGAGCCTTAGAGAAACAAAAAGAGGAAGAGGCTGCCCTTTTCCAATATTTTCCTCTCACTACTTTATTCACCCAAGAGATAGAAAAAAATCGAGAAGCATGGCTGGAAAGGATGAATGACCACTTGGAGAAGAAGTTGGAAAAGGCCAATAGAGACTTGGAACTTCAAAGAAGAATGATTGGGCACTGTAAGAAGCTCAATCAGTTCGCCTGACGGAAATTGAAGGCCACACAAGAAAAGCTCAAGGAAGCTCAAAAGAGGCGGCCAGAACCAAAAATGAAGAAAGACAGATCAAGGCTCCAAATGTTTGCCTCAGCTTCTCAGCATGCTTCTGAAAACCCTTGAGGGTCATGCTCACCAAAATTGGGTGAAATTCAACAAGTTTTGATATTTTGTCATTTTTGGGCTTTTTGCTAAAAATCATGGGCATCGCCAATGGTATCATTTGATGCCATAATTTTAGGGGCATATACTCAGCAATTTTTATATCAATTGAAGATGATTTGGTCCCCCAAAATGGCGAAAAATAGTCACTTTTTCCACACTCTGCCCCATTTATCAGCAAAGTTTATTTTTTTCGTTTTTACACATAGGTCAGTTTTTTATAGACTTTTGATTATCTGTTTGGAGAAAAAAACACCTTTTCAGAAACTAGACATCTAGAGCTTTCCAAAGAGCCATCCCAGGCCTCATTTCGACATTGGGAAGGCCTCCAAAAGTTGCCCACAAGACAGGGTATTTTCTGCTGATATATTTCTTAAGTATTTTTCTGAAAAATGCACTTTTCTGAAGTGACTTTTCCTAATGTGCGTTTAGCTATTTTTGGCCATGGTTAGTTAGGAAAAGTCAATATATTTTCCTTTTTTAGCATTTTTACGATATTTCTATAGATATTTTGTGCCTTGGGATTTGCAAAACCTCAAGGACAAAATCAGATATTTTTGATGGGCCAATGAGCTTGCAAGTTGCACTAGGAGGTTTTCCCTCATCTTGGCCTATATATTCCAAGGGAATTTGTTGTAAATAAGGCTGAAATTAATGATATAGAGAAATATATGGTTATACAAGCTTGGAAGAAATACTTGTCTCATGCATTGGATAGTTTCTTGAATGTTTTTGGATGGTGAAAGAGGACTGTTGTTCGATTCCTTCACTTGGTAAAATGGTATAGTGTCCCTCTCTATTATGGTTCTTAGTTTTCATTCATATTTCATGTTATTACCCACTATAAGACAGTAGAGAATAGATCTGAGACATGCCCTTGGAGGCACCTCAGATTTCTTGTTTCTTTATAGCTTCTATGTTTTCTTCCTTCTTAGTCATATCAAAGAATCCTTGATTGCTCTTTGATAAATGAAGAAATTGTTTTCCTATTTCATTTATGGTTTTATGCATGCTAATTATGATTCACGGCATGCCCTGCTTACTCATGGCTAGTCATAGCTCCACCTCTGAAACCTTTCTTTGAATGTTTGATTGTCTTAGTTGAACCAAGGAGGTCTTGTATTGATCTTGCCCTTTGCCTAAAACTATGCAATCTTGCTTCAAAGTGCTCGATAGCTTGAAATACTATGCTTAGGAATTTCCTCATAGTGATTTGAGTTATTCGTTTGTCTTAATTGTCTTTCCCCAAAGTCTGATAGCAATTTCCCAAAGTTAGAGAGTCATATATCTTTATGTATTGCTTGAATGTTTATTTCTATGCATTGATCAGTTTATAGTTACATTTATCATGATTAATGGTTAGTCCTACCATGTTTATGTTAGATATTGAACTATTTATGTTTTAAACCCTTTGTTCTTCACAAATTTAGTGTCCATCCCACTCCATTTTACCCAAAGATCCATTTTACCTCGATCAAATCGACCCTTCAACATACCTTGTATCACCATCTGAAGCTTTCTTGACCTTTCTGACCCCATAGCCTAGTTAATATGACAATACTTATATCTATCTTATTCTTTGATTAGTTCATCCCTCACAAACCTAAAAACAAAACCAAAACCAAAAACCGACTTCATAACTAGCCTAAAATTAAAAACACAAGAAGCAAAACACATAGATATCCCTTACACAAATAGAGAGAGCCCTCTCTGAGTCTAGGAAGGCTAGGTCATTGGGCTCCAAAGATTGGTTTGATGTTACCCTATCACTTGGCTTGCTAATCATCCAAATCATGAGACCCTAACAGGGTCAATGTCATTAATGCACTCAACTAGGAAGTCTTGTTGATTTATAAATTGATAAATTGATGACATTAGTAATCACCTAAATCTAAACATTGGATTAGTGACTTTGTCAAAAGAAGATTGCCCTAAGTTATTATACGGAGAAGAAATTTAACCTTTCTATCCTGTGAATAAGATTCTATTTTAGTTTTTTCCTTTTTGAATTCTATTAAACTAGTGAAATGCTTATGCAATATTTACCTTTCTATCTCTTTGAATATGATATGATTTCACTTTTTAAATTTTATTCAATTGATGAATCTACTATGCACTAATTGATGTGTGAAACTAAATTTAAATACATTTAAGTTTGTGGTTATTTTATTGTGCAGGAGATGTTTTTGTTTTAATTTCACCTACTAACAACGATGAAAATGTGAAGTATTATTTGATGTGTTGCACTGAACGAAAAATGAAATTATTAGAAAACTATAATGATCACGGGTTTCCAAATGAAAGAGGATATATTATACTTCAAAATATTAATTCACATGCCAAATGTAGTTCTTTACCATCCAAAACTTAAGTTTTAAAAACAAAAAAAATTATAACACAACATTACTTCACATACCAAATGTACTTCATCCATCCAAAACTTGAGTTTTAAAAACAAAACAAATTATACCACAATGTTACTTCACAAGCCAAATGTAGTTCAAAAGAAAAACATTAATATAGATCACAACATTACATCACATACCAAATGTAGTTCAACCATCAAAAACTTAAGTTTTAAAAACTAAAAAAATTATAACACAACTACTTCAAATTTTCAATATATATGATATACCTTAACACCTTAACACATTTTTTAACTCTATTTTTCAAAGTTGTACCTCATAAGCTCTTGCTGCTCTACTTCCTTCTCACATGTTGGATTTGGACTCAACATCACTCTTCAAATTTTCTCCTCGACATCCCTTATTGTTTTCTTTGAACCCAAGACACTTGATATAGATTCACAATGTACAACTCCAATTCAACCTTTGCACAACCTATTTACAAACTAATTCTTTTTTGCTACCTTATCAACAACTAAAGTGAAGGGCTTACCTTGGACTTTACTCTTTGTATCAAGTTCTCCTTGTGATATTGTTAATCCAGGGACTTCTTCATTAGCTATTACTAATTATATTTCTTTATAAATACCAATTAATTCTTCTATACTCCCTCCATTTAGCTAGTTGAGATAATAATAGAATATATGTCTCTAAATTAAACATTGAAAATATGTCCCTTTAAATATACCACATCCACCTCTTCATTTTGTTAACCCTCTTCCTTTATAAGCATGAAATATTCTTCCAAAAAAACAATCTATAGTCACTAGATCTTGTTTCATCTCCTTTCTTTTATCTCATATGTCCTCTCCCATCCGCTTGACCTCTCTTGAAATTTTCTCGCTCTCTCAGTGGATTATTTGTTAGAAATTAATTAATAGAGAAATGAAACAAATAAAATATTGTGAAATCAGAAACACAAAAAAGCATAAAATAAGAGAGAGACAAATATACATGGTTCACCCAATTTGGGCTACGTCCATGGGGAAATAGCGAAGTCTTCCTTTTATATTATCTAGCAAAATGAAGAGATACAACCTACAAAAAATATATTGTAATTTCCTCTTCGCTCTCACACAATATCCTCTCTCTTTCGTGCATAGAATAATAACACACAACCACAATACAATTCCCTCATATAAACCGAGGATTGCCTTCTAGGGAAAAAAACCTTAGATTAACATAACTTATACCATCAAATATTTCACCTAATGAACAACCCAGATTGACTACGAAATTACAATATTTTACGAGACAAATTTTATGACGGTGATGTTATGGGAGGAGTTGTTGCCCCATTAGGAACTGGGCTCCAATGCAGCTAAAATGAAACCTCTGAATCAAGAAGATAATCAAACTCCACATCCAATATTCTTCCCAAATCTTAGTATTGTTTGATGAACCTTAAAAAATGTTTAAAACATTAAACTCATCTCAATTATCGTAAATGACACCATTCACATACCTGGCAATGAATTCTATATTTTCTTTATTTTGTCCATATTCAATTGAAAATCTATAATATTATTGAGTATATTATTTCATTAGATATCATATATTACAACGTTGAGTATATTCCTTCATTAGATATCATATATCACATTACTTCACATGCCAAATGTAGTTCAACTATCCAAAACTTTAGTTATAAAAACAAAACATTATAGTTCACAAGTATCAAAACCTTTTAAAAACAAAACAAATTATTTTATAACACTATAACATTACTTCAGATTCCAATTGTAGGTCAACCATCCAAAAATTAAGTTTCAAAAACATTATATATCACATTCACATGTTCCAAATGTAGTTCACATTTAATATATGTCCAAAATTTGTAGATCTCACAAGTATAAAGTTATATAAATGACTGCATCTAGATAACAAATAAAAAAGTAAATTTAAGACTAGAAATCAAATAGTGAGTGTTCATCATCCATCAAATACAGATGGATGTAGTGTCTTTTTCCAGCAAGGTCTGAATCCGTGAGCTATCCTCCGAAGTATGGGGAACCTATACATAATGTGTGCAAACATTAAAATTTGATGTTTTAAAATTGAGTGGGAATATATAGAACTTCATGAAAAAACAAAATATTAAAAAAGGTCATGCAATACCTCCTGAGGTTCCCTCTCCATTTGTTGCTCGTCTACTGCTACAACTTCCGTAATGGGAACATATCCAATAGTAAACTGTACAATATATATATATGTACAATTATATATATGTACAATTATATATATATATATATATGTTTAGTTTGTCTATAGAAACCTAAAATTCAGAAAAATTAAAAGTATAAAATAACTCAAGATCAAGACCTCAATTTATAATAAAGCTTTTAAACTTCAATTTATAAATTATAACTTAAAAAAATATATATTTTGAAGTGAAAAATTGAATACTTCTTCTGCTGGATTTGGCACATCTCCTAAGAGAGGCTCCAAAAGAAAATCTCGAAAAACCTAAAATTCAAAAGTTTTAAAATTTAACTCAAAATCTCTAGATCTCAATTTATAATAAAACTTTTAAGCTTCAATTCATAACTCATAACTTAAAAAACACACACACACACACACACAGATATATATATATATATATATATATATATATATATATATATATATATATATATATATATATATATATATATATATAAGTGAAAAATTGAATACTTGTGCTGTCAGATTTGGCACATCTCCTAAGAGTGGTTTAGAAAAAAATCTGCAAAAACCTAAAATTCAAAAAATTTAAAATAAATCAAGATATATATATATATATATATATATATATATATATCATTTTCTAATGGAAATTTTTGAGGTGGAATATATAACCTAAAAAC
This sequence comes from Pinus albicaulis, assembly GCA_034641835.2. NCBI lineage: Eukaryota > Viridiplantae > Streptophyta > Pinopsida > Pinales > Pinaceae > Pinus > Pinus albicaulis. Next base: position 1,405,492,259 of record CM076570.1, read on the forward strand.
AAAAATTTTAAAAGTGTTTAAATTGTCCATACTTGTTGTGGATCTGGCACATCTCCTAAGGAAGTAGAAGGTACATATCCCAAGGAAGAATAAGGTACCGCCATCCCAAAAACATCGAACGGAATCAGAATCTATTAAAACATTTTATTATATATACATGTACATGTATATGTGTGCACAATTTTATTTATTTAAAAAATATCACTTAAAAAACACTAACATTTGCCAACATATCTTGAAGGTGAGAACCATCTTGATTGTATGATTTATGGTGAGACCCATTTTGATTGTTTGAACCAGAGGCTCTGAACTTTTTTTTCTTTATTCATCAAGTGCGACAACTGTAAATGGTGTTAACATATAATGATACATTTTTGCTAGATTAATCTACATAAAAATAAATGTATGTATATATATGTATTTATTAAAAATTGTACATGTGCTAAAATAATTGAACCCTAACCATTAACACATACCATTCTCATGCCCTTTTCCTCATGAAAAATTAGGTTATGCGAACCATTAGGACACTTATTTTCATATGTTTTGAGATCTCAGACACTCATGTTGTCAATTTGTTCATCTGTATAATACACAAAATTGGCGCATGCATTCTCATGTGCTCTTTGTCGATTCAGAAAAACATCTACTCCACCCAATCCACTGTGAACATTGTCGATGATGGCATCCCTTGCTTCTCTACTAATTTGAGAAGTGGCTTCCATCTCTGACCGCAAAGTTTCGACACAAACAGGTCGAGTAACCAATGGTTGCTCAGGACGAGGCAACTCAGCATCACACCTATCACCCTTACGGTCACACAATCGACCTTTCCCAAGAACAAAAAATTCAGAGGGAAGGTCATTGTAATTGGGTTTCGTTTCCAAAAATAACTATGCATAAAATAATTTTGCAAAATAAAGTGGAACTTCGTCGTTCCATGGGAGTCTTCCATAAGCAGCAAGATGTCTATCATACAAATAATGAGCTATATCAGGGTGCTTTAAATATTGCACCTTCAACATATTTCTTTTCGGCCATTCTTTAATATTAAACATAGAATTTGCCATTGTTGCTCTCACTCTTTCTTTAACAACCTCCCATTTATCGGTGCCCATCACCGTTTCCTTTCTTTTTCTCATGACATCCACAAAATTATCTGTGGTTGGCCCAAGCTTTTGGTACGCATCTAATAGTTTTCCTAAATAATGTGTAACTATTTCCAAGCTTTGTCGACTCTCAGTAGGCAGAGTCAAAGACACGAGATCTCTCTGCAATTTCCATGAAGATGTTGACACATTTCTAAGGTGCATTGCTGCATGTTTCTTTCCCATGGTATATCAGAAATGTCGGTTGAATATGTCGTGGTGGGTGGACCATCTTCTTCTTGAATGAAGCATTCTGCCCTTCATGTATTTTGCCAACATTTGGAGCATTTTTAGCCTCTTCATCAATATATAAAATTTTGTATATTAGAAAAAACACATGTAAAAAAATTTGTACAGATTGAATGAAAAAGGTATTCAAATTGATGGCAACCTCCATGTGGTTGGCTAACATCTTCCCCACCCTGAAACTGTTGAGAACCAGAATGACCCTACTGAGAACCAACACCACCAGCCATTGATTAGCCTCTGGGGGAATAAATATCACCACCTTCACGCAACCTACTAACATTTATCGATGGCCCTCTAAGGGAATTTGAACCACCACCAACCTCTTGAGATGAGAGAGAAGCTTCATAAACAAATACGGATTTATAATCAATTGAAAAATGGATTCATACATATAAATACATGTACATATTCACTGATTAAATTGCGTGAACCATACCACGACTGGTTGAACCATGGGCATGCTCCATGGATGAAGTAGAGACCCTTCTCCTCTTATCTCCTAAAAAATAAAAAAATAAACTTATTAACAACTAATTCGACTCAAAAAGTTGATAAAAAATCACTTCCATATGTACACATATGTATGGAAATTTAAGATTATATTTAAATATGATGAACATCCCTCGATCCCTGATCCCCCCTCTTGTAGAGATATGGGATTTTGTTGATCTTCGTCGTTCTTCATCCATGATATATATATCTATGGTGGAAATTTACAATTATTTTTTTAAATGACTAGAATTTAAAATAAATTCAAAATAAATTTCAGAAAATTAATGTAATTTACTGTACAAACATTCTGTAAAACACAGCTTTCAAAGCACTAATTGATGTGTGAAACTAACTTTAAGCAAAAAAAATTATAAAAATTATAAGTTTAAAAAATCGCACTTTACATGGTGGGAGCACACTTGGTATAAAATTGGAAAAAAAAACATTGTCATTAAAAAAGAAGTGAAACTCCATTTAAACAAAAATTTGTTGAATTCCTCGCATTTTATTTTATTAAAATGTGAAGTTCACCACTCGTTGCAATTTTGAAGTTCACCGAGTTGTGCTTTACATGGTGTGGTGGGAGCACACTTGGTATATAATTGAAAAAGCACATGGTCATTAAAAAAGATGCGTTTATAAGTACAAAACACACACATATCCAAGATATGTTACAATGTCCATCAATAAATTTTGAACGAGAGAGTCTCAACACTAATTCATCTTTGAGAGATGAATCTTAAATTTTGGAAGAAGAGCGTCTCAAAACTAATTCATCTTTGAAAGATGAATCTTTAATTTTTGAAGAAGAGCATCTCAAAACTAATTCGTCGTTGAGAGATGAATCTTGTATTGGCATCGCCTCGTATAATTCTAATTTCATCTATTAACTCATCTTTGATTTATAAATCATAAATTTGCATTGCCCCACACATTAGATCGGCATGCATCTTATTCACATTTGAACAATGTCTTATACTAAAAAATTGAAATTGGTTAACCATGTTGTTTGCTATTCCATGCAGTTCTTTTAGCCTCTCATTCTTAAATTGGTACATGCCATTCATCTGGTTGCACACAAGTTCAGAATTGGTGAAAACTACAATTCCATTTGATCCATACTCCATTGGTGTTCCCAAGCCTTCTATCAATCCAATATAATATGCCTCATTGTTTGTTGTTCTTCTCGGTATATTAATTTTCCTTTGGACGACTTTGCTAGTCGCAATATTGGAAAGCACATATGTAATCACTGCTTCACTGGATTGGGATAACAAAAAACTTCTACAGATAATTTCCATTTTTAAACCATATTTAATGGTTTTCTTATCCCTAAAAAAATTAAAATAAATAAAAATTATATATTAAATTGACATTTATTTCAAATTCATGGGAGAAATGACACAAGATCATGAGATAAATGAAGTAATTCTATTTAGATCTATTCCAGAGATTGACTGTAGGGGCATTTACTAGATATGTCACATTTTATAAAAGATGAGATCCAGAGGCTATCTCGCCCTTTACAGACTCTGTATATAGAAGTTGTAGAAGTTAACACTACATGTGCCAATTATACCCTATAAAGGGTGCAGAGGACCCGTGGAACCACTCGCACTACTTTACGTAGACGTAAGGGTGTATAAGAATGAATTTTTTTTACATTGAATATTTTTCATTTTAAATTAAGAATCTATTTGAAACAATTACCTATACAAGGATAAAACCTATATGTTTTGTATCAAATTACTTTTTCTTTCAATGGGAAACTTTTATGGCTACTATGTTTTTTGTGAAATGTGATACACGCCATTAAAATCAGAGATATTTCAAAATGATTCCTATGGTGTAATAAAATAGCTTCAAGTAGTTTAAAAATATAGATGCATAAATTCAATGAGCATAGTTTTGAGATATAAAATTCCAAATGGAATAGTTGTTTGTGAACAAATATCAGTGGATCACTATGGATATAACTGCTTCATTAAAAGGGATTTTTTGAGAAGGATGGATTAAGTTGGAAAGAAGGGAAAATATCAAAATTATATGTTAATGCATGTGTTTTACATTGAATATAAAAGGTTTTTTCTCTCTCTCTCATTGCTTGAGACCATGGATATGAAAATGAAAAACTTCTACTTAGATATGTTCCAAAGATTGACTATAGGGGCATTTAATGGATATGTCACCTTTCATAAAAGATGAGATCCAGAGGCTACCTGACCCTTTACAGACTCTTCCTATGAAACTTGTAGAAGTTAACACTACCTGTCCCAATTATACCCTATGAAGGGTGTATAGGACACGTGGAATCACTCAAACTACTTTACGTAGACATACGGGTGTATAGGAATGCATGTGTTTTACATTGAATATTTTTTCTCAAAATGTGATACACCCAATTAAAATGGGAAATATATTGAAATGATTCCTATGGTGTAATAAAATAGTTTCAAGTAGTTTAAAAATATATATATGCATAAATTCAATGAGCATAGTTTTGAAATATAAAAGTCCAGAATGGAATAGTTGTTTGTGAACAAATATCATTGGATCACTATGGATATATCTGCTTCATTAAAATGGATTTTTCTAAAAGGATGTCCACTAATTTTGGAAGAAGGGAAAGTATCACAATATATGTTAATGCATGTGTTTTAAATTGAATATTTTTCATTTTAAATTAAGAATCTATTTGAAAAAATTACATATATAAGGTTAAAACCTATGTTTTGTATCAAATTGAACTTTTGGTTTCAATGGGAAACTTTTATGGCTAATATGTTTTTTCTCAAAATGTGATACACCCCATTAAAATGGGAGATATATTGAAATGATTCCTATGGTGAAATAAAATAGTTTCAAGTAGGTTAAAGATATAGATGCATAAATTCAAACAGCATAGTTTTGAGATATATAAGTCGAAAATGGAATAGTTTTTGGTGAACAAATATGAATGGATCACTATGGATATATTTGCTTCATTAAAAGGGAATTTTCTAGAAGGATGGACTAATTTGGAAAGAAGGGAAAATATCACAATTATATGTTAATGCATGTGTTTTACATTGAATATAAAAGGCTTTTTCTCTCTCTCATTATTTGAGACCATGGATATGAAAATGAAAAACTTATATTTAGATCTATTCTAGAGATTGACTGTAGGGGAATTTGCAGGATATGTCACCTTTCAGAAAAGATGAGATCTAGAGGCTACCTAGTAAGTTGTAGAAGTGAGATATATCCTTACATTGCTCGTACTAACTAAAAGTATATCTCCGTAATCAATACAAGAACATATGGGATATAACAGAGCTCTTATAAGAATTAATTAACTACTAGTAATCAATATACCAGTAGAAAAATGAAAATACTAATACTATTCATAATGATAACCCATAAGCTGAATGAGAGTTGTTCTTCTATAAAAGGTTAAGATAAAGAGATATATTAGAATCCTAACAAGTGATAGAGAACCATATGAGCAGTGTAGTTGATTACTTATGTGACGTGGTAAGGTATTTAAGAATAGAGTACTACCAGTATGACACCCTATACTAGTTGTTATGAATACAATGATTCACATTAACTTGGAGTAAGACAAAGCTAGAATAGTTGTGATGGTTAAAACAAAGTTCAATACAAGGCTCGTAATCATAACATCTATAACATCAAACATTACTATGGTCATTATAAGCATTGATTCCCATTCAAAGCTTAGTCAATACAATTACATGATCAAAAATTAGTAGAGATAAGAAATGTTTCTATAATATGGGATGACTGGTTAGATTATAGGTTTCCATAGATTAAGCTTATTCAGTAACTAATACATAACCATATCTATTACTATTATTACTAAAAGTAAAGTACCAGTGATAGTTAACAACAAATGACTTGTTTCCCTTTCCTTAAGTTGGTCTGTATTCCCCTAATAAATCACATAAAATAAATGCATACAAGGTAAAGTAAGAAGAACAATAGATCAATAATACAGGCCTGTGCATATGTATAAATCTAACCAAGCCCTTTTAATGTAGTGTAGTTGATTACTTATATGACGTGATAAGGTATTTAAGAATAGAGTATTACCAGTATGATAGCCTATACTATTTGTTATAAATACAGTGATTCACATTAACTTGGAGTAAGAAAAAGTTGGAATAGTTGTGATGGTTAAAACAAAGCTCACTACAAGGCTCGTAATCATAACATATGTAACATCAAACATTACTATGGTAATTATAAGAATTGATTCCCATTCAAAGCTTAGTCGATACCACTATATCATGCTCTTCTAGTCATTAGCACAACACTTAGCAGTGATCTAGAACCCTCAGTTTCATTTTAATTCAAGGGATTTGAGCCATCATTCAACAGCTTTGGTTTAATTGTAATTCAAGGGAAATCAGGCATAATTCAACAGCTCAAGTTTTAGAATATGGAAATCCTAATAGACATGGAGAGATCAGGGGAAGCGAGTGAACTCGAAGCCAATAACATCCAAGCACCTCTGCTTGGGGGGATTACTGAAGACAAGGAGACAAGCATCAAATAATATTCACATTTCTCTTTTCACATTAACTTTGAATATGCCTAGACATAAACACAAATGGAGACATTTTTTGTACTCTCTTTTTAATATGAAAAGTTCATTGGAAGTAGAACATTCAATAAGACTGTGAGAAAAACATATCTACCTTATTATAGCAGGAGAGGGAATTATGTAATCATATGATTGCATGATTGTGAATAAACATAATCAATTTTTTCATTAATTTAAATAAATAAATAAATTCAGGAGCCAATAATTATGAATTGATAAACAACAAATGTAAAATGGAAGATAAAGCAGTGCTATTCAAAAATGCAGATAATTGCAGATGGATTATTAGCGATAATGTATAAACTAGAACTTGGAATGTAATTATTGTAGTAAGAAAAGACAAACCCAACATGAAACACGAACAAGCACAACTTCTAACATAAACTTGCCTTGTCTGGAGAAATATCAAAACTCGACATTGACACATTTCAAGCACAGGAACAATAAAGTCACAAAATCTTGTCACATTTCAATGGAGAAGTTGAAGACCAAGGAAAGTACTTTAGTGCAAAAACTGAAGAACAAAGAAAACTCAAGAAACATTTTAGTGAAAAAATTTATCCAGGGTATGTGGCTGTTGGGATGAAGAACAAATAAAACTAATGAAACATTTTGGTGCAAAACTTTAACCAGTGTATGTGGCTCCTGGGATGAAGAACAAAGGAAAACCATGAAACATTTTGGTGCAAAAGTGCAACCAAGGTATGTGTATGTTGGGATTCGAGCCTAAGTCTCCAGTCAAATGTGAAATTTGACAAATATCACCTCTGCTTGGGGGGATCACTGAAGACAAGGAGACAAGCATCCAATAATATTCATATTTATCTTTTCACATTAACTTTGAATATGCCTAGAAATAAACACAAATGGACACCTTTTTTGTACTTTCTATTTTTAATATGGAAAGTTCATTGGGAACGGAACGCTCAATAAGACTGTGAGAACAACATATCTTCCTTATTACATCAGGAGAGGGCATTATGTAATCATATGAAAACATTATTGTGAATATAGATAATCAATTTTCTCATTAATTTAAATAAGTAAATAAATTGAGGAGCCAATAATTATGAGTCGATAAAAGACAAATGTAAAATGGAAGATAAAGCAGTGCTATTCAAAAATGTATATAATCGTAGATGGGGTATTAATGATAATGTATAAACTACAACTTGGAATGTAATTATTGTAGTAAGAAAAGACAAACCCAACATGAAATAAGAACAAGCAAAACTTCTAACATAAACTTGCCCTGTATGGAAAAATATCAAAACTCGACATCGATACATTTCAGACATAGGAACTATAAAGTCATAAAGTCTCATCACATTTTAGTGTATAATTTGAATACCAAGGAAAGTACTTTAGTGCAAAAAATAAAGAACAAAGTAAACTCATGAAACCTTTTAGTGCAAAAATTTATCCAAGGTATGTAGCTGCTGGGATGAAGAACAAAGAAAACTAATGAAACATTTTGGTGAAAAAATTTAATGAGGGTATGTGGCTGTTGGGATGAATAACAAAGAAAACTCATGAAAAATTTTGGTGCAAAAGTGCAACCAAGGTATGTGGCTACTGGGATTCGAGCCCAGGTCTACAGTCAAATGCGAAATTTGACAAACATAGATTTTAATTATGAAAGATTTCTCATCTTTTCAAATTAAGAAACATTGTGGATTACTTACCTGGAAATTCACTTAACATCGTCATGACGCAACTCCAAAGCAGCCACAGAGCAGTAATTCAACAAAATGGACCACAATGCAACAGAGCAGTAGCGCCACAAAAAATGAGAACAGAAACGTGCGAAAAAGATGTCAAACTGGTAATAGTTCGTGGGCAATATATTTATAAAATATGAGTTCGGCCAAACTATTTTAAAATTTTGGCTGAACTGTTGTTGGCGGGTTTTCTCATCTCCAACCAAAAATCTATTTTCCCATGCCATCGGTATGCCGTCAATCTAAACAGCATACCAAGTTTGGCCAAACTTTTGAGAAATTTCGGCCGAACTATTACGGAAAAAAGTTTTTCGCCCACGACTCTCACAAAAGTGTAACCCAACTTCACATTTTCACCCTTTAGCATGTAATATTGCTGAAGAGAAGAATGAAGATATATGGTTTCTAGATTGAGGATGTAGCAACCATATGACTAGAAACATTTCTATGTTCTCCATTTTGGATGAAAATGTGAAGTCTCAAGTAACATTGGGGACAAACAACAATGTCTCTGTCATGGGGAAAGGCAAAGTAAGTGTTTTGACAAATAAAGGAGAAAGGAAATATGTATCTAATGTATACTATATACCTGTTATGAAGTGTAAACTTTTGAGCATTGGGCAACTCATTCAAAAAAGCTACAATGTATTCTTTGAATATTGTGTATGTACCATAATGGACATACCACCAAGCAATAAAAATATTTCACAAGTGAAGATGACAAGAAACATATCGTTTCTTCTCAAAATGAGAGCATATTTGAAGAAAGGAGTTTCAATGATAGCTGTAACTCAAGAGACTTACCAAAGAGAAGAAAAAGATGAAAACTGGTTGTGGCGTTTGAGATTTGGACATCTAAACTTTAGAGGCCTAAATTTGTTTCACATAAAAGGTATGGTAAAGGGATTACCATTGATTGAGAATCTAGACAGCCTATGTGAAGGTTGCATCATAGGCGAATAACAGAGATAAATCTTTCCATCAGGAAAGAGCATAAGGGCAAAAAGACCCTTAGAAATAGTCCATTCTAATTTGTGTATACCAATGCAAAAACCATCATTAGCACACAACCACTATATGCTGACCTTTATTGATGATTACACAAGAAAAACATGGGTATATTTCTTAAAGTTGAAGAGTGAAATGTTTGAAAAGTTCTTCCCCTTTAAAGCTCTTGTTGAGAATCAAAGTGGGCAACACATAAAAGTTATAAGAACTGATAGAGGAGGAGAATATATCTACAAATATTTTCTACATTTTTTCATAGAAAATGGGATTTATAAGAAAATTACAGCAAGGTATACACCACAACAAAATCGAGTTGCTGAAAGAAAAAATAGAACCATCATGGAAATGGTAAGAAACATGTTGAAGGGAAAACATTTGCCAAATGAATATTGGGCTGAAGCTATACATTTTATAGCATATGCTTTGAATAGATGCCAAACAAATAGTGTGATGAACAGAGTTCGAGAAGAAGCATGGAGTGGCTTAAAACAATTTGTCACCCACATGAGAGTATTTGGATGTGTGGCTTATGCACATGCTCTAGATCAGCTAAGGAAAAAGTTGGACAATAAGGGGGAGAAATGAATATTTGTTGGTTACAATGGTGAATAAAAGGCATACAGATTATATAACCCATCCATAAAGAAGTTTATGGTAAGAAAAGATGTGCAATTTATTGAAGAAGAAGATTGGGATGGAAGCACTGAGAAAACAGTGAATCGAAAGACATGTATGTCTCAAGATGAAGATGAGGAAGAAATGACAAAAATAAATTCATGATTAGCAGCACCACCTCCACCAACACAAGGACAACAAGGGACACCATAAGCTAGTATGAGAACACCCTTGAGAAGTGATGAGAGTGCTTCTACAAGCATAAGTTTAGCAAGGGAAAGAGGAACCAGATTCAGAAGTTTTAATGAAATCTATGAGAAAAAGGAAACCAATGAAGGTATGAACTCTTTATCTGAATAGTATTGTCATATAGAATATCCTATTCATTTTGAAGAAGAATTAAAATATAAGAAATGGATAGACGTTGTGGATGAATAAATGAATGTAATATAGAAGAATAATACATGGGAATTAGTTGATCTCCCAAAAGGTAAGAAAGTGATTGCAATAAAATGGATTTATAAAACCAAAATCAATGTTGAAGGAAATATTTAAAGGCATAAGGCCAAACTTGTTGTCAAAGGCTACGAGCAGTAGTAAGGAAGATGTTATGAAGACAATTTTGTACCAGTTGCAAGAATGGAAATAATAAGAGCAGTGTTGTCCATAGCAGCACAACACAAAGAAAGTTTACCAAATGGATGTAAAATCAACATTCCTAAATGGAGTATTAATGGAAGAGGTTTATGTTGGAACAACCTCTGGGCTATGAGAAAGAAGGCAAAAAGCACAAAGTATGCAAGTTAAAGAAAACTCTATATGGGCTGAAACAAGCACTAACAACATGGTACAGTAGAATAGATTCCTATCTACTAGAAAATGGGTTTGAGAAATGTGAAGGAGAGCCCACATTATACATCAAAGAAAAGGATGGTAAGATTTTGATTATTGTTTTATATGTTGATGATGTGATATTCACAGGTAATGATGCTTACCTCATTGAATATCTTAAGACAGTCATGAAAGAAGAATTTGAGATGACTCATATGAGATTGCTAAGATATTTCTTAGGAATAGAAGTAGAGAAAAATGAAAATAATTTTTTTATTTCTCAAGTTAAATATGTAAAAGACGTTTTGGAAAGATTTAATATGCAGGATTACGAGGCAGAAATTACTCTTACAATGATGGAATTGAAGCTAGGTGAAGATGACATCATCAAGGATTCTGATCCAAGTTTGTATAAAAGAATAGCTGGCAGCCTTATGTATTTGACTACAAAAGGCAAAATATTATGCATGATGTAAGTTTAATTTCCATATTTATGGAGAGGCCAGGTGAAGTACATTGGAAAGCAACAAAAATAATTCTAAGGTATGTGAAAGGAACAAAGACGTATGGTATTTTATACACCTCTTCAGAAAATTTTGAATCAATTGGATATACTGACAGTGATTGGGCTGGAAGTATAGATGACAGAAAAAAAACCTCTGAATATGTTTTTCATATGAGATTAGGAGCCATTTCATGGGCTTCTAAGAAACAACTAATTGTTGCGTTATCAAAAATAGAAGAAGAGTACGTAGCAGCTACAATAGGAGCATGTAAAGCAGTATGGATGAGGAGAATGTTAAGATATTTTTTCCATTAACATGTAAAGGGAACAACAGTTTATTGTGATAATAGCTCAGGAATAGCATTATCAAAGAATTTAGTGTTTCATAAAAGAAAAAAACACATTGATGCAAAGTATCACTACATCAAGGAATCAGTGAACAATGGAGAAGTTGTTCTGGAGCATTGCAGAATAGAAGAACAATTGATGATATTTTAAGAAAACCATTAGGGTAGAAAAGTTATAATTTTCTCATAGAATGTCTGGGAATAAAAGATAACAATAGTTGTGATTAAGGGGGAGTGTTAGAAATTAACCCCAACTACAATCTAGATAAACAAGGATAGGAACATCAATTTTTCTTTGATGAAAAAGAACAGGAGCAGCAGGAAACTTGTTTTAATTTTTTCACTCAACAGTGCATTCAATTTTATGTTACAATCATTTTTTTCATGGCAGTAGCGCTTTCTGATTTTCCAAATTATGGTTTGAACCACACTACCTCCACGCCATAAAACCTTTGTACCAACCACAGTTATTTCTGCGTTTGTATTTTGAATTCAAACCCTCTGCATTGTTTTGTGGACTCCCACCACTAAACGTCACAAGCCCTTCAACCAATAAAATCTCATCGCACATATCCTGGGCCTACATCATCCTCCTCCGAACCCATGCAATGAGCAGACCCCACCACTGCCATGTCAAATAATCCACAGCCAATCAAGTGCCTATTGCACAATTTCATGCCTACATCATCCTCCCTTCGCGATCGCATGACCCCACCAGCGCCAACTCACCTTCCCGTCAACCAATTGCGCACCATGGCAAGGTTTGGGTGCCCAGTCAGTGAACGCATATTTTGATGCGATAAACCATCATAGTTCGATCTCCATTCTCTCTCCACATGGATTGAAGTTGACATCACCTAGAGGTTTGATTGATGCAATAAACATATCGAACAACATATATTGTAATGTTTGTTTTTTGTTGTAAGCTTTTGTTAAAACGCCGCAACGACAAATTTTATGATGAGGTTTAAACTTAGGTTATAGTCTTATGTTATATTGTTGATTGCCAAGAGATAATTTTATTTCATATAGGTCTTAAAACTTAGGATATTATTTTTATATATCTAGTGTAAACATATATATGTTTACAATACATAAGACAAAACTATGAGTGTATGCTGTAGTGATTAGATTGTGTAAGAGCCTAAGAGCTCAAGTGAGACAGAGTGTGTGCAAGCCTTTGTGTGAAATAGATTGGAGATGAGCAGCGTTTTGTATATCCAAAACAACTATTTTGAGGACAAAAATTATTTTTTGTAATAGTTGAAATGTTTTAATGAAATATAGAGTTTTTTCTCCATCTGCAAGTTTTGTTTGTGAAATCAATGTGTTGACAAAGGAAATTTTATTGTTACTGTGTGTTAAGGAATTATCAGAAATTCCAACATCATTAATACCACAAAAAAAAAATCCCAGGAATAATTGAATACTAGGAAGCCCTACGATAAGGTGAAAAGGAAGTGGAAATCATCCCTTGTTATATATATATGACCACCAAGCTTTTAGTAACACAAAACCTACATCCCCAAGTGGTTCAATTTAAACTAAAAAAAACCCTTTGAAAAAAACAAAAAATAACGTGCAACACAGGTACAAACAAGAAACCTACGACGGTCACTAGAATTCATTCCAAATTAGCCACATGAAAATTGAATTTAGCATGAGTAAGATGGAACTCGTTGCCTCCATCCACAAAAGTTTTTGATTAATTGCAGTCTGTGGATTTTTAGAACAATTGCAATATCCGCAAAGATTTGAGGCATTTCATTTGGCGAGTGGCGTCCATATATCTTCTCTTGTTCCTTCTCCGTGGGTATCAATTTCCACTATTTCCAGCATTCTTACTTTACTATTATGTGATAATTTATGCACCGTTTTCGGCAATTGAAAGAGATTTATGTTTCGATTTCTAGGAAGTATTTTTCCCAAGTTTACGTTTATCGAACCTACATGAGCGATAGATAATGGTTTTCTTCATTGCTCGACATTCGTGAATTGGAAAATAGCATTCAAGACAGCTAGATGGAACAGTGGATATACAAACACGAGAGAGCCTACCTGAATTATAAAATACTATACCAAGATCTCAAAATGTCTGGTTTAAAGTTTTTTAAATAATAATGTTTATAATATGTCTCGTAAGATATATTTGGTCTGTTTTATATTTCATATATATATATATATATATATATATATATTGAATTTAGCATGAAATTCTACTTTAAAATATTATGAATAGTAACTCTGAATTGGAATCATATATTCTATATGAATTTAACCTGAAATTTGATTTAAAAAAACTGGAGAAGTAAATTTGGATTATATATATATATATAATTTAAAAAAAATATATATCATATATTATTATAATTGAAAAATTTAAGAAAGTCTTGTTTTCAGATAGCTTATTTATGTTATCTATAAAATTTATTTAATTTAGAAAATATCTCAACTACACCTACAATTAAGAGTTAATCAACAATTTTTTAACTAAATAAATTACATATAGATGATAATAATTAGTAATTGTTAATGTAACACATTAAGCACAATAAAACTAAGATTTAATATTTGTAACACCTTATTTTAAGGAGTATTTGTCTTCACATTTTGTCTTAATGAAATTTACTAAGAATTAAAACTTGTAGAATATGAAGTCCATAAAGTTGTCTCATAACCTTCCTAAAAGTGTAGCTTAAAAGTAAAATTACTTGTCACTGGAGAAGTAGAATATGAAGTCCATCAAGTTGTCCCATAACCTTCCTAAAAGTGTAACTTAAAAGTAAAATTACTTATCACTAGAGAAATTTTCTATTTGTAATGACAAAATTACTAGTCATTATATAACTTGTAGAATATGAAGTCCATCAATTTGTCTCATAACCTTCTTAAAAGTGCAAATTAAACATAAAATTACTTATCGCTAAAGTAATTCTCTATTTGTAATGACACAACTACATGGTCATTATATTGACATACTTGCATCTACAGGTATATACCTAGTCATTCATTGTATTCACTACATAAAAAAGTATGGATACTGAATATATCCAAATCAATATTACAACATGGCCTATTTATCTGATTTTGGAAATTCATCATCATTTATTTGAGAAACAAAAATTAATATAATACATATAAACTTTAATTTTAAAACTATATTCTACTAAAAATAATAACAACAAAGTCCATATTTATACCTTGTTTAGTAGAAGGGATTGAATAGAACATCATAGTAACCATTCTTTAATCTAGTGAAGTGGATGAGTCATGTAGAAAGCCATATTGCTAACAACAACTCTACACATGAAAATGACTATAATGTTGAGAGCTAATAAGACAATTAGTGTTTGCACACAAACGTTGAGTACTACTCCTCACACAATTAGTAAACATGTAGTTTTCCTCAAATTGCATGAGCTTAAAGAGAATCTCCTCGCTACAATGAGTCGTGAAGGTTTTGAGTTTTGGTCAAATTGGGAACATAATTTGCATAAAATAATGATGGAGACAATTAAGAATTAGCCAATGTTGTATATATTCAAAATATAAAAAAGAAACCTTGCAAGTGTTTCCAAATAAACACAACAAATGACAATAAGGAGGAAGGAAAAATACGTTGAGTCCATCTTGCAAGTTTTTGAATGTCATATCCTTTAATTTTTTTATCATTATTGTCTTGACCATTATATTTTTTGGTTCTTATTTTCAATGGGGTTATCATAATTAAAGCTCTTGATACATAACATCAATATTCCTTATAGTTTTTATTGAATCCAAACTAATAAAAGAAGCTTAAAGATTGGCATCATGGGGCCGCTCATTGAAGATACAATTCAAGTTTGAAGTGTGCCAGGTAGATAGGAATAATGTACCCATTAGAAAATATGAAGCACTTTAGGAGGGGAAATTCTTGTGTATTGACTTTCATACTTATGTATATGGGGTTCGCATCTCTAGAATATTATGCATATAATGTAGGGTTGCACACTTCCACAAATACTAAGTGACCACAACCTCACATAAGAAAATATCACTTGAAAATTACTCATAAAACAAATGACCTCTATCATACTCCTAGACCCTTTTATCAGGGAGTTATGTCTAGACTAACTCTAATATGGTCAAGATAAAATAGTTATACACACAAAATTATATTTTACATATTATTCTAATCATGAAATACTACATATTTATGAAATAATATAGATATTGAGATAGTTTGACTATTTTATATAGAAAATTTACTGAGTTAAGAGAATATGTCAATCAAACCAAAAATAGTAACTAACTAAAAATAACTTAACTAAACAACCCACATATAGATTAAAATAACTCATACATTTATGACTAAGAATATTACACAAGTAAAAATTAATATATCCAACATCTTTAAGAAGTGAAAAATATAAAAAAAAATATCATACCTAAACTTTTTCCTTGAATTTGTTGAATAACAATTAAATCATATTAATCTATAAGTTTTGAAGAGTTTAATATGAATTGTTATAAAACATTGTTGACATGACAAATCAAAATTATTCAAATATATAAGTTTTGATGAGTTTAATATGAAATGTGATAAAATATCATTAGCATCACAAATCACAATCGTTAAAATATATGTAATGAAGAATTTATTTTTGATAAAAACATATAAGTTTGGGATTTAATATTAATAGTATTTTCACAAGAGTAAGAGGCTTTATGGACAACCATTTAGTTACTTTGAGGGTTTGATCTCTTTCAAATTCATTATTACTAATTTGATATATACATAATAGTTGTTTTAATATTATTTTAACTTATTATATCTCTCTTTAATTAACTTTTAACAACATGATCATATTTTTTTTAGTATTATTTTATTTACATTTTAATTTTTATAATTATTAATGGTCCTTTTTAATTCTAGATATATTAAGCATTAAGAGGAATAAGATATCTCAAGATGAATATAATTTTTTGAGTACAATACCTCAAGATAATTTTGAATCTCATAGAAATTTAATCCACCAATTAAGAGTAATCTATGTTTTTTATTAATAATATTATTTATATTTATATAAAGTTCACATGTCTATTGCACCAAGATGGGTGTGATATTTATTATGGAAAAGACTAAATTCATGATCATTAAATCCAAAAATATCACACATCATAGTTTCATTTGTAATGACGAGTACTTAGAGGAGGTTTATTCTTAAATGTATTTCGGTATTAACTTTCCCCATTAACTCAGATAGAATTATAGCATCGAGAAAAGGATTATTTTAGGCTGGAAAGCTTATTATGGTCTTGAAAAAAATTGTAAGTCGATCAACCTTTTGTATTTGGAGTAAAAACATGTTCCTCTTTGATACTCTCGTCAACTCCGTTGTCTTATATGCATGTGAATTTTGGTGTTGCAGTATATCTAGAGAGTCATGGAGAAATATTGGGATGAATCAAAATAAATTCATAATATAAAACCTAAATATCAAGGGAAACACTCTGCATCCTATCCTTTTGATTGAAGTTCTTATGTCCCCCATTGAAATTACATCTATGTTTAGATATTTGATGTATAAGAAGAAGCTTAACAACATGGAATCCATAGGGCTCCCAAAAATTTCTTTTAACTTTAGTCAAAACCCCCACCTTCACCTCAAGCATGAGTCACATAAGAATTTCCACTCTTGGCTCAACCATTGGGGAATTATGGAGGAGATTAGTATGGGAAGCAAAGATAGTGTTAAAATACTATTACCTCCAAGTTTAATGACATGTTATGGGAGGATAAAGAACTTGAGGGTAAAATGAAGCTAAGATACTATAAGGAGTTGATCAACCCCACCCTTGATAACTAAAATTATCTCTTTGTATTGACTAGCACTAAGAATTTTTTTATCAATGCCAGGGATTAAAACTAATTTTCATGAGCTTCGAAGTGATACTAGATAGTGGTCTATTCCCAAGACTCCATGTAATGATAAAACGTGTCAGATTTGCAACTCTATGCAGGTGGAAGATGAAGACTACTTCCTCTTAGATTGCCTGACTCTTCATCGCATCCACTCTCTATTCCCTAAAATTTTTCACACTTCCATGCTAGCCCATCTATAGCAATATTGGAGTGCTTCTTTCCCTTCTCTTTGATCATAAATAATTTTTTGAAGAATCACACTTGATTCTTTTTCCTTTTATTTTCTTGAGGTTCGATAGGCCGCATTTGTATTAGTGGACATTAATAATAATCACCATCATCATCATCATATATTTCAATATGTAATATAGTAACTTTTATAAATTTAAACTTCTAATATTTTATAAAAAATACATGTTATCAATCATTAGATCTATTTAGCTATATAGATAAAATAATTTTATTTCATGCACAAATGTTTTTACTTTTTTGGTATTAAACAGAAGCATAATTTTTGAATATTTAAAAAAGATATAAGTAACATACAATTTAGACATAATCCAATAATAAGATATCAAAACACTTATTTCATGATAAATATTAGATTACTAAAAATAAAATAAAAAAACATAAAAACTAAATAAATTATAAATTGATTATTATTATTATTAACTGTGAATATATATATATGTGTGTGTAGATATATATATATATATATATATATATATATATATATATATATATATATATAAGAAAGAGGTGGAACAATATTCTTGATCATGGAGACTCATAACATGTGAGTAGGCATTGTTACAATACTATAGCTTATCAATATCATATACTAGAAAAACCATAACTAGCATCTACTACATTTGTTCATATGACATATTTTTAGGTAATAAATTTAATTAAAAGGGAAAAAAGACATAATTACTTTGGAAATAAGTCTTAAATTTTGATTATACTTTACTATTATGGATATTCTATAATATTCCATTGAAGTTAAATATTAACGGTCCTCTTAATAATTTTTGATAATTAAATTAAATGTGTAGAATTCCTCTTCCAAAATATACTAGCCTATGGGCATCAGAAATAATAATGAAAATAAATATAACAATAATTTAATGTGACTTATAAATACAATATTTCAATTTATATTTTTATTAAAATATTTTATTATCAATCATTCATATATATATTTATATATATATATATATATATAAGGTGCATAGTTTATAACCAATATAGATCCATCATAACTTTAGACCCTCATAGAATGCACATGGAGAAATATTTGAAGATGTGTGGCTTGACTCCTCTTTATGATTAGTATATCTAGTGATAAGGTTGGTCTATACTAAAATAATATATACATAGTTGACATTCAAATACTTTTTCAAGTTTCCATTTTTTTAGGTTGCATCAAATCATGATTTTCATGTTGATTTTGGAAGTGGTGACGTAGCATCAACATTTTTTCATTTCTGGGTTAAAAATCCAATATTTTTAACCATGACATTAAATATACAAATATCATGATTACGAAAGGCATGAGAAGCCATGCTAAAATGAAAAAATAGGTGAAGTACTGTCACCTCTATTTCTTTTTTTCTTTTTATAGACCAAATATCATGACTGTAAAAGACATGAAAACAAAAAAAAATAAAAAAAGTCTACATGTCATTTTCTAGGCTTTAAATTCAAATATTTTTTAACAATGACATTAAAGAAAAAATACCATGACTACAAAAAGCTTAAAATTCATTACATAGAATTTGTCGAATTTTTTATGAAATATCATTTTTAAAGTATGGTTAAAAATTGTTAACTTTCATTTTATTTTTGGAGTTAAAATTACTACTTAATTGACATTACAATCTTAACAATTGGTACCATATAATAATTATGATGATGATGATGATTAACGTCCACTAAGACCAATGTGGTCTATCAGACTTCAAAAAAAAAGTTTAATTGTAATTCATCAAAATCTTATTTTTGTGATCAAGGAGAAGGGAAGGAAGCACTCCAAGATTTCTATAGTTGGGTTGGATTAATAATTCAAGAAGATTCAAGGTGTGGCTAATGATAGGGAATTGGGAGTAGATGTGGTAAAGGGTCAGAAATTCTAGAAGGACGTGCTTTTAATATCCCACCTCCTTAGTATTACAAATATGAGAGATTCTCTTGTTCTAGGGGGTCTTGTGAGTAGACTATCACTAAGATCCACTCCAAAACGGATGAGAATTAGTTCTTATCCTTGCAATTTTAATTTTATTCTCATTGTTGGTTAGCATAAATCTATAATTTTGGTTATGAAGGGCAGGGTTGTTAACCTCCTTATAATATCTTAGCTTCCTTTTACCCTCCATATCATTGTCATCCCACATATTTCCCTTCACTAGGATGTAATAGTATCTTCGATACTATCCTTGGCTCTTCCTTGATCCCCCAAAGGTTGAGCCAAGACTAGGCATGCATGTGTCACCCATGCTTGAGGTGTAGGTGGGGGTTTTGACTAAATATAGAGGAAATTCTTGGGAGCCTCTTGGATTCCATGTTGTAAAGCTTCTTCTTATACATCAGATATATATACATAGTCATACTTTCAATGGGGGATAGACAAGGTTCGATCAAGAGGATAGAATAGGGAGTTTTCCCCTTGATCTTGAGGTTATAGGTTATGAATTTTGTTTGGATCATCTCAACATTTCTTGAGGACTCTCTACATATACTGCAACCGCAAACTTCACATCTGTATAAGACAACATAGGTGACGAGTGTCTCAAAGAAGAACCTTTTCTTACTCCAAATGTAAAGATCAATGGTCTTATAACTATTTCAAGCTCGTAATAAACTTTCCAACCTCCAATAATTATTTTCTAAATGTTATAATTCTAGTTGAGTGGATGAGGAAAGTAAATACCTTTATATGAAGAAAACTTCTATAGACAATTGTTATCATAGACGAAGTTGCCTGCATGGGTGATATCTTTGGATTTAATGATCATGAGTTTAGTCTTGTTGGTATTAACTGTCATACCCATCTTGGAGCAGTAGACATGAAGAGTCTTAAGTTTCTTGTCTAGGTCATCATGGATTTTTCCAAGAAGAATGATATCATCAACATAAAGGAGAAGAGTAATGATAATACCATCAAGCTTATTGCCCTTGCAACCCTTAGTTTCTAGACACTCTTCTACCTTATCGATGTAAATACCAAAAAGGGTGAGGGAGAAGGAACACCCTTTCTTATCCCCGATATTGCATTTAATGTCTTTAGACTATAAATGTAAATATGTATTACATCATTTTTATTTAATTATTATATATTTATCTTTTAATAATTTTCATCAGAAAATTTAAGGAAAAATATGTAAATATTAATATTTTTTAAAAGGAAATCTATTTAAAAAATAAAAGACTAACTTTTAATTTTTATTTTTATTTTAAATCCCTATTTTTGTCCATAAATTAGAAAAAAAAAAAAAAATTATATATATATATATATATATATATATATATATATATATATATATATATCTTTGAAATTAATAACAATAATACAAATTTTAAAATAAAAACAGTCTCAAAAAAGTATTAATATATTTTTGAAAAATATTTAATATTTAGAAATTGCAAATTATAAAATTTGAATTTGAAAAAAAATTAACTAAAATAAATGAAAAGGACAAATATAATTTAATTATATTGTTTTGAAATAAATTAAAAATAATTTAATAAATAAATAACTAAATAAATAAGAGAAAAAATATAGTGGAGGACTGACGTCTAACATGAAGATTCCCCACTCATAAAGAAAATAAGTTTGTGCATTGTTCATGGGAGGGCAATGCCTAGCACATCTGAGATGATGTTGAGAATCACCGTTCAATCAATGGGCGAACTCAGCACGGAGCCGCTTAGCCATCATAGGATAAAATGTTTCTAGAAAGCCGACCCAATTAGGGAGTGGTGATGTATGGCATCACCCTTCCCACACATGACATACACAATTTGTTTATTTTTTCCTGTTTTTCTCCTTCTCTTTTTCTGTTTTACTTTTAAATTAAATTATATTTCACTTTTTAAATATCTTTTAAATTTTAAATTTTTTTATCATTTCTAATTGAAAAGTTTTATATTATTATCACATTAAATTTTTCTTTTACTCTTGTATTAGTTTTTCTTTGACCAAAAATTTATATTGTTTATCCATAGTTGAACATTGGAAATTCATTTTTTGTTATTTATTATTATTATTTGAATTTATTTATTGTAATATGATTGGTTGAGGTCTTGTTATGGATTATTTAGTAACTTTGATTTCGATTAGTTACTTATTTTTTGTTTTTAGTTTTATTTCATTTTTATTTAAATTCCTATTTTTTTTCTAATATTTCTATTTTCATGGCTTTTAATATTTTATCTTTATTTTCAATTTATAATGACTTATTATCATAGTAAAAACATATTTTAATAAATTTAATTATAAATAACCACATATATATATATATATATATATATATATATATATATATTAAAATGTATATTTGTTACTATAAACAATTTTAATCTTTGGTCGTGACATTTAACAATATAATATTTTACTAATTGTTTTACATTTTTATAAAAAAAATTATGTTTTTATTTTTTTATTTTTGTAAATGATTGCAAGATTTCATATTAATAGTAAAGTTGTATATATGTAAACATACCTGGAACCTAGCTTCCGCGGCTTCGGTAATTCACTATCCATCCAGTCAGTTGTTAGTTTCAAGAGGTGTCTACATTGGTCTTCCTTCGAACAATGTGGCAGAATACACTGCAGTAGTCAACCTACTCTCGGAGGAAATATCTCTTGTTATTGATTTGTTAGTATTTTACTTGGATTCACAACTTGTAGTTACACAATTAAACAACACCTATCCTGTTAGAGACCCATTTTTCCATCGATTATTTTTTAGGGTACATTTTTTACAACGTTCATTTAAATTTATTACTTTCATTCATATTCCTCAATCTGATAATTGGTTAGAAGACTCATTAAATAATCATGCACTTGATTGGCATATTAATCATTCAACACTTTAAAAATATAAAAACATCATTCATCATTGTATATTTGGGACAATCAGATCATATAAATCGCTATATATATATATATATATATATATATATATATATATATATATCAGAGTGTTCAAAATATAAAAAATTGGACAATCATGTCCTAAAAAATTAGGGTTTATGCCCAATCATATCTTTCATCGAAAATAATATTACAGTCATCCGATCAAATCTAAATCTACTCCTGAGATCCCTACCCTACATTTGTGCTATGATAGAACACAATAGGAGTAGGTACATGGCGGAATAACCACACCTAGTGTCGTGGTATGCCAACCACCCTCCTCTGGATAACCTCAGGAAGGTCTTCTATAGCTGTCACGGGTACTTGGCTAGTCAAACTCTCCAAGTTTCTCTGGATGGCATGGAGGGTCCTTCCTGGGTTTTTAGCATCCGCCTTGCCTCTGCGACGCTTATGTCTTGGGTAGCTCTCTGGTCTAACTGATCCCATGTTTGCATCATAATAATTCAAATTTTGTAGGTGATATTGAACTATCAAAAGCATTTTTTCATTTTGCATACAACTTGAAAAAACAAAAAAAATCACATAATAAAAAATCATTGTGTAATCTTACTAATTGCACCCCATGTTGTTCTAGGTGGAAGAACCAAATCAGGATTTGCTAAAAAATATATCCCAGCATAGAGATAGTCCTCCACTAAAATGACTCGTTCTACCCACCATTGGAAGAACTCATCATCCCATCTGGTTCCGCGAACTTCACTTGCCCCCACTCTCTTCATCAAGTTTTCCATCAGGCTATTCTTGGATCCCTTGGGTTTTTGATGATTGAGAATCTTGGGCCAAAGCCTTAGGACTCTCTTAAAGAAGAATGTCAACAGAATAACACCATATCCAAAATGTTTTTTCTTTACCTATTGGATGGAAGTCAGTTGTTTCTTCAGATTATTCAATATGGTTGTGCACCAATCATAGAGGTGGACTAAGTACTCCACTAACAGGATCATGTCAGTACGCGAAGCCTGGACAGGGTTTGTCAACCCTGCCACCGTGTCAATTGTAAAGAGGAATTTTCACGTACAAATCTCATACATCTTTTCTTGGGATCTAAGTCCCCACCTTCTTGGCACCATCTACACAGTAGAACTAGACATAGTCATCTACATTAAGCCCTTGAGTGGGCTTACTATGAAAATCAACTAGGTGTCCCCTCTGGGAAAGTCCAGTGATAAAGTAAATGTCTTCCAACTCGATTATCAATTGCATCTAATCAATCATAAAATAGTCTTCATCTGGTTCTCAATGGCTGACCAGCAACTCGAGTAATCGAGTATTGGTTTTCATATTTGGAATTTAGAAAAATTTGAATAAACCATAATTCTGAAGTATATCTAATGAGTGTTGATCCTCCATCACTTCATTATCAACTGCATTGTGCTCTCTTTCTCTCTAACTGATAGACATCTTGGAAAATTTCATCCATTGACCCATTAGATACAAGTGTTTGAATTCCACTCTATGCATATGCGACTTCATTCAGACACAGTCGCGTCTATACACGAGTTCTTCATGACGAACCCGCATATACGTAGAGGGTTTCAAAGAAAATATATTTCCGGCAATAAAAAATCTATAAATTTGCTTGAAATAGGAATGAATTGACAAATAAGATGAGTGCAAGGCTTACCTGGCTGATTTGAGGTGATTCGATGGCCAGTTGCTCCATTTGGAAGAAGGGGTTTTTTCTCGAAAGCTCTTTTTCCACTTCTACAGTGCACAAATAACCAAAATGTGAGTCAAAATGCTCATTTATGCCTAGAGTTGAATTTTTTGCCAAGCTTCGTTTGTGTCTATTTTTAAAATTTGATTAAGGTTGTTTAGCCTTTTTGCTTGTAAGTATTGGGAAAAGTTATTTTCAGGAACATTCTGGTGAATTTGAGATATTTCCAATCTTCCTTTGGATCCATGACTGCTGACCTGTCATGGCAAGTATTTGATTCTGAACTGGCACATAGGTTAGGGAATTCACTTTGCGTTTCATTTTTGGATACTATCCTCCATTCTGATCACTTGCAATAGGGTCGATCTCATCATGTCATGACTATTTAACCCATTTCACTTGCTAATTGTTTCAATCATGACTTGGTGATCGAGCCATCCTTTACATGGGCTTCGTAGTTAGTTCCTCACTAGTATTTGTTTCCCATGCTGAAAATATGTGTAGGCTTGGGAGCCCTCCTTAGTCTCGGCATGACTTATGCATTGAAGCTTCATTCTTCTTCTTCTTCGCTATATTTATTCTGGCCATTTATTGTTAGGTCCCTATATTACTAGTATAGTCCCTTATTGTTGTTAGTGTAACCCCCTTATTTTTATTATTGTACCCTTGCAACCCCAATATTTTTATTATTGTGCCCTAAAATTATTATTGTTAGGTCAGCTAGGATTACATTATGGCCCCACTAGGATTACATTGTGGTCCCATGGACTCCTATAAATAGAAAGGAGGTTTTGTAATTTGAATCATCCAAGAATTTTTCATTCATGTAATGTATTAGAGGTTGCCCCCTTGAAGTGGCTTATTTCTAAGGTGTTGATATCTATTTTCTTCTCTTCTTGGAGCTAGTTTCACAACATTTGGTATCAGAGCTTTAATATTCTAGGGTTTCACTGCTCGAAACAATTTATTGTGGCATTTTCGCTATAACGCTTTTTCTACGAAGGTTAAGAATCTGAAATTTTTACAGTGCGAAGAAAAAACCCTGAGGAACATCATCACAAAATTTTAGAGCTTGGTTTGCAATATTTTCAGAGATATGATCTGTGCAAGTTAGGTCATTTTGCAGGCTCCTGAATTTAACTTAAACAGGTCATCATGGTAATTTCATAATAAATTTTCTTCTACGAAGGTTCAAAAGATGAAATGTTTAGAGTGCGAAGCCGCAATCCTGAGGAACATTATCAAAAAAGTTTAGATATTGGTTCGTAATATTTGCGGAGATATGATCTGTGGAAGTTAGGGCTTTTTGAGGCTTCTGAATTTCATCTCAAAGATGTGATCGTGGGAAAATATTCATAGCTCTCTCTCTGAGCATCGGATTGGAATGCTATAAAAAGTGGCAGAAATTACACGAACTTCAATTTTCAGTCTATCACTTTCAGAGCTAAAGGAGGAAACAGAGACACGTGGCAAGTCGTACAAATTCACTCTATTGAAATAGTCAAAAATTAGGTCATTGTGGGAGATTGGACATAACTTTTCCTTGAAGAATCCAAATCAGATCAGACCTATGGAATTTTAAAGAAGCGTGAGAGGGCTACTATAGGGCCGAACTTCAGATATTGGGGATCCACAATTATAGAGATAGTTCAATTTCAATATCGAGCTCCTAAAAAGCAGGTAAAAGGTGTGTATTTGTTTTCTGAATTGCATAAGTCTTGTTTGAAGAATCAAGTTGAATTGATTCCAGGGGCATATTGTAGAATAGATATCAGTATCGGATTCTAAAATGGCCCCTAAAATGAATTCAACACCCATTAAGCCTTTAGAAAGCTCTACTATGACTCATGAAGACGAAGAATGGAAACATGACATATCAAAATTACAAGAGCAAGTGCAACAAATTTGACTCTCGCAAAGAGCAACAAAAAATGACGTGGAAGTTTTGAAGAAAGGCGTGGAAAATAAGATGGATGGTTTGAAGAATGGCATGGAATCTAAGATGGATGGTTTGAAGAATGGCATGGAAGTTGGCATGGAATCTAATATGGATGACATGGAAGCTAAAATCGAAAACATGAAGAATGATCTAAAAGCAGACATGGAAGGTTTGACAAGGTTAATAGAAGAAATATTTCCTAATGGTGAAAAGATAGTAGACGAAACTCATGATGAGAACAAAATAAATGTTAATTGTGATTTCATAAAATATCATGTTGGCGGGATGAACCACCATATTCCAAAAATGGATATGAGGAAGTTTGATGGAAAGGATCCTGTAACATGGATACTACAAATGGAGCAATATTTTGATCTCCATAATGTGCAAAACACACAAAAGGTATGCATTGCAACTTTAGATTTAGAACAAAATACATCTGTATGGTATCGATGGCTTTTCTCCCGTAAAAAAAATATCACTTGGTCAATTTTTATCGAGGAAATGATAACACATTATGAGGATACAAAGAGAAACACCTTCTTTAGCCGATTGATAAATCTCAAACAAAAGGGTTTAATGGGGGAGCACATTGAGGACTTCCAAAAATTGAATATAAGGGTAACTAATATTCCAGAGGAACACAAAGATCGTGACTTCTTCATACTTTAAAGGATAACATCCAACAGAAAGTTCACATTTTGGAATCCTGATTCATTGGAGAAGGCATTCAAGTTGGCAAGAAAAATTGAATGGAAAATTATGGCGACAAGGAAGCCTACCACTCACTTCTATAAAGAGGGAAGTGTTGCTACTCCTAGATTTCCACAACCTACAAGGTTGACACCACAACAATTGGAAGAAAAAAGATCAAAAGTGCTTTGCTAGAGTTTTGATAGCAAATACACTAAAGGTTGTAAATGTGCTGAGAAGAAATTATTTTACATAGATTGTGAAGAGGAAGAAGAAATGAACAAGAATAGGATATACACTAGGAACCAACCCAAGAAGAGAAAGAAATGAGTTTGACCATATCGTGTAATGCATTGGCAGGAATTACCACTCCTCAAACTCTCAATATAGAAGGACATATCAAGAAGAAAATGGTAATAGTGTTGATTGATATAGGTAGTACCCATAATTTTATTCATTGTAAGGTAGCGAAGGAATTGAATTGTTTCCTATACCTAGCACAAGAATGTCAAGTGATGGTTGCGAATGGAGGAACTATAAATTGCTTTGGAAAATGCCATAATATCAAGCTAACCATGGGGGAATATGTATTGAATAGTCCAATGCTTTCTATTCCTATGGGAGGTGTTGATGTTGTACTAGGAGTACAATGGTTACAATCTTTGGGGATGGTAGCTTTTAATTTTCAAGAACTTTTCTTGAAATTTTTTTCAGAAGGAAAGGAAGTCTAATTAAGGGGTGTTGCAGGGAAGACGGGAAAGATAATAAGCTCTAATGTCATGAGAAAGCTTCTAAAGAAAGAAAAGCGAGGAATAATTGCACAATTATGCTCACTAGAAATTCCAACATCAAAATCATCTATTTCTTTAGATCTCCAAAAAGTATTGGACAATCATTCCAAGGTTTTTGAAACTCCAAAAGGACTCCCAGCTATTCGTGATCATGATCATGATATTCATTTGATTCTAGGAAGTGTTACTCCAAACATCAGGCCTTATTGATATCCTTATGTCCAAAAGAGAAAAATTGAACGTATGATTGCAGAAATGTTAGAGGCGGGTATAATTCATCCTAGTCAAAGTTCTTTCTCTTCTGCAGTAGTATTGGTACACAAGAAGGATGGATCATGGCGCATGTGTCTGAATTATAGGGAGCTCAATAAGCTCACCATTAAAGATAAATTTCCCATTCCTATGATTAATGAATTTTTGGATGAATTACATGGAGCAATTTATTTTACCAAATTGGATCTTCGTTCAGGGTATCATCAAATTAGAATGAAGACTGAAGATATTCTGAAAATATAATTTCGAACTCATGACGGTCATGATGAATTTTTGGTCATGCCTTTTGGCCTTACCAATGCACCTTCTACATTACAAGGGTTGATGAATTCCATTTTCAAACCATTCCTTAGAAAATTTGTGCTAGTATTTTTTGATGATATACTAATCTACAGTAATTCTTGGGAGGATCATATTCAACATGTTAACAGGCTGCTCAAACTATTGCAGGAGAAACGATTATATGCAAAAACATCCAAATTTTTCTTTGGAGTACAAGAGGTGGAATATCTGGGTCATATTGTATCTCACGAGGGTGTTCAGGTAGACCCTAACAAAATTAAATCCATTAAGGAATGGAAAGTCCCCACAACCATAAAGAAGTTGCAAGGATTTCTCAAGTTAACAAGGTATTATCAAAAGTTTGTTAAGAATTATGGGAGAATAGCAACACCTCTAACAACATTATTCAAGAAATATGTATTTTCATGGACTCCTGAAGCAACTAAGGCCTTTGGACATCTTAAAGAGGCAATGTGCCTAGCACTAGTCGTAGCTATGCTAGACTTCACAAAAAGCTTTATTGTGGAATGTGATGCCTCAGGAAATGGAATTGGTGGTGTTTTAATGCAAGAAGGAAGACCCATTTATTTTGAAATCCGTCCAATCAAAGGAAGGTATTTACAAAAACCTATTTATGAGATGGAAATGTTAGCAATACTGCATGCACTAAAGAAATGGAGGACTTAGCTAACGGGAAGACACTTCAAGGTAAAAACTGATCATGATAGTCTTAAAAACTTTTTGGAACAAAGAATATATTTAGAAGAGAAACAAAAATGGGTCACAAAGTGAAATAATATACAAAAAGGGAAGCGAAATGTTGTTGCAGATGCACTCTCAAGGAAGAATGAAGAGGTGGAAGCATTGCTTTGTGCCATTTCTATTATCCAACCAGAATGGATAACCGAAGCAAGAGATGAATGGAAGAAGAACAAATATGTGTTCACACTCATTCAAAAGTTACAGCAATATCCTAGTACATCTGATACATTTAGTTGGAAAAATGATTCCTTATGGTACAAATATCGCTTATATCTTGGTAAGAATTCCCAACTAAAACAAAATATTATTTTTGAATTGCACACTTCTCCTTTACGAGGACACTCAGGATTTTTAAAAACTTACCACAGGGTGAAGAAATAATTTTTTTGCGATGGCCTTAAATCTGATATTCAAAAGTTTGTGGCGGAATGCTTGGTTTGCCAGCAGAATAAAGTTGAGACAATTAAGACCCTGGGTCTTCTACAACCTTTATCCATTCTAAGTCAACGTTGGGAGGAGATTTCAATGGAATTTATCACAGGCTTACCTAAGTCCAAAGGAAAGAGTTTCATCATGGTGGTAGTTGATAGATTTACCAGGTATGCACACTTTTGTGCATTATCTCATCCATTTAAAGCAAGTACAGTTGCTACTACATTTATGGACACAATTCAAAATCTACATAGAAACCCAAGGGTTATTGTGAGCGACAAAGATCCCATTTTTACAGGAAATTTTTGGACGGAGTTATTTTCTTGTTTGGGTACTCAATTAGCTCACAGCTCATCTTATCATCCTCAATCTAATGGTCAAAATGAGATAGTAAATAAATGTTTGGAAGGATATCTTCGTTGTTTTGTATCTAATAAACAAGGACAATGGCTCAAGTGGTTACCTCTAGTTGAATGATGGTATAACACTTCCTTCCATACTGCAGCAAAAA
The DNA here is from genome assembly GCA_034641835.2 of Pinus albicaulis. NCBI lineage: Eukaryota > Viridiplantae > Streptophyta > Pinopsida > Pinales > Pinaceae > Pinus > Pinus albicaulis. The sequence goes on from CM076570.1 coordinate 1,405,522,184, forward strand.
TGACCCCATTTATGGCACTTTATGGATAGCATCCACCATCCATCACATCATCTTTAAGAGAAAATTTTAAGGTTCAAGCAGTGGAAGATCACATTGAGCATCAACAAGAAGTTCTCCAACACTTAAAGGACAACCTGAATTTGGCACAAAATCGAATGAAACAACACGCAGATCAACATTGTAGCGAGAGAAGTTTTGATGTAAGATACTGGGTATTTTTACGGCTATAACCATACAAAAAAATGTCCCTCAAGCAAGCTAAGAAGGATAATAAATTATTGCCAAAGTACTATGGTCCTGTTGAAGCCCCGAAAATCGGGTCTACAACAAGGGGGATACCCACCCGGTCCGGACCTTGGTTGACAGCTCCTTTTTCGTTTGGTATAGTGGGTCCGACTCGGGATAATGGGACTAGTTTCCCAATATGTGTGTGTGTTGAGAATTGATATTTCCCTTCTAAAAGTTCCTAAATTAAATGCTTTTATTCTAACTCTAATCTAATAACATGCAATTGTATTCTAATAAACAAAAATATCTAATTCTATACTAACCCGGGATGTTATCTTTCTGTTATGCGATTTAAAATGATTTCAAATAACAATTGGTAATAAATATCATTCAACTGTTATAAGAAAATAATTCAATAAAGATAAACCACTTCGTATAAAAATTTAGACGAAACAGTTGTGAAAAACATATCGCATAATAAGCTATTCATACATTAAGCATAAATAAATAGTTATCACCGTACAAAAGTGCCAACTGATAACTCAAGCATTCAGGCATCAATATATAAACAACTAAACATGAATATCACTTTAACACAAAGGAAAAAATAGTTAAGTGATAAAAGTACCATTTATAACTAGTTCTACTCATGAGCTTCAAGCAATAATGACTTATCTCTTCTTAATCCAACATCCACTAAGAGCACAAAAGTGCAACATCAGTAGTAGATATTAAACGCAGATATCAATAAATCATGTTCCATTCATTCATCAAAACCTCCTTGGAGGGTGCAAAAGTGCATGTTCTGAGGACATGCTTTTTGACAAATTTCAGGACCTTTCTCTAAATGCATGAGAAAGGTTTAAATACTACTAACTAAATCTAAAAATAATTTATTACAAAAATGTAGGATACGGTTTAAATGACCATCCTCTTTCTAGGCAAAAGTAAAGCAAAATTAATACTAAATCTAAAATTAAAACGAACACCTAACTATTTCTGAATCTGTTCTTTGAAATTGCAAGCGTTCAACATTTATTTGAGAGGAGTAGGCTAGCCGAATTCAGAATTTAACTGTCCTGTGAAAACGGAATCGGCAAGAGCTGGCGCCATCTTCTCGGCAGAAGTAATGATACATTTGAGAGTCATGCACTGGATGTGTGGTTTTACCAAATATGCCCAGTAAGAATCCCAATTCAGCTTAGTTAATCTTTTAATTTATTCTGCCTTTTCTTGAGCCTTCTGTCTCCAGTCTGTTTGCAGTTGCTATGCTTTCGGTAGACACCCTGGAGTGGTTTCTGAGATCAGATTTTTCTTGTGCAAATTTTCATTAATGTAGTCAATAACACTGTTTTCTGTTGAGGTTGCTTCTTCTACCACTTTTTCTGATTTCCTGATTTGTGCATCCCAATTGTTAAAGAGAATTTATTTGTGATTATCATTGATTATTGGTGCACGTACTATTTTCCCCTCCTCTGTCTTTTGCTAAGCCAAATAGTCAGTAACTCTTTTATTAATTAAATCATAATCAAGTCATAATTCTATGACTTGATTAGTGATTTTATCGCTTATTTCACAATAAGAGTCCCACTGTAATATTTTTTGGCATAATATTTCCTGTTGTTGCAGTAGTTGATCATTTAAGGAAATGGACTCTGTAATGAATTCTATAAGTTTAGTATCATCCTTGTGCATCTCTTGCATAACCTGTAACTGTTTTTCTCTTTCATCCAAACTGTTCTCGTACCCTATCTACATTTGTTGGAAGTCCTGCTAAAATTTTTCAGGTTGTTTCTGTGCTTCGTTATTGGTGTTGGCTTGTTGCAGTTGTTGTTGCAAAACCTGTACTTCATCTTCTTTCTCATTCATTAATTTCCATACCTCAGATTCTTTATCAATGGCCGCAAAGGTATATCCTCCTGTGATCTGAGATAATTTGGTGAGATTTTCAGTGGGATCAGTGGTAGGATCTTGCCATAGGATATCTAATTGTTCTGCATCATGAGAGAGAACGTTTTCCAATTTCCTTTTCTTTATTTGTCTTCTTACTACTGCCTTGTGTTGTGGACTATAAAATACATCAAGAGGAGGAATTTCTTCTATTTTTAGCATAAGTTCAGAGGATGGGGTAATGGGAATATGTTCCATTTCTGAAACATTGCTAGTTATTCCCTTCAACTATATCTTTTGTTGCCTATACATTACTCACTGGTGTCTGTGTGCTATGTCCTTCAATATTTATTAAATCATTGAATGTATCCCATTATTTATCTGACTCAGTCCTGACTAATGGTTACTGTATGATGAGAGGGGGAAGAGTTAACTATGAAGAGGTCAAAACTGGTTTCTGTGAGAGCTCCTTTGATTGGGCAGTATCCCTTACTGACCCTTCACTTTTATCAGGGTCATTTTCAGACCTCTTAGAGTGTTCTGACGTTTCTCTCCAGCATTTAGATTTAGATCTGCATGTGCCTGAACTTCCACTAAGATTAATACTGGGAGTTGGTTCCCTTAAGGGTTCCAAGCGCAATTTATCCAAAGGGATATTAGCTAAGCTTCTTTCCCTATATATCTTGAATTCTTGAAATTTTGTTGGAAGAAATCGCATTTGAGATGAATGTAGAACCTCTTTAGGCGTACCTTTCTGTTGGAACATGTCATCAAAAAGGTCATATTCTTTCGAAAACACCTTTACTTTGACTACAATAGTGAAATTTTTAGCAATATCATGAGGATCGAATGGTCTTCTTGGAAATTTGAACAAACGTAAACATGTAATGTTGTTTACTTCTTTGAATGCATGGCCTACATCAAATAGTGAAAAGGCCCCACAGGCCACAGGAAATTATGGCCAGATAGCCTTCTTATTGTCCTTCAAATCTTTAGTCAAACCTCCTTCTCCACAGGTTTGATAAGCAATTTCTCGTGCCATGAGTTTATCAGGAACATACAATGGTAAGACATGAGGGGAAGCGAGACTTCCAAATACCCTAACATATGTAAACAATTCTTCTCCAAACCATCTTGCGACAGGGATAATATCTACCTCTGCTTCAGGAGAAAATCTTGGAGTGTCTTTATCATACAACATTTTGTACAGGGGCAACATAATTCCATGACAAATCTTGTAAAAATATGGAGTGAACTTTGAATCCCACAATTCTTTATGATAAATATGAATAGGAAAGCAGTCTTGACTCTTCCATTTCCTACCCATTAAAGGAAACTTGGAAATACAACATATTGAATCCATTACATATGCAAATAAGTAAAAAGGGGGATAAATTATCTGAGAAATAGTTCTTTTAGACCGGTAATTCAAAATGGTCGTGGCTAAGTTATCAGATAATATCTTAGCCCAATCCACAACAGTAACATTAACAACAACATTCAATAATGGTAGTCATTCAGATGAAAATTTATTAATGTCAGGCTTCCCAAAAAGCCTATAGAGCATAGCAGTAGCAAAGCAATACGAGGAGGTGAGAGAACCAGTACTATACGTACCATGTTTATCCTTTTTTAGTGGTTCGTCTCTCCTTGACCAGTCCTTGGTGCATTCAGCCAGGTTTTCATTTTCTTTAGTGAAATTCTCCATGAACTATTTGTTATAAGTCGCTTGTGGCTCCGGTAAATGATACATGAGTCTCAAATCTTGTGGAGTGAATGAACCAATGAGTTCTTGACCCTGAGTCTTAAACTGTCTGTTTGTAATATCAGTGCTATCGAGTACCCATTTAACCATTTCCGTGTATGGAATAATTTTGGGCCTCGCCACTATCCGGTGCAAGAACAAGTAAGCTAGCTCTGTAATGGACGCCTCAGAAGACCCATGTGAGCCTGCATTAGTTGTAACCTCCATTACTCTGAGGTTCTATTCCTCAAGTAAATTGTACATGTCCTCCCAAGTAGTAATACCAGCATCTTTGTTGCAGGCAGTGTCTGTATACAAGGGTGTCATTTCTTTGTCTTCAAAACTTAGAGCCTTGTCTTTCTTTCCCATAATATCACGAATATTTCTTTGTATAGTTCTCTGTTCTTCGTTCCTGCAGTTTACGAATGGAGTGAGAATAATGATAGGAAAAAGGTGATGGGAAAACTTTAAATGCCGAAGACATATAAAATATACCACCCTACGTGAAATGGCTCTTCGATCATGACAAAACCATATTTCATTAAGGATTGACAACTGATTCATTGATTAACATTAAAGCACATAACTAGGCCTCGGTTTATTAAAAAAAAAATTTCGTACAATGAGTCGTAAAGATCTGCAATAAGGCGATCACAATATCGCAGATCGCACCATATGATAAACCTCCGTTAATGTAGTGTCTGCGAAATGTGATTTGCGATATATGCCATCGCATATTGGCAGTTTGAGGTTTTTCAGCATAAGTTATATTTGAGGTATGCGATGCGATGAATGTTTTTCATGCGTAATTTCGCATTGCGATCTTGCAATCTTAGAATTCCGCTTGTAAGGAGGTATTCATTACCCTTTTTGCGATGCGATATTCCTTTAAGGAATGATTTTATTCTATCTTATCATAAAACTTAATATTTTTAGATTTTTCAAAAGGTATTTTCCTAAGTTTATGATATTAAGTTTTATTGAAAAAGAAAATACAAGTACTAATTGATTTTTAATTTTTTGACTAAGGGTCCCCACTTATTTAGTATTATCACTAATACTAAATAAGAAGGGGGATTTTTGCTAGCCACAACAATTGGAGATTCACTTGGAAGAACCAGTTATCTTTGCTTTTCTTTTGAATTTTCTAAACTTTAAAACAGAAAATTTTCTAGAAAATCAAACTTTATTATAAAAAGACAAAGTACATTATGCTTTTATCTATCAATGATATTTCATTTTTTCTATATTCAAATTTGATTTTTTAGTTTCTCAAGCTAGTCCTTGTATTTACATCAGTCATTACTTGGTTTATAAAGATAAAAAAAAAGCTTCTCTATAAATCAATTTTAAATATGCTCATTGTCGTAGGTAGAGCCTCTGCTACCAGTAGGCATTTATAGCCTTGACAGGGTTACCTATTACCCAGCAATGATCCTGTGTCCTACTTAGAGAAATATACAATTTTCAAAGAGAAATCCATTTCACACTTATTTCTTTCATTTTCTTTTTCACCCTTAAAGAACAATGTCTTGGTTTGGTAGCCAATTTATGACATTGCCATTCACTTGATTTATAACTTTGCTAAACAAGATGGCTCATGATGAGACCCCTTGTCTTTTTATTACAATAATCTTAAGTCATTGCCGTGTTGTGGTATGCAGTATTGGCAACGTCAACAAGCTATAATATCTATGATCATGATAAGTCGGCTCGTGATGAGACCTCTTACTCTTTAAGTTAAAGTGTATCATTGGATTATTCCCTGAACGTCGTAATTTCCTAGGTGGGGAGGAAGTCATTGTTTCCTGAAGATAGCTCTGGACGACAATGGTAGAGTTTTTGGAAAGAACCTTTCTACAGAGAATCTTCGTTTCATTATTGATACCTTTTATTGAACTGATATAAAACAATTTCCCACTAAAGGTCATTTTTTATCAAAATTTACAAAGTTGAAACTTGTATCATTTCTAGGCCTAAAGATTTTTAACTATACCTTTCAATAATAATGATCAATTTCCTAGAAGAATTCTATTTATACAAATGAAAAAAAACAAAATCTAAAAGAGAATTTGTGTCTTTTTCGTGAATTTCCAAATGTAACCATTTAAAACTGGTTTTATTTATGAAAATAAAGAAAACTAATCTACAAAATAGAAGATTAATCTCGTATGGAAAATATTTTTTGAGGATCTATACGTTAACAGGTAAAGATTCTCTTTTTCCTGTTAAATCCTGTAACATAAAATTAGATGGACCTATGAATTCTGCGATTTGGAAAGGGCCAAGCCACATTCGTTGAAATTTTGTATGTTTCCTTTTTTCCTCATGAGCCTTGTCCCATTTTAAAACTAGATCTCCTATTGGAAAATCCTTTCTGGATATCATGTTTGAATCAAAAGAAGCTTCCACTAATTCTTGGTGATGAGCATGAGTTACTTTGGCCTTTTCTCATTGCTCTTCTAGCTTAATTATTTCCAGTTGCCTTAGTTGTAAGGAAGAAGTTGGTGCTTCATCAATATATTGAACTAAGGCCAAAGAGGGAATTGCTAGATGAGTTGGAAGAACCACTTCTTTCCCATAAACTAAATTAAAGGGACAAGTGCCAATGGAGGTTTTCTACGTTATTTGATCTGTCCATAAAGCATATATTAAAGACTTATGCCAATTTTTGTGATTTTGATCAATGGTTCGCTTAATGATTCTGATTAAGTTTTTATTTGTTGATTCAGCTAAACCATTTCCTTGTGGGTAATAATTGGCAGAGTATTTAAGTTTAAAACCCCTTTTGAGTGCAAATTCAGTCATAGCATTACTAGAAAAATATGGTGCATTATCGAACATTAAAGCAGAAGGTAAACCAAACCTGGTGATTATGAACTGATCTATGAACTCAATGATGTGCTTGGCATTAGCTGTTTTGAGAGGAACTGCTTCTACCCATTTAGAAAAATAATCAGTTGTTGTAAGGATATACCTATGTTGTTTAGAAGAGTGAGGAACGATCTCACCTATTATGTCTAATCCCGATTGATCAAAAGGTTGTTCAATGTTGAATGGTTGCAGCGGCAATGATGGTTTTTTTTGTCTTCCAGCAGCGGTTTGACAAACTTGACATTTCCATACATAGCTATGTGAGTCTTTGAATAATGTGGGCCAGTAATAGCATGCACGGAGGATTTTATGTGCAGTAGCATCTCCAGCATAATGTCTGCCTGCTGCCCCATCGTGGAGTTCCTGCAAGACTTTTTCAGCTTCAAATTTCTCAAGACATAGAAGGAGAACATAATCATAATTCATTCTAAAAATAACATCATTCACGAGCTGATATTGTTTAGCCTTCAACCTTAGAGCTCTTTTCTTGATGTAATCGAGATTTGGAGGAGCATATCCATTCTTTAGATAAAATATGATATCAGCATATAATGATTCAACATCATTTAGGCTTACCTCATATATTTGTATCTCTGCAGATGGTGTCTCAAAAATAAGCGATGCTCCAGCTAGTATTTTGAAAAAGCCTTGAACTTTTACAATACTTGCTAGTCTGATTTCTACGGCATATTCTTGTAAGGTAGTAACCCAATTGGCTCTTTTCTCACCCACATCTTTCTGTATTAAGAGATTTCTTACCGCTGGAAACAGTACTATGATTTTTGTATGTATTTTAAGAAGAAAGGGTCTGAAATATTTAATTGCTTTGAAAACAGCATAAGCTTCTTTCTCTACATCTGAACAATTTAATTCAACCCCCTGTAAATTTGAACTGAAAAAAGCAATTGGGGCTTCTGCCTTGTCTTGATTTGCTTGAGTGAGTATCACAGCATATGATTTATCAGAGGAAAATGTATATAGAATAAAAGGATTGGAAAAATTTGGAGTTGCTAAAGATGGAGCATTAACAATTTCTTGTTTGATCAGATTAAATGCTTCATATTCGTCTTGGCCCCATTTGAAGTTTGAATTCTTTTTAATCATTGTTTGTAAAGGAGATACAATTCTGGAAAAATCTGGTACAAATCTCTTTACAAAATTAATCTTGCCAAGGAAAGATTACATAGCTTTCTTATTGTGAGGTAGGGGTATTTCGGAAATCTCCTTGATTCTATCAGGATCAATATGAATTCCAGATTTTGAGGCTATGAATCCAAGAATTTTTCCTTCACTTAATGCAAAAAAGGATTTTTTCGGTTAAGTGAAATTCCATACCTTTGACAACATCGAAAGATCTGTTTTAAATCTCTAATATGATTGCTTCGTTTCTTGGAATATACAATTATATCATCCAAGTAAATTACCATTGATTTGTTGACTAATCCCTTGAAAGCGATGTCCATGGCTCTCTGAAATGTGGCACCAGCGTTCATCAGGCCAAAAGGCATCTTTTGATATGCGTAAGTGCCCCATTTAGTTATGAATGTGGTTTTCAATTGATCATCGATATGGACTAACACTTGGTTGTAACCAGTGAAACCTTCTAAGAAGGACATTAATTCTGATCCTACAACTGCCTATAATATTTGCTCCATAGTGGGCAAAGGAAAATTATCTTTTTGGCAGGCTTTGTTAAGATTTCGAAAGTCAATGCAAATTCTAATGTCTCTGTTCTTCTTTCTAAAGGGAACCATATTGGAAACCCATTTAGAATGTCAAATGGGAAAAATAATTTTGGCTTTCAATAACTTATTGGGTTCAGATTTAATTTGGTTTTCTAGATTGGGATGGATCTTTCTCAACTTTTGTTGGATAGGTTTTTCATCGTTTATCATTGGGATGGTATGTTGGATGATAGAAGTGTAATAAGTTTTGAGTTCATCGTAGTTCCAGGCAAAGACAATTTTGTATTGTTTCAAAATACGAACATACGCTAATTTTTCTTCAGGAATTAGGCCAAGGCCTAGGTTGATATTCTGTAGTTTGGTATCAGTTCCTAGATTTACTAATTCATAGTTCAAAATTGAACTTTGCAGTTTTAAATTGGTAGATCTTTTGAATCGATCTTTCAAATCATAAAGGTCTTCTAACTTCACTATTGACTTTGGAATAACATTATTAGTGCTATCTTGTTGCAGTTGTTTGTCATGTTGGTCCTCATCAATTATCTAATTAGTGTAAGATCCTTCAGATGTGAGAAAGTTTACAATATCAGGATCATCGTTGAAAATTATTCAATTGGTAATGTTATCAGGAATCGACGGTCTAAAGATTAATTCGATTGAAAATCGATCAGGGCTATTGTCTTCTGAAGGAATAATCTTGGAAGCTACGTTAGCTAGGAGGTTTGCACTAGCATTCTGGAGTCTGGGGATCGATGAAATATTAAATGCTATAAAGTGTTCAGTCCGATCTTGAACTAAAGACTGATAATGCTTTAAATGACCTGATAAACAATGTATAGTATTGCGTACCTGTCTGATTACAATTTCAGAATCTTCGAAAACTTGTAGATATTTGATGTCTAATCCGATTTCTTTGTATAATCCTTGGACTAAAGCCTCATATTTAGTGGTATTATTGGTGCAATCGAACTCGAGTCTGCAAGTTAACATAATTTTGTTTCCTTCTAGACTGATTAACACACATCCTACTCCTGCTCCTTCGTTAGACTTAGAACCGTCAAAAAATAACTTCCAAAATAAATATTTATTTACTGGACCATCTATAAAATTAATGCATTTAGAACTATCTTTTTGAGAAAAAATTTCTATTTGAGATAAAACAAAATGTTCTAAGTAAGGTGAAGTATGAGCATAAAAATTATCTAAGAAAGAATCAACTGAGTAATTGCCAATGATATTATTGCTGTATGCTATCGGTTCGTTTTCTCCTTCCAGTTCTATTACTATGTATTTCTGATGCCTTTCGCGCTCAACTTTTATCTGATTTGGTTTACCATTGTAAGGGAGCCACATGTGCGACCAATCAGTTGCAAAATATCCATGAAGTTTTTCTGACCAATCTTTGCTAAGAATTAAGCCATAAAATTCTGGAATATCTGCAACTAAAATATCGATAAGTTGACATACCTTTGGATTAGATGACAGCCTTATGGTAACCTGATTTAATTCTCGGATCACTTCAACTTGCTATCGATCTAGCTAGACTATGCGCACATCAGATTTTTGCAGTTGAACGTTCAACTTTGCACATATTGATTTTGGTAAAATATTAGATGAAGCTTTAGAATCCACTATGCAATTATGCAAATTTTTATTGAAAACTTCATAAGTAATAAGAAATGGGGGAGTATGAGATTTCGACCTTCCTCCAATTAAAGCGATATTTTCTAGATCAACTTTACTAATCACATTAGTTGGAGGTCTTCCCATTTCATGGGAAGCTTGAGAGATTACAGGGTCGGGTGAAGGTTTTTCTGGTACAACATGTAATTGTTTCAAAAGTACCTTTTGCTGGTGTTTTAACTTGCTCAATTCATAAAAGGTGATGTTAGCCCTAGTCTTCTTCATGTCTTCTATGATATTATACTCCATTTCATCTGAAACAATCAGTGTTTTTGATGGAGTTGATGAATCTGTTTGGATTGGGCTGGTTTGAATTTCTTTAGATGTCGTTTTCTTGTCTGCGACTTTATCCTTAGTCAATGAGCTAGTGCTCTTTGGCCTAGGAGTAGGTTGAGGAGGATCAAGCTAATTTCTACTTTGAGTGTTCACTGGGAATGCCTCTTGATCTTATTCATCTGGGAGGATTAAATCCCACATACCTTGTACTTCTACAACTTCTTCTTCATCGGTAGTTGCTTCAGTAGCAATCTCCTTTTCTTCTTCTTCTAATTCAGCACTTGTGATAGCATTTGGCAGTTTTGAATCAGTCGAAGGGTTTCTTCTATAAGGCTTGAACGACTTTTTAGAAGATGTTTCTGTTACTTGTTTCTTAATGTTAATCATTTCGTTGGACATGGTTTTCAGAACTTTTTGCAATCCTTCTAGATCAAATGGATCTTTCGATTCTTTTTTCTTGGGGTCTTCCTTAAAAGTAACCTTCTTGGATTTTCGTTCCTCTATAGCGTTTTTCTTTTCTAGAGCAATGATACATTTTTCTATTGCTATTGCTTCCTTCATATTGTCAGCTAAATTTGTTTTGTTAGCCCTATCAATGAATATTTCTATATTAGATGGTAAAGCAGAGATGTACCATTCACTTCGCACTTCTTCGCTAGGCTTGGAAGCAGTAGGAATTTTATTTAACAGTTTATTGAAATGTGAATTAAAATCCTTGACAGGTTCTTTTGACTCAGCCCTAAGATTAGACAGGTCATTGATTAGTGTTGTTGTAGACCTCTCATCGCCAAACTTAGTCAAAAATTGATCTTGGAAGATATCCCAACTAGTGATTGATCTTGATGGTAATGCGAAATACCATGATCCGGATGCTCCTTGCAGAGTATAGGGAAAAAGTCTGATGATAACATCTTCATTGGTAACTCCATTAAGATTTATGGACAACATAAAGTTTTTTATATGTTCTTCTTCTAGCATGCCTGCTTCAGGATTAAACTTAGGTAGCCATTTTTCAGGATGGGCCGATATTTGACTCAAGGGTGCAGGCATTAAGACTGCCCCTGGGTTATTCCATGGAGATTGGGCCATCACTGAACTACCAACAGAGGAAAGCGCAGAAGATGATCCTTGCAGTTGGGAAGATGAGGATATTACGGTTCCAGATGTTTGAGAAGGAGATGTGGAAGTTCCAGTGGACTGACGGACAGTAATCTAGAGTGGAGGGGTGGATGGTTGACTTCGCAGTGAAGAGGTTGAGATGGATGATGATGATGAAATATTCTCGCTATCAGACCCTTTAGGTGATTTCCTCGCTCTCTTCCTTGTAGGTAAAGGTAACTCGGTTGGCTAAATGCCAAACTTTTCACTCTATAATCTGGTGAGAGGATGAGCAGGGTTATATTGCGAGGCCACACTTCCTTGAGATTTATCAGACCTTTGAGGTGATATTGAAAATCGCTGAAGTTTATGGATAAAATATTCAACTTTAGGAGGTTCAATAGTATATTCTTCTGAAAAGTTAGGATTTGTGGTAGTGGTTGTTTTTCTCTCGACTTCTGGCTCTAGATTTAAAGATTCTAAGTGCGATGGGGAAGTCGGGGGAGATGGTGAGGGCAATTTTCTCTCAGAACGGTATTTATATTTTGACTTACTTTCCATTCATAGTTTGGGGACCTCCTTCTAGCACCAAATATGTTTAAGCCCCGAAAATCGGGTCTACAACAAGGGGGATACCCACCCAGTCCGGACCTTGGTTGGCAGCTCCTTTTCTGTTTGGTATAGTGGGTCCGACTGGGGATAATGGGACCAGTTTCCCAATATGTGTGTGTGTGTTGAGAATTGATATTTTGTTTATAAAAGTTCCTAAATGAAATTCTTTTATTCTAACTCTAATCTAATAACATGCAATTGTATTCTAATAAACAGAAATATCTAATTATATACTAACTTGAGATGTAATATTTCTGTTATGCGATCTAAAATGATTTCAAATAACAATTGGTAATAAATATCATTCAACTGTTATAAGAAAAGAATTCAATAAAGATAAACCACTTCGTATAAAAAGTTAGACGAAACAGTTGTGAAAAACATATCGCATAATAAGCTATTCATATATTAAGCATAAATAAATAGTTATCACCATACAAAAGTGCCAAATTATAACTCAAGCATTCAAGCATCAATATATAAAAAACTGAACATGAATATCACTTTAACACAAAGGCAGAAATAGTTAAGAGATAAAAGTACCATTTATAACTAGTTCTACTCATGAGCTTCAAGCAATAATGACTTATCTCTTCTTAATCCAACATCCACTAAGAGTACAAAAGTGCAACATCAGTAGTAGATATTAAACGCAAATATCAATAAATCATGTTCCATTCATTCATCAAAACCTCCTCGGAGGGTGCAAAAGTGCATGTTCTAAGGACAAGTTTTTGGACAAATTTCAGGCCCCTTCTCTAAATGCATGAGAAGGGTTCAAATACTACTAACTAAATCTAAAAATAATTTATTACAAAAATGTAGGATACGGTTTAAATGACCATCCTCTTTCTAGGAAAAAATAAAGCAAAATTAATACTAAATCTCAAAATTAAAACTAACAACTAACTATTTGTGAATTTGTTCTTTGAAATTGCAAGCGTTCAGTATTTGTTTGAGAGGAGTAGGTTGGTCAACTTCAGAATTTAACTATCTTGTGAAAACAAAATCGGCAAGAGCTGGAGCCATTTTCTCGGCAGAATTAATGATACATTTGAGATTCATGCACTGGTTGTGTGGTTTTACCAAATATGCCCAGTAAGAATCCCAATTCAGCTTAGTTAATATTTTAATTGATTCTGCCTTTTCTTGAGCCTTCTGTCTCCAGTGTGTTTGCAGTTGTTGTGCTTTCGGTAGACACCCTGGAGTGGTTTCTGAGATCAGATTTTCCTTGTTCAAATTTTCATTTACGCAGTCAATAACATTGTTTGCTGCTGAGGCTGCTTCTTTTACCGCTTGTTCTGCTTTCCTTATTTGTGCATCCCAATTGTTAAAGAGCATTTCTTTGTGATTATCGTTCATTATTGGTGCACCTGCTATTTTCCCCTCCTCTATCTTTTGCCAAGACAAATAGTTAGTAACTCTTTTATTAATTAAATCATAATCAAGTCGTAATTCTACGACTTGATTAGTGTTTTTATCGCTTATTTCACAATAAGAGTCCCACTGTAATATTCTTTGGCATAATATTTCCTGTTGTTGAAGCAGTTGATCATTTAAGGAAATGGACTCTGTAATGAATTCTGTAAGTTTAGGATCATCCTTGTGCATCTCTTGCATAACCTGTAACTTTTTTTCTCTTTCAGCCAAACTGTTCGGTACCTTATCTACATTTGTTGGAAGTCCTACTGTAATTTTCCAAGTTGTTTCTATGCTTCGTTATTGGCGTTGGCTTGTTGTTGCAAAACTTGTACTTGATCTTCTTTCTCATTCAATAATTGACGTACCTCAAATGCTTTATCAATGGCCACAGAGGCATATGCTCCTGTGATCTGAGATAATTTGGTGAGATTTTCAGTGGGATCAGTGGTAGGATCTTGCCATAGGATATCTAATTGTTCTGCATCATGAGAGAGCACGTTTTCCAATTTCCTTTTCTTTCTTTGTCTTCTTACTACTGCCTTGTGTTGTGGACTATAAAATACATCAAGAGGAAAAATTTCCTCTATTTTGAGCATAAGTTCAGAGGATGGGTTAATGGGAATATGTTCTATTTCTGAAACATTCCTAGTTATTCCTGCGACTATATCTTTTGTTGCCTATACATTACTCACAGGTGTTTGTGTGTTCTGTCCTTCAATATTGATTAAATCATTGAATGTCCCCCATTATTTATCTAACTTAGTCCTGATTGATGGTTGTTGTATGATGAGAGGGGGAAGATTTAACTGTGAAGAGGTCAAAACCGGTTGCTGTGAGAGCTCCTTTGATTGCGCAGAAACCCTTACTCACCCTTCACTTTTATTAGGGTCATTTTCAGACCTCTTAAAGTGTTCTGATGTTTCTCTCCCAGATTTAGATTTAGATATTCCTATTCCTAAACTTCCAGTAAGACTAATACTGGGAGTTGGTTCCCTTAAGGGTTCCAAGCGCAATTTATCCAAAGGGATATTAGCTAACCTTCTTTCCCTGTATATCTTGAATTCTTGAAATTCTGCTGGAGGAAATCACATTTGAGATGAATGTAGAACCTCTTTAAGTGTACCTTTCTACTGGAACATGTCATCAAAAAGGTCATCTTCTTTTGAAAACACCTTTACTTTGACTGCAATAGTGAAATTTTTAGCAATATCATGAGGATCGAATGGTCTTCTTGGAAATTTGAACAAATGTAAACATATAATGTTGTTTAATTCTTTGAATGCATGGCCTACATAAAATAGTGAAAAGGCCCCACAGGCCACATGAAATTGTGGCCAAATAGCCTTCTTTTTGTCCTTCAAATCTTTAGTCAAACCTCCTTCTCCGCAAGTTTGATAAGCAATTTCTCGTGCCATGAGTTTATCAGGAACATACAATGGTAAGACATGAGGGGAAGCGAGACTTCCAAATACCCTAACATATGTAAACAATTCTTCTCCAAACCATCTTGCAATAGGGATAATATCTACCTCTGCTTCAGGAGAAAATCTTGGTGTCTTTATCATACAACATTTTGTACAGGGGCAACATAATTCCATGAAAAATCTTGTAAAAATACGGAGTGAACTTTGAATCCCACAATTCTTTATGATAAATATGAATAGGAAAGGGGTCTTGACTCGTCCATTTCCAACCCATTAAAGGAAACTTGGAAATATAATAGATTGAATCGATTACATATGCAGATAAGTAAAAAGGGGGATAAATTCTATGAGAAACAGTTCTTTTAGATCGATAATTCAAAATGGTCATGGCTAAGTTCTCAGATAATATCTTAGTCCAATCCACAACAGTAGCATTAGCAACGGAATTCAATAATGGTAGCCATTAAGATGAAAATTTATTAATGTCAGGCTTTTCAAAAATCCTATAGAGCATAGCAGCATCAAAGCAATATGGAGAGGTGAGAGAACCAGTACTATACGTACCATGTTGATCCTTTTTTAGTGGTTCGTGTCTCCTTGAACAGTCCTTGGTGCATTCAGCTAGGTTTTTATTTTCTTTAGCGAACTTCTCCATGAACTGTTTGTTATAAGTCGCCTGTGGCTCCGATAAATGATACATGAGTCTCAAATCTTGTGGAGTGAATGAACCAATGAGTTCTTGACCCTGAGTCTTAAACTGTCTGTTTGTAATATCAGTGTTGTCTAGTACCCATCTAACCATGCCCGTGTATGGAAGAATTTTTGGCCTCGCTGCTATCTGGTGCAAGAACGAGCAAGCTAGCTCTGTAATGGACGCCTCAAAAGACCCATGTGAGCCTCAATAGATGTAACTTCCATTACTCTGGGGTTCTCTTCCTCAATTAAATTTTACATGCCCTCCCAAGTAGTAATACCAGCATCTTTGTTACAGGTGGTGTCTGTATACAAGGGCGTCATTTCTTCGTCTTCAGAACTTAGAGCCTTGTCTTTCTTTCCCATAATATCACGAATATTGCTTTGTATAGTTCTCTGTTCTTCATTGCTGTAGTTTATGAATGGAGTGAGAATAATGATAGGAAAAAGGTGACAGGAAAACTTTAAATGCCGAAGACATATAAAATATACCACCCTACGTGAAATGGCTCTTCGATCATAACAAAACCATATTTCATTAATGATTGACATCTGATTCATTGATTAACATTAAAGCGCATAACTAGGCCTCAGTTTATGAAAAAAAACTTTTTTGTACAATGAGCCCTAAAGATCTGCGATAAGGAGATTTGCGATTTGCTTCGCAATATCGCAGATCGCAGCATATGATAAACCTTTGTTAATGTATTCTTTGCGAAATCCAATTTGCGATATATGCCATCGCATATCGGCAGTTTGAGGTTTTTCAGCGTAAGTGATATTTGAGGTATGTGATGCGATGAATGTTTTTCATGCGTAATTTCGCATCGCGATCTCGCAATCTTAGAATTCCGCTTGTAAGGAGTTATTCATTACCCTTTTCATGATGAGATATTCCTTCAAGGAATGATTTTATTCTATCTTATCATAAAACTTAAGATTTTTAGATTTTTCAAAAGGTATTTTCCTAAGTTTATGATATTAATTTTTATTGAAAAAGAAAATACAAGTATTAATTGATTTTTAAATTTTTTGACTAAGGGTCCCCACTTATTTAGCATTATCACTAAGACTAAATAAGAAGGGGGATTTTTGCTAGCCACAACAGGTCCTTACAAGGTGTTGCAAAATATTGGTACTATGGCATAAAAATTGGAGCTTCCTGCTTCTTCACGAGTGCATCCAATTTTCCATGTTTCATGCTTAAAGAAGGTTATAGGTGAAAATATTCCAGTTCAAACAACATTGCCAAAACTTGATGAGGAAGGAAAAATCATATTGGAATTTGAAGGGGTCATGGAAACAAGAACTCGACAGCTACGAAATTGATCAATTTCAGAGTATCTGATAAAGTGGAAGAACTTACCCAGTGAAGATTCTACATGGGAGGATGAGAATTTCATAGAGAAGCACCCAGAGCTACTCAAGCGTTGAGGACAACACTTTTTTGAAGGAGAGGGGCATGTTAGCTCCCTATATTACTAGTATAGTCCCTTATTTTTGTTAGTGTAACCCCCTTATTGTTATTATTGTACCCTTGTAGCCCCCATATTGTTATTATTGTGCCCTTAAATTACTATTGTTAGGTCCTCTAGGATTACATTGTGGCCCCACTATGATTACAATGAGGCCCCATGGACTCCTATATATAGAAAGGAGGTTTTGTAATTTCAATCATCTAAGAATTGTTCATTCATGTAATATATTGGAGGTTTCCCCCTCCAAGTGGCTTATTTCTAAGGCGTTGATATCTCTTTTCTTCTCTTTTTGGAGTTGTTTTCACAACATTTACCTTAGAGGCTCTCATTTTTTTCGAGTTTTATTACTCCATTTCTTATTGACTACTTGTTTATCTTGGCCTCTAGCCAGCTTCATTTGGACTCATGTTTAAGCCCTATTTTGACCATGTCTTTCTATACAAGCTAACTATGCAATCATTTAGCCTTTGCGACTTGACACCTTCACCCATGGATGGAACATCCCTTTGATTGTCACTTACTAGTTTTTGCCACCTTGCATTGAGCATAAGATTTTTCCTATCCCAGGAACTAGTGCACCTATTTACTGACCCTTGTTCCATACATTGTATCATTACCATTATTTTATTCTTTTTTCAAGTTTTGAAATATGAAAAAGACAAAAAAAAATATTTGAAAAAGTGCAGGAACGGGACAATAATTCCATACTTGATAGTAGCCAAAGTGTTAGTTGTGTCACCCTTTAACAAAACAAGAAAGAGCTAACTCTTTTTTCCATTTGGGATGGTTTTAGTTTTTTAATTAGGAGAAGCCATAACCTTTTTATCGAGTCAGTACTCCCCCAGTTGGTTATCTCTTCCAATCATATGGAGAGTTTGTTCATGTCTCCTGCATGACAAACTTATAAAAAGTTATCATTTTCTTCCATAGTCAACATGATTTCAGCTTTTATTCAAGGGAAGTTAACCTAAGTCGGCCTTTCTACAATATCTCTTGACTCATTTTTCAGTCGACCATCTTGATTTTTTCAGTGTCTTGTTCCATCACATCAACTATTGGTCCTTTTCTTGTGCTGGTTTGAGAAGGTCTTCATTGATTTCTTTCTGGCAGGTTTGTCTCTTATCGACTTCGACATATTGCTCTAAGAGTAAATCTAGAGCATCACCCTGGCCCTATTTACATCATTGGTAGGTGAACTTATGCTTAGAATTTGATCAACATCATGGGTCTTTGACAGAGTGATTTTTGTTATGTTCAACTTCAGCTTACATTATAACACCTAGGATTCGTGCAGTACCTTGATTTTCATTTAACCCTATTGGTGGATATCTTGCCCCTTTTTTGATTTCCATTATTGGTTGGTTTAAAGGGTTTCTGCTGTGTGCTAGCTACATTTTTTGCATGCTGGAAATGTACCTCGGGTTGGCTGCTTCACTTTTCTTCATCCGATTCCTCCCAAATATTGGCCTATGGGTTACACTCACGCTAGACTGATGTGGGATGCCTTAATACCTTCCTTCCATCAAATATTTTCCCATCGATTCTGACTCATTTCTATGGGAATAAGGTCTAGAGTCATTTTGTCAATAGCCTAGGGTTTGCAATCATCAGTGGCAGACTCCTTCATTATCGACAATGAGAATTCATCAATGTCTCCTAATTAATAGATTCTCTCAAGTGCTTGAATTCAAGTCATTCATTTGCACTTCTTGGATTTTACTGGGAACCTTGACTCTCATGATCATTATCAGTGGGTTGTCTCATTTTTGTTAACGGTATACAGCAATGACCGGTAATCAAATGATTTCTCACATGGTTGACCTCAACTCATTTATTCCCATTGTGTATAATTGTGCCATGGTGATCAGTGAAGACCTCGAGTTTGCATCAGCATGCTTTGGTTCACTTCGAAAACTCCTTTATTTTTATACCAGTGACACCATCCACCCTTATATGTTTCAATTTCATCACAACAACATCTTATATGTTGGCGCCTGAGTTGTGTTTTGTACCATTTGTTCCACCACTTATGATTTGTTACTTGTAGATTTAGTTATGACTTCAATGATCAGATGTCTATACAGCGTCATTGATTAGTTTTTTCTATGTGATACTTGGACATGATTCTAACTTACACTTCCAGACAGTGATCAAATGATTCACTATCTACTTTACATGTCAGTTATACTTGTATACATATTGGATCCGATCCATATTTGATATGCGGAGATGATTTTATTTCACTGAGCATGGGTATTCCCATCTCAGACATGAGCTATATTTCTAATTTCTATCACGCGTTTTTGGCAGGCTAAAATCTGGTGAAGTCCTCTCTAGTCCTCGCAAGGTTCTTTCTATGCACATAGTACATTTCAGCCATCATGTACCCCTGCTGACCTCATATATTAGGGGGCATCAGTTATAACATCATTTATCACGTCTATATACTTGATGACTTATGCATTGTCCTTAGGTGGCCCTTCTAGTCAGACTTGGTCACATTTCTCAAAAAATAGTATTTTAAAATTCATACGCGACTCTACCCAGTTTTTTTCATTTACACATGCGGGTCCATCTATAGCTCACCCGCGTATGCCATTTAAAGTATTAAAAAATATAAAATTATCCTATTATTGAGGCGGGGTTTATGGTTTTTCCTGTAACTTAACTACCCCTGCCTGTGGCCTAACTATTCCCCAAATCAAAAAACTAATTTGAGGAGGTATAAATACCCCTCAAGGGAATGGCATATGGGAGGAGAGATAATTATTGATATTATAGTCTGTTATAGCCCCGATCAAGTGTGATATTTCCCCTGTGCCTCCTACACTTCCAAGATTTTCAGGAAACCATTATTTTCTTGTGATGATGACGATCATTCTATGTGACATCCTTTGTGCACCATTCATGGAAGAAGCTTTGTGAGGATAGCACTAGACAAATCCAGAGGACAATTTTTCTCAAGGTCGTGACAAATATTAGGTGATTTCTCCACTATTATTCTATGTACATGTGTTATCAATATAATAAGTACCATCCTATTCCTAATGTTTATGTGTCATATGTCTCTTATACATGCTTAATAATCTTGAATAGTTTATTTCATGTTATATTTATGAGATCATGTATACTATTTTGCTAACATCTAGGACACATATGTTATACAACTAGGTTTTTTTTCTTTTTCTTGACTAATTTGCAGGCTCTGGAGCACGAGGAGTTGTAGGGGGTTTGAACCCTATGGGATCTACTACAAACGAATGATAAACGGGTAAGATATGCAATCCTCACTTTCTAGTTTAAAGCATAGAAGTTGGTAATTTGAGTCCTTCTTGTGATGACATGCCCCTACTCTATGAGGTTTATCAACCCAGGACCTTAGGGTAACTTTTCCCGTGACACCTACGCAGGGGTTAAATTCAAACCATAGCTAGATATAAAGGTTATAACAGAATAGAAAATGGAGCAGTTGGGAAATATAACCTATGCAACGAATGGGGTAAATATAAATTAAACAATAGAACTATTACTCTGTGAGAATCCCAATTTAAAACCCCAATCAGTGTATCGAAACAATGGAAATTTTCACAGTGTGAATTACTTTTTCATTAGAATTTATGGGAATAAACTCAGATAGGCTAATGGCCTAGAAATATGTAGAATGTACAAAATAAAAAATCATCAAATTTGCATAGAATGGAAAAGTAAAAAAAAAAGAAAAAATAGTGACATTTCATAGAGGAACAAAGACACGAAAGTCCATATTAAGAGGAGGTAAGGGGGCTTACCTCTCTGCGCACTTTCGGACAGTCGGAGACAGTGCTTTTAGGAGAGACATCACAAAATTCAAAAGGAGAAGGGTACTCCAGATCTCGTGCAATGGACAGAGGAAAATCTTAGTGAAACCCACACAAAGTTGTGAGAAAAATGATAAAAAAAAATTCATTGGTAAAATAAAACACAGCTATGGGATAGCTGGTTACTTGAAGGGGGGAAGAGGGAAAATTCAGATCCCTGTGTATCCTCCCCACAATATGTATCCTCTCTACAAAAATAAAAAAATTCACACCCAAATCGTAGAAATACACCAGAGAGAGGATTAAAGAATAAAATTAACTTAAAAATATTTACATTACTTACCAGTCAGAGGATGGAAGTGAAACCCCTTCACTATGCAAATTTAAAACCATTTCGTACATAAACATTGGTGAAAATCATGCGCAACATCCTCACAATGCAGAGTTCTAAGTCTAAACTCTTACACAGACAGCACACCTTGACAATGTTGAAGAGTGAAGGGATAATCCCTTAGAGAACCATTACCGGTTGGCCATGGAAACCAAAAACCAGAGAACTATACGACTATAAGCCCACACTGCCAAAATGAAAAATGAGGCAAATGACCCTAGGGTAAATCCCTTAGGGTTCCATCAACAGATCATCACTGTTGATCTCCATTGAGTGATTTCCATTGTACATGTGGCTTCTCGAAAGGAGTGAGAGTGACATGTGAGGGCCACATGAAAGTGCCACATTTAAGCCCATAAGTGAGACAATTCAACCAATGGGTCATAGTTATAAATGTGTATGACTAATATGACAGAGCATGGACTAATAAATTCGAGATATATATATGGTGGTAGACTTTAGGGTAATAATTGTAAGTTAATTAGGAGGATAAGGTTTAAATCATTTCATAATTGTTAATGAAACTATATTATTCATGGGTCAATAAATGTATAGTTAGACCATAGGCTTAATGATATAGAAAGCGGTTAGAATGTCTAATGTAGACATGGCTAAGGGTTAGCTTTCCTTATGTCGAAAGGTGTGTATAATGTCACATAAGTTGAAGGGGGTACCTTATGGTACAATATCAATGATGCAATAGAGATTAAGGGGGATACATGCATGTGGGAAACTATTTAAACTATGATCAATTAATTAAAGTTAGTAGAGAAGTTGTCATGAAGATAATGTGTTGAGAATACCATTAAGGGTTAAGAAAGGAAATAGTATATAAAAAAAAAAAAAAATGGAGTTGTTAAACAGGGGTTGTCATTAACAATTGTTTCAGTTGTTCAAATCTATGGTAGGAATATTTTGTCCACTTAAACATTATTGCTTCAATTTGCAACGAAGTAATATGGTAAGATATTCTTGAAAACCCGTTTATGAACTGGCAATAATATGCAACCAACGCCATAAAAGATCCAATTTACGCCACATTCCTTAGGGTAGGCCACTCTATAATAGTTTTAATCTTTTCTCGTCAACCACTATACCCTGAGATGAGATTACATGGCCTAGGTATTGAATTTTTTCTTGATAAAAATCAGACATCACTAGTAAATATGGTCAATTTTTTGACACTTTAGTTTCGACAGTTTTGATGTATTGTCGGAAAGTTCCCAATTTTTTCTCAATTTTTTTAATACTGCCAAAAAGCGTCGCTCTTGCGATGCTACCCTAAAAGCATCAGAAGAGAGACACTATCCAAAAAGTGACAGAACAACGACACTACCAAACAAGCATCAGAATAGTGACATCGTCGAAATAGCGACAATATGTTATATATATAATATTACATCAACCATTTTCCTAAAGTTAAGTCTCGCTCGCAACTTTATAATATATGAAAAAGCGTCGCAATCATAAGAATAATGATGATATATAGTATATATAATATTAAATCAACCATTTTCCTAAAGTTAATTCTTTCTCCCAACTTTATAATATATACAAAAGCATGAGGGCATCCAAGGAAACACGTTTGGGTCGGTCGAGTTAGGTCAGGTCGTGTGAGGGTGCCCAAGAAAACGCGTTCGGGTGGGTCGGGTCGTGTGGGGGCGCCAACAAAAACACGTTTGTACAGGTCGGGTTGAGTCGTGTGAGCGCACCTAAGGATACGTGTTTGGCTAGGTTAGGTCGAGTTGTGCCCTATGAGGGAGTCTAAGAAAATGCATTTGGTCGGGTTGAGGCGGGTCGGGTCATGTGAGGGTGCCTATGGAAACATGTTCGGGTGGGTCAGTTCGGGTCACGTTGTGTGAGGGTGCCCCAACAAATGCATTCGAGTGAGTCGGGTCAGGTCATGTAAGGGTGGCTATATCAAAAATTAAAAGTTGTGACCGCCCATGTGCCTTGCGCATGTTTCTGTGATCCGTTTTCCATTTTCTCCCTCGTGCCTTCATTTGGGCGGGTCGGGTCATGTCGTGTTAGGGTGCCATAGGAAACACATTCAGGTCAGTTCATGTGAGGGAGGATGTATAAAAAATGCAAAGTTGTGACCACCCATGTTCCTTGTGCACGTTCCTATGACCCATTTTCTGTTTTATCCCTTTCGCCTTCGATGTTCGAGTGGGCTAGGTCGGGTCGAGTTGTGTGATGGCACCCAAGGAAATGCATTTAGGTGTGTTCAGGTGGGGTCATGCCGTACTATGAAGGTGCCCAGAAAAATAGGTTTAGGCATGTTGGGTCAAGTCGAGTCGTGTGAGGGTGCCCAAGGAACGATCTTTGGTCTAGTCTTGTCAGGTCGTGTGAGGGTGCCCAAGGAATGCATTCAGGAGGGTTGGGTGATTGGGTTCGGTCGATTCGTGCTGTGTGAGTCCACTCAAAGAAACACATTCTTGTGGGACAGGTCGAGTCATGTCCTATAAGGGTGCCCAAGGAAACACGTTCAGGTAGGTCGGGTCATGCCGTATGACGGCACCTAGGAAAACACGTTTGGGCGAGTCAGGTCGGCTCGGGTGATGTGAGGGCACCCAAGGAAATGCATTCGTGCGGGTCTGGTCGGGTCGTGTTAGGGAACCTAAGGAAATGAATCCAGGTGGGTCAAGATAGATCGTGTTGTGTGAGGGTGCCTAGGGAGACACATTCAGGCAGGTAGGGGTGGGTTAGGTTGGGTTGTGTGAGGGTGATAAGGAAAATGCGTTCGGGCGGGTCCGGTTGAGTGGGGTTGGCTCGTTTGAGGGTGGTCATATAAAAAATGCTAGGTTGTGACCACCTGTGTTTCTTATGCATGTTTGTGTCATATGTTTTCCATTTACTCCATCGTGCCTTCTTTTTGGCCGGTCGGGTCATGTCGTGTGAGGGCGCCACATGAAACGGGTTCTAGTCAGATAATGTGAGAGAGGTCATATGAAAAATTCTAAGTTGTGACCTCCAGTGTGTTGTCTACACATTCATGTGACCCATTTTCCATTTTCTCCCTCGTGCTTTTTATTTTTGGGTGGGTCGGGTTGGGTCAGGTCCTGTGATGTCACCCAAGGAAACGTGTTTGGGTAGGGTCGGGTTAGTTCGTTCCATGTGAGGGTGACCAAGGAAATGTGTTTGAGCAGGTTGGGTTAGGTCTGATCCTGTAAGGGAACCTAAGTGACGCGTCCGGGTCAGCATCGTGTCAAGTTGTGTGAGGGATCCCTTGCAAACGTGTTCGAGCAGGTCTGGTCCTATCGGGTTGGGTCATGTCATGTGATTTCTCCCAAGGAAATGCATTTGGGTGGGTTGGATCCTGTTGTGTCGTGTAAGGGCACCCAAGAAAATGCATTCGGGTGGGTCAGGCCTGGTCGGGTCCTGCCATATCCAAGGGTCTGCTTTGCTTGGGGTTATCTTGAATTTCTCTATAAGATCTACATTGGGTAATCATACTTTCTTGATAGGGATCTTGATTCGCTGGGCTGGTTTTCTATTTTAGGAGTTGGCTCTAGTACAAGCATGTGGGTTAGCCAATGGTGAATTTCTAGTACATAAGTGTGTTATTTCAAATTTATCCAACATTCATGGGCCTATAAAATTAATATTTGGTAGAAATTTTGTCTAGTGGACATAATTAGAGTTTGGTTGGATTTTTCTTGATTACAAAGAATGGTAAACAATTTCCATCAATGTTGCTTTCCTTTATGAAATGACCAACATCAATGCCTTCCAATAAGAACTCAAAACATAAGAAAACAAGTATCCATTCTTATCGAGTCATGTTGGGGCACTAGGTAGCTGAATATAATCTATAAAATAAAACACCTCCAACATTTTAGAACGAAGTATGAACATAATGAACCATTACTTAGATTGCATTGTAAGCCAACAAACCGAAATTATCAATGCAAGGATCTACAATCCCATTTTTCTAAAGTTTTCTCCATCTAACATTATAAGCATACTGGCCATTAACAAATGGAGTATGTTGACATAAATTGAAGATTCCTTGATGTGAGTTCATGATATGGAAATTTAGTACAAAAAAATTAGGGATATGACTGACTCAAGGTGAGCACTGTAATGACAGATTTTAATTTCTTTCTTGAACTATTGATGGAAATGTTTTGTGGTGCATCAATTTTTTTTTTTTTAAATAAAATTTTCCTAATTTGTATCTTGAGGACTCCTCTAGAGCTATTCTATAGGTTGTTGGGTAGCAATCTCCAGGATTATTATTATATATGCTCTGTAAATGATAAGCACTCTTTTGTGGGCTAGATTCTTATGGGCATCCCATAACCATCTCACTTTTTTGGTACCATAGTTTTCATGGGTGAACTATATTTGATCTTCCCTATTGTTCTAAGGCTCCATTTCATATTCATACTTATTTTTCTCTCCATCCCTAAACATTCCTTTCGAGATTTTTCCACAACTAGTCTTAATTTGTAATCAATAGATTTTTGCCTTCCACTTTCTGTTCAGTTCTCTCCACCTTTCAAGATGAACTACTTGCTACAAATACAACTTTGGAATCCTATATCCAATGTGGTTCGTCTATTAGGAAAGGTATTTTAGAAAATTATTCCAAACCATTAAGGTTTTTGATGACTTTAGATTTTTCCATGGAGCTTCAATCCTTGGCCACAATTCCCAACCCCTAACCCATTTAAGGCCCTAAACATATAAACCCCTAACCTATTTAACCTCTAAGCCCTTAACCCATTTAACCCCTAAACCCTTAACCCCTAACCCATTTAACCCCTTAAACCCCTAAACCCCTAACCCATTTAACCCCCTAAACCCTAAACCTATAACACCTTAAACCCTAATATCTTAAATCCTAACTCCCGACCCCTAACCCATTTACCTCGCTAAACCCCTAAATCCCTAACCTATTTGACCCCCTAAACCCTAACCCCAGTAACCCCTAACCCCAAAACCCTATAAATACCCTCCATCATCAATGTCTGAAAAGTGCACGATCCTGATCCAACATTTTCATCAAGTTATATTGATATCATTGACACATCTGCAACATCCTCTTCTTCACATGTCTCGACTTCTTCTTCTTCATTGCAATTTGTAGCTCCATCATACTCCATTGCCCAACCAAGTGGAAGAACCTCTACCTTAACATTCTCCTCCAAGACTTCAAGTTCAGCACAAATCCGTGGGTGCTCTTCTTTCATATGCCTCAACCTCTATAAGGTTTGAAACAATCCTCCCTTGAAATTCTTCCCATCTTGTCATGTCTTCTTATGCAGCTTTGACCTTGAACAATGTCTAGCCCCTGCCAATGTTTCACTGAGACCATCCAATATAATTTCCAAGATTCGATACCAACTATAGCCCTTTCATTGTATTCCTGCTTCAATATTCAATCTTTAACGGCTCAACTAGCCTTGAATGGAGCTCTTATACCATCTGTCATGAAGCAGTAGTGGTGCCAATGCTTCACCCGTGTAAGGGTGCCCAACGAAACATGTTCAGGTGGGTTGGCTCAGCTTGTGCCATGTGAGGGATTTTGTGTTAAAAATTCTCATTGGTGACCACCCATGTGCCTTATGCACATTTGTGCAACCCGTTTTTCGTTTATTCCCAGGAGCCTTCATTCCAGTCGTGCATTCAGGTGGGTCGGTTCGTGCAGTTTCAGCTCGTTGGATCATGTCATTAGGTTAGGGTCATGTGTTTGGGCAGGTAAATTTGTGTCATTGAGGTCGCGTGCTGGGGCATGTTGGGTCATGTGTTCGGGAAGGTCAGGCCGTGCGTTCAAGCGGGTCGCTAAGTTGTGACTGCCCATGTGCCTTGTGGCGCAAGTTCGTGGGACCTGTTTACCGTGTGCTGCCTTTTTCCTTCATTTAGGCAGGTTGGGTAGGTTTGTGTGAGGGCACCCAAGGAAATGTGTTTCGATCGGGTTGGGTCCTATGAGGGCACCCAAGGAAACGCATTCAGGGTGGGATGCGTAGGGTCGGGTCATGTGAGGGTGCCCAAGGAAATGTGTTCAGGTCCGGTCGAGTCGAGTTGTGTTACGGTGTCCAAGGAAACACGTTCGGGTCAAGTCGGGTCATGTCATGTGAGAGAACACAAGGAAACACATTCGAGTTGGGTCATATGAGGGAGGTTGTATAAAAAATGTTAAGTTGTAACCGCCCGTATCTCTTCTGCATGTTCGTGTGACCCATTTGTCATTTTCTCCCTTGTTCCTTCATTTGGGTGGGTCGGGTTAGGGCAGTTCGTGTGAGGGTTCCTAAGTAAACGTGCTCACATTGTGTCAGGACAGGTTGTGCCATGTGGGGCCGCCAATGGAAATGTGTTTGGGTTGGGTCGGTTCAGGTCATGTGAGGGTAGCCATATAAAAAATGCTAACTTATGATCACTCATGTGCCTTGTGCATGTTCGTGGGACCCGTTTACCATTAGCTCCCTTGTGCCTCCATTCAAGCAGGTCAGCTCGGGCCATGTGAGGGCACCCAAGGAAACGCGTTCGGGTCGGCTTTGGTCGGGTCGTCTGAGGGTGTCTTTATCGAAAATGCTAATTTGTGACCGCCTATGTGCCTTGTGCACATTCGTGCAACCCATTTGTCATTTTCAGCCTTGTGCCTTCCTTCGGGCGGGTCGGGTCGTGTCCTGTGAGGGTGCCCAAGGAAATGCTTTTGGGTCGGGTCAGGTAGATTCATGTTAGGAAGTCCGTATCAAAAATGCTAAGTGGTGACTACTCATGTCCCTTAATGTACACGTTCATGCGACCCGTTTGTCGTTTATTCCCTTGTGCCTTAGTTCAGGTGGGTTGGGTTGTGCCGTGTGAGGGTGCCCAATGAAATGCATTCAGGTCAGGGTCACATTCGGTTGGATCAGGTCAAGTCATGGGTGTGGAAAATTTGTAAGTTTTACATATTAAATAATTTATATACACCTTAATATCTTATTTATTTATATTCAATTTTTTTTTTAATTATTATTTACATTTAATTTTAAATTTTAATTTCAATTCCCACCTCAAAAAAATTTCAGCCTTCACCTCAACCTCCCTATTCCCACCTGAAAAAAATACACCCTTCAGGAGTCGGAGCAAGTGGAACCATGTGCTTGCTCCGAATATTACTGCACTACCCGACTCGACCCATAAACTTGTCATCGCTCGAATCACTTTTATGAATGTGTTGTAATTGTTCTACACACAGACTTAGGTTGAACCCAACCCGACCCTGCCAAACTGCCTGATGCCCTATGGAACTTAAATCATCCTGAAAGCTGAACACATTTTCCACGGCTCAACCATTTCATTTGTTCAGCCACATTGGAACATGGTGTGGACCGAATCCATGATTTTACGGGATTTTAGGTGTTGTATAATCAGGTGGCCTGAGGAAGTAACTTGGATAAGCAGTTGTTGTGGGCTGTTAGGGAACGAGTTCTCAAAAATATGTGTAGGATAGATGATTTTATGCTTGCATTTAGTGTAGACAATATTGATGGAAGAAATTTAATGTTGATGGCCATAGAAGAAATGTATCTGAGTTTAATTCCAAGGAATGTTGTAGCTTTGCATGCTGATTATGATGAGAAGGATGAAGATAATGAGGACGTGTCCTGCAGTCTGGAAGAAAAGAGGCATAGAAGCTATATGTAGGGCCAATTCCATGCCCTCACTTAGTATGCCCTCTTTCATTATTCCTTGATTTTCCCCATTTTTTGAAATATTTGATTGTAATTGTTAAGCCCCTTATGGTATTTTACCCAACATCTTGACTAGGTTTCACTTGGCACCTTTAGTAGTCATGTGGTCACCATAAGGTTGGTGTGAACTTATGCCACAGAGAACTCATGACCCTACAATTAATTCCATCCCTTGTTCCCCTTAAGCCTTACCTTTTCTTGGTGATTGCGTTGGGGTCTAATGGTAAACCAATGAAAATCCCCGAGGGAAAATGTCCTAGGATTTTCTCGTGTCAAACAAGGGGTGGTTTCTTTGAAATAAATAAAAATTTCAAGTCCTTTTGGGTACTAAGAAATTTGCAGTCGTTTTTTTTCTTTACTAGTGTTATCGATTTTACTCAAACTACGTATCTTATTACTATTGGGCCTTGGACATGCATTTGTCATAGGTTTCAGAGTAGAATGATCTTGGATGGTTATTCTTTATTATGGACATGTTTTATTTACTTCCTGCTTGACTTAAATACTATCTTGCATTTTATTGAATAACTTCTAACACCTTTCGATCTTTTGTGACCCACTTAGAAGACCCGCATATAATCTAGTCTCTGAAATCCAAAAGGTGCTTTGGATATATAAGGAGGTAGGAGACCAATGTAAAGGAAAAAAACACAAATTGAAATTTCAAAATAGTATGGGAAACCTGTTTAAAAGTAGATCACCATATTGAAACATTTTAATTTAGAAAATGACAAGGAACTGTGATGCATCACTCTATTTTATCATTGGTATTTTTATGGTAGATGTGATCAATCATTAGGCGAATTTTGAGGTGTAAAATGGGCCTCCTAAGGAAATTATAAAATAATAGTGGAAATAATAAAATAATATTAGATTACTTCATCAAATTTTAGAGGGAAAAAAGAATAAAATAATAATAAAATAATAAAACTATTTTTTCAACTCGTATTTTCAACTTATCTCCCTATGTTTTAACTCAAATTTCGAGCAGAAACACTCGTTGGATGCAAAACTTAATTTCTCATTCAAGGAGTAACCATGTTACATACTTTTGATGGACCTTGATTCACAAAAAATGAGAAATACATGAAAAACGTGATTGCAATCACGGTTTTTCATGTATTTCTCATCTTTCGTGTAAGAGGGTTCATCGAAAGTATGCAACATGGGTACTCCTTGGATGAGAAATTAAAATTTTCATCCAATGACTACTCCCACTCGAAATTTGAGTAAAAAATTCGCAAGATAAGTTGAAAATACGAGTTGAAAAAGTAGTTTTATTATTTTATTATTTTTCAAAATTTTAACTTTTTTACTCCAAAAATGGTGAATCATCCTCCATGGTTGACATCATTATGTTGAACCCCATTGGTTCTTATAAATTTTTTTTTGGTAGTACATTTTTCTTAGGAGGGCCATTTTAGACCTCAAAATTCCCCTAATGACTGATTTTGGCATTTAAGAGAAATGAATATGTTCAATGCAATCTTTTGATTCAGCCTTTCTCAAGAAACTAGGAGGATCAGTGTTACGAAATTGTCTGAGACATTCAAGTTGTAATTGACACTGATGACTATTATGAACAATTGGTCTTTGAAATTTCTTATCAAGAAGCTTGTATTCAATGGGCACATCTATATGACTGAAAGGGGCATTCCATATTTTCTAAAGATTTTTTTTTTTGTGTTGGTTTTTGAATTGTTTAATTTGTAGTAAACGTATTTGACTGTTTTATTTCCATAGATTACACACATAATCTGTTTGAAATGTTAAGCATTCTTCAAAATTTTGAATCTGTATGCATGAAGAAGATTGCTTTGTTTTGGAAAAACAAATTATAATTTTTCCATGGATAACTCAACACTTACCCTAATTTGAAATATTATACTATATACATATTTTCTCAATTTATATGGAACAAAATTTGAAGTGTTTTGATGGTATTCATAGTAGATATGGATTTACATTTAAGGAATTGACACTAATGGGATAGAACATGTAACTCGGATTGATTTCTCTCATTTATACACGGATATATGTTTCTTCACACATATGCTATTTTTCTTTATGGATGTTTTCTATTATCATTTGTGAATATTTAAATATCTCAGTTGTCATCAACCATGTTTTCAACTTGCAAAGGCCTTAGTCCATGGCTTGTTTCAAATTAATCCACTCCTATACACATAATGATCGAGGTAATTTTTTTGTCCTATATCAAAAAAAATTAGAATGTGTAATATCAAAGCATTACAAGCTTGCTTTTGGTATAGGGGAATTATAATTCTAACTTTTTATCTTTTGTTCTTTAAATTTTAGTTCGGATGATTATTTTACATTTTTCTAACTTGGTCCAGTTCTGTCTTGCAATCAATCTAAAGATTTTGAGGATACTCATAGCCTTTTTATGCATGCATACAATGCTCCTAATCCTATGTTGTGATTAGGTCACTTGGGACTTTAGAAAGCATTACATGTTTTGATGGGATGCAACTATGCTCTCCACCAGATAATGAAAAATCATATCAGTCATTCCCATCACCTGAAGCAATAGAAAATAATCAAGATCTTATTTTTGTCAGCCACTACTTATTATTCAAAATGAAAGCACTGGGAAAATAAAGGATGACCTTTTAGAGGGTGTTGGATATCAAGAGATGGATGCAAAAATTGAATGTGCAAGAAGAAAAAATCATCCTTATTCCTATTTGGTTTCCTTTTCCATTTCAATTTATGATAATTTATGCTTCTTTAAACAATTTTTTCTTGTATACTAGACTACATACTGTACTTGGAGGTTATGTATCAATAAGAAGTCCTTTTAATGTAGATATATGTTGAATTGTTCTATCCTTTGTTATTTAAATACGATTCTAGAGTAGTTCGGTCCTTTTCCATTTACTACATGAGCGTCAAACAACTATGAAAAAGGAGGTTTCTAGGATGCATTATGCTCTTTCCTCTTCTAATTTAACTTATGAGGAGGGTGGATAAATGTACTGATATTTTTATACTTCTCTCTCAATGTTTCAAGCCCTTATATGGCATCATTATTGGGAGAATGAGATTCCAAGTTATTCAGATATACATATATGATGTTATTTCTCAAGTTATTTTAGCATCATAGGTATCAAGTGTGTGTTTCCATTTATTTCACTATCCCTCCCTACAAATGATCTCTAAACTAGAAGAATAAGCTTGGAGCATAGCTCATATAGGGTAACTAAATTTCTTTGCGCTTGTTTTTAGTTGTACCTTTCATGGTATATTTTGGGTATAAAGAAATCTGCAATCATTTATTAGATGGCAATGTTTGTCATGGTCCAAGGATGGCACTTTTAGTTTGCAACAAGTTGTTACATATATAGAATAACATTTTATTTTTCACTGTCTTGTACAGGCATCGAACTAACATTATAGGTTATATTAAATCCACCTTATGGGAAGATTAAATGGTATACAAAGATAAAGTTCTCTAAAATCTACCTGCATATCCTTTTTACATATTATTTCATGTTCCAAGGAATGTGAAGAGTTGATGAATGTTGTAGAACTTAGAGCTGAGATTATGTATACTTCCTAGTATTCTGAACATCTCATATAAATTATTCTACCATGAAAATTTCTTGCAGAACTTGGTAGTCTTGCACAGTTCATGGAATTTCATGCCTAGACACTTATTAATGGAGTTGTTTGAGTTTTAGGAATACGGTGGGTTTTTAGTACATTTCAACATGTGCATGCTTGCATTCAAACACGGTTTCTTGTTATGTAAGCCGTACTTTGTGTTCTACTTTTACTAATATATATGAATATGTATGAGCCTTGTGTTCTAACAGTATATTGTAGAACTACCTACTAATAAATAATTGAAAACTTCACAACACTATTAACCACTCATTCATACTTGCTAATATTGTTGGAAATCGGATTTTTTCCATGTCGTTCATGCTTCTGTTGGAGAAGGTAAAACATCAATATGGTGGAATGTAATAATGTGGAGATGAATGTTTGAACTAAATGAACATATCTACCTTTTTCTCTTCCATATTTTTATTTCAGTGGAATAATTTGCTTGATAACAAGTTCTTGGTAATGTTGAGAATGATTGGAAATGCTTGTTTGAGGCTCTCTTAGGATCTTAAAGTTTCTACTATCAATGATTTTGTGTCTTCTCTAGAGAGTAAAGACACAATTTTGAAATGGAAATGTTGAAAAATTAAATCTTTCCAACAATCATTCTTCCTTCATTTTTTTTGTAGTGGGCTACATGCCAAGCATAGGATTATTAGGCTTCTGTTGTCAAAAATTGAGCCTTGAATTATATTTTTGGTTTGGGACCTAAGGTTCTCTTGCCTGATGTCTTCGGCCATTAAACATGAGAATAGTTCTGAATGTATATCAATTCCATATATTCCTTCTAGGTTTTATTCTTCATTTGCAATGCTTTCTGCCTATCCATAACATGAAAATTTAATTAAATTCCACTCATTTTCCATTATTTCTGCCTATTCACAAAATGAATGGTTGGCAAGTTAAATGGTCTTGAAACTTCTTGAAAGTTAAATTTGGTTTACTGTAAGTTCAATATCTATGCATGCTTTATTATTCAATTATATTCACTTGCCAATGAACTATGTTAATAGTAACTTTTATCTCCACTTTTTCTTTCTTCCCTTCCTCTTGTTTTTTGAAATTGGGCTCAGTGTTAACGACTATGTATCTCTTTTTATTTTCTATGAGGACTAATATTGAGCATTTTCATTATAGGGGATGGACCTCAGAATTCAACGGGACTTATCCAAAAACATAGGCACTTGGGATTAACGGTTGGAAAGAAAGGAAAAAAGGTATTGGAGAATGGAAATTTTTGTAGTGAATTAGTGACCTATGTGCATACATTTCTCAAGTTTTGGACACTTTACATTATGGAGGGAAACCTCGTTTGTATATTTCAATGTTTTTCATTGTCCAAGGAGGGAACTTTCAGTCTACAACAAGTTGTTACTGATACAGAATAACATTTTCTTTTTCATTGTCTTATACATGCATCAAGCTATCATTATATGTTAGATATAATCATTGAATTTAGAATAAAAATATGCAATAGTGCGCTATGTTTGGTTGATGTATCCATGAGCTATCAATGTCAAACTCTTAGTGAAATTTTTTTTCAATATTGTATCCACGAATTGTCTATGCTCAATGATACATTTTTAACATAATGTATCCATGAACTGTTGATGATGAATGCATGAATATTTTGAGGAATTTCATTTATAATATCCACAAAACATCGATGTTGAATCAATCAAAATGAATTTTTTGGTGATGTTCATTCTGATCTATAACTATTAGCACTATCCAAGGTAAATAGTAGCTTGGGGGTTTTCCCTAACACCCAAGTTTTTACCAAAATTAAAATTCCACAAGCCCCCCTCCCAAATATATGAATGAGTCATGATGTTGAATCAATGAAATTTTTGTGAATGTTGATTCTAGAGTATCAATGAAATGTCGATGCCTATTCGATGAATATTAAATTTTTGATGAAGTTATTGCTGAGTGATATAGATATTAGCACTACTTGAGGCAAGTAGAGGCTTGGGGTTTTGTCACAATACCTATTTTTCTACCAAGATTACAAGTGCCCCTCCAAATGTTACAATTGGCATGGGAAAAATTGACTGTAGATGGGGTTGGAATTATGTATGGAACTCATCAGTTCATTATTTTTGCAGTTGTTTTATTATAAAGTGGTTCAAAATATTGGGGATTTCCTATCGAATAGAGATAAATATTTTTGTTTAGATTTAATACTTTAGTTATGGTTTCAACTACGAAGGACTTGTTCCCTTAGTTTTTTTTTTGTGATTTTATCATAAGATCATCACTCGAAAATAAAACATGTTAAAAACTAGTGATATTAAAGAGAAAAATAGATTTTCTGAGTTATAAGTGGGACGACATACAGATAAAATACCACAAAATTAATTGAAATAAGTGTTCATATCTCCCTCCTTTTTCGGCTCCTCTTCACTAAAGAAGAGATCAACAAGACAGTTATGGATGACATCTGTTGGGTCACAGGTGCATATTTAGAGCATTATATTTCTTCCCCTTAGTGTCTTGGGCTCAAAAGGGCCTTCTATTATGAAAAATTCATGTATATTGAATATGGTCTCATTTTTTGACCTGATCAGTGTTATTAGAAATGGTTGCTCCCCACCCCCTAAAAATACACTCCGAGTAGGTGCATCTTGGGAGTTCCCCTGGGTCAGCTCCTCTTAACTAAAGTAGAGCAGATTACATGAGAAGATACAAGTGAGTGGCTATTAATATGTCACATAGCTACTTCATTCAACACATGAAAAGGCAATACAAATTAGATGTTGATGGAAAAGTATGATATAGAAAAAAATATCCTAGATGTTAGTTGTATCACATCAATTAATTCAGATTTTACATATTGGTATGATGTTGTGGTGAATTTCCCCGTTTATAATCAAAATAAAAATTACTAGATCAACATAAAATACACTACCAATATGTAAACTAGCCAATGGCTTCATCATATGCCTCATGCGAGGAATTGGATTTTGCATACTAGACGAGTAGTAGTTAGGTTCTAAATTTCAACCTGATTATTTTAGACAACATATGAGTAGTAATAGGTTGGGACTGAGTAAATAATATGGTGACATCATGACATCATGGTATGGTGTCCTTGTAATAGGAGACTGATTTGGTGACATGCAAAAGTCTAAACCTTCAATATAGCCAGGTAGTTGGAGTGCAATTGCCTATTGTAGCATATTTCCATTCAAATATAAGGTAGAATTATCGGTATCAATTGGAGACAATTGGCCAAGAATGATATTTTATATAACTCTTCTTCAGTGAATGCAACATCAGAAGGATATCCACAGTCTCCTCAAATGAACATCTCATCATTGTTCCTGTGTCATTACGATTGATACCATGTCGAGTAATAGCCATCGAATGACCTTGACATGTCATTATGTCACATAAAATGGATAGATGCCTGTAGTTCAGATATGGCCAATCAAAAGATACCACAACTCGAAACTCATCTAGAAGAGACTTCCTGACAACGTCAATTCCAAGCACCTCAATAACGTCAATCAAGTGATTACTAGTTGTCCTAGTAGCATCCACATCTTCATGGCACATCAGAGCTAACATATTGTCTCAGTCCATAATCCATCATTCTCATCAAACTTGTTGATTTTTTGAGATTTGATAAACACTTTATCGATATCTAGAATTCCCCTTAGAGCCATTTATGTAAGCATGTTACTCTCAATTTTTTTTAAAAACACATCATCTTCAGAATTTTTATTTTATATCTCTCCTTTAGGACCTTCTTCATTCATAATACGTAAACGTAGAATGGAGGGGGTAGACACCTTGTAGTATTGAAATTACTACTATTTTGAAGCAGGCCCTAAAATTCCTACAAGGGGATAAGCCAACATAAGTTCTTACCCTATATAGAACATGAAAATCGATAAGGAAGGAAAGGGTTCATTACCCTTCCTTTTTACAAGTCTGCCTAATTGAAAAAACTGGCAAAGGGTTATAATGTCTTTTATTGCTAACCTAGCTTTTGATTTTTGGAAGGAAGTCCTGGAACCACCACTTTGATTTATCCAATCTTTCGTCGCCAATTAATTCCATCCTGCCCCAGCTAGGGTGGGGAGAAATCATCTTTCACGAAGATAAACTGAATTTAAGAATTGTTTTTTCGGTCTACCAGCTTCAAGCGTCAGAATAACGACACTACGAAGCATCTGAATAGTGACACTACCTTAAAATCGTCACTCTTGTGACACCACCTTAAAAACATTGCAATAGCGACACTACTAAAAAATCATCACTCTTGTGACACTACCTTAAAATCGTCACTCTTGCGACACTACCTTAAAATTGTTGGAATAGCGACACTACTAAAAAATCATTGCCCTTGCGACACTACCCAACAAACATCAAAACAACTTCACTACCCAAAAAGCATCGGAATAGCGGCAATAAACAGTGTGATTGTAAAATTGACAAAATGAAGGCATGTTTCGTGTCTAGTGTCGCTCTATAGACAGCTATCAGAAGTGTCAGAATTGCAATGGGACAGGAAACTACGTTTTTCGCAACCTCAAAGTGTCGCCCTTGGGATGGCTATGTGTTGCAAGAGTGACATTTTGGTTGTCGAAAATTGGGCCAAATTTGCTAGTGCTTGCTAAACTTAGCATACAACTGATTCTTCCTTAGATTCTATAATACCACCCTGAGTTGCTCCTTATGTTCCTCCATATTTTTGAATATATAAGTATATCATCAATAAAAGTAGAAATAAACTTGTCCAAATAGGGATGGAAAATATCATTCATTAAGATCATAAAATTCATTGTGGAACTAGAAAGCATGAATGGAAACACTACAAACTCATAGTGATTGCATCAAGTCCTAAATGTTGTCTTACAAATGTCTTGATATTTAATTCCAATTTGGTGATAACCTGACCTTAAGCATATTTTGGAAAACGTTGTTGAACCCTTCACTTTGTCAAACAAGTAATTGATTCTTGGTAGTAGATACTTGTTGTTTATTGTTAACTTGTTTAGTTACCCATAATCAATGAATAACCCTAAGGTGCCATACTTTTTCCCTTACAAATAATAGCGGATCCCCTCAAGGCAACACACTTGGGTGGATATAACCTTTGTCCAGCAACACCTAAAGCTGAATTTTGAGTTCATCTAAGTCAAGCATGCTCATTCAGTAAGGGGCCTTAGACACAAGAGTTTTAATAGGTATTAGCTCTATGGTAAAATCAATTTCCCTTTTTGGTGGTATCCTTGGAATGTTCTCTTGAAAGACATCCAAAAACTCCTACACAATTGGTATTTCTTCCAAGGTGGTTGTCTTATCCTTGGAGTTAGTGAATCGTACTTGTACATCATATTTCAGACAACCCTAATTAATTCATTTATATAACTGATTAGTAGTATTGGGTCATAGTCTAATGGCCCTTCAGATCCCATGGATTTTCTACTGTACACCTTGATCTCTTAAAAAACTAATGGTTTTGTGCTTGCAATCCATCAAGGACTAGTGCTCCTCGAACCTGTCTATTCCTATGAGTATGTCATAGGATCCTAAGGGTAATATATTCATATTTAACATGATTTTTTTCCCTTGTATCTCAATAGGCCAGTATTCAACATTATCTATCACTCTCCTTTTTTCTCTGGTGGTGAGCTGAGCTAACCTTTATTTCTTAAAATCAACCCTTTCGAAATGACACAACTAAACTATTTTTGGATTGATATAACTTAAAATTACACCTGGGTCTACTAAAATGGAAGTATTATGGTTATCCAAGGTACCTTCAAATTCCAACAATGAAATTTTATATTCTTCATGATGGTCTTCCAAGCAGTGTTAATTCATGCCATGCTTCTTGCTACTTCCCCTACCATAGAGGCTTCTTGAATGTTTGCATATGGTTGAGCTCTATCATGGTGGGGAAAAATCTTCTAATAATGAGTCTCCCTACAACCCCAACACTAAAATGGCAGTTTCTAGAACTAATCAACTTGTGGTTTTCTAGATGCTTCAACATGTCGGGTTTTGGTTGATACCTTAGGTTTTACATGATCCTCTCCTCCATATACATTGAATTGTTTCTGATATGCAGTCTTGATTTTCTAATGGTCTAACATTATTTTTGTTTTGATTTTTTTTTCCCTTTCTATTGGGCCAGACCTTACACCCTTATCCTTTCTTCTTCATTTGATGATAGAAAATCGAGGCTTTCTAGACAGCTTTATCCATGGTCCTTGGATTATCACACTCCAACCTTTCTTTCATATAAAATGGTACGATTCTAACAAACCATTGTACCTTATATTTTTCCACTCGAATGTAGGGTACATACGTTAAGTGATATGTGAATTTAGCTACAAATTCATCCATTGTTTTCTGCCCCAATCTTTAATCATGAAACTCAAATTTTTCTTCATAAAAATATTAGGTGAGATATTTTTCCTTAAAATTCTTTTGAAATTTTTCCTAGGTTAGCTCATGTTCATCAATACTTCGTACTATCTTTATCTCCTCCCACCACAGGATAGCCTTCACCTGTAATTGGTAAATCACTAACCTTATTCATATTAATTAACCAAATCTCTCTTTCCTCCTCTACTTCTCCTTAGAACATTGGAGGTTTAATTTTCTTAAATTCACCCTGTAGCTCAACCTCTTGTATATTTTATCCTCTTCCACCTGAGACATTTTTGTATTCCTCCTCAGGGTCCATTCTTCCCGCTTCATCCTCCGGGCAACCTTCCCAAAACCGCTGCGTCTCAACCTTGTTTTCATCTTTTGGGTTGGGCTTCGAAATTATCTGATTCTTCCTATGAGACATAATCTTCAATATTCATTCATGATCCTACCTTAATATTTCATTGTTGGCTCGTAATTTGGTCATCTTGGCTCATAGTTGTTGCACCATTTCCATCAATAATGCATAAGCATCATGTTTCACCCGAATCCACATCTATGGATTTTCTTCTGTCTGAGGGTGCCTTGGAAGTGTCATTCTTCCATATCACCTTCTCATTTTGATTCTATGCACATTAATAGTTTTGTTATTACATCACTTTCCCAAATTGGCCTTAGTGCCATTACCTCTTCTTTGATACAAAATTATAGCATGTACAAATACATCACAGTTATTCGTTATCACAAGAACTTACCTATGTAAACATAATATTTATCTATGTGACATAAATGAATTTAGGTAATTAAAAGAACATTGATGTCAACACTCTCAATATTACAATTCACATTGTCATGTAGTCTATGTTTTTAAAGTTTTACATATACATATTATGGTCATTGTATAAGGTTTTGTGATCCATGTTGTATATTCTATGTGAACATTGTTATATGTCGAACCCTTATTAAATTACATTTCCTACCCAAATTTAATTAGATGCTTCTCTAATAGGCCATCCGGATGTGTCCCAGGACATCTGTGCTCCATCGAGCCGCGTGATTTCATCACCTGATCAGACAGTGGGTAGCTTGCTCAAGATGATTAGGGAAACTA
The DNA here is from genome assembly GCA_034641835.2 of Pinus albicaulis. Lineage (NCBI taxonomy): Eukaryota > Viridiplantae > Streptophyta > Pinopsida > Pinales > Pinaceae > Pinus > Pinus albicaulis. Next base: position 1,405,562,298 of record CM076570.1, read on the forward strand.
CACCATCCCTCCCAACTTTGTCATTCATTTTATTCGGTTCTCAGCCTAAGTATTTTATCTACAACACGCTCCAGGTTAGGTTTTCTTTTCCACGACCATTTTTTCAATCGAAATAGTGTTTCACGTTACCTTTCCTTGACGTGTATGTCTCTGTATCACTCTTTCTTTTTTCCTCGATAATTTTCTGCGATGTTTCGGGATGGTGTAACTATGGTTCCAGATTTTCATTTAGCTTGATCGTGATAGGTAAAACCTTATGCTTACACTGTATTTTTCTCTTTTTTATTGTTGGATTATGGTAATTATATTTTGGATGATTCAATTGCACCACATGTGTGCGCACGAGATCCCTTTTTCATTGAAATGTCCTTCAGGATCACGTAAGCCAAGCCCATAATTTCTTTTTCATTTTAGATTAAATAACTATGGCTTTGTGTTAAATACTTTCCTAATTTTCTATATTCTTGTTTTTTTTACTCAGGTAAAATGGAACTATTCACGAGCCTTCTTTGTTCTTGTTTCTCACACCACATCGTGCTCACAACAACATCCTCTTTTAATTCTCGAGGTCCAATATTAGTTCTTAAATATGGTTTTCAGGAAATTTGATAGTTTTTCCTCTTTTAATAGACAAGGGTTTAAATTCTAAGTTAGAATGATGAAGTCGTTACATAATTCTATGTGTGTATTATTGAATAGGATAAAGGAGCTTAGGTTTTTTCTAAACATTGAATTTTTTTCAAGTAATCTTTGACCTTATGGCCGGAATTGAAGGCTTACGAACTTGTATAGATATGTTCCAAGTAGTTGTTGGATCTTGGTGACTTATCTATTTTCCTTTTCTGAATAAATGTCATTGTATATGTTATACATACAATTTTTATCTGGTTATGATGACTACTGCACTAAGTCCTTCATGGCCTTATGTTTTCAATAGTTACTTTCAAAAAATGGGATTTTAGGTTCTCGCTATTTAATTATCCATTGTAATTTTTTGTGCTATTGCAAGTTCAGTTGTAATTTTAAATCTCCCTCTAACTTTTTATTTTCCGTTTGCAACTAATCACCTAACAAGGCTTCAATTATTGACACTGGGAGCTCGACTCGATACCCATCTGGTGTTATATTGTCTCAACTAGTCAGTAAATTGTTCCTACTATAACCCTTAGTTATAGCGGGACTTTAGCTTGAACTTCTGGTCTTTTCACACATGATAATCTGTTCGAATCATTGTTTTTCAAAAAATTCCCATTTGGAATTTTTTTCTTTTGTTAGTTGGACCCTACAGGTTTGTTCATATTGTAAATAATGTTTCAAGTACTACCCCTTAGGAAAGTAGTAACAATTAAGTACACTCACTTCCGTAATTGTCTAAAAATAAGGAAAACTCTCCTACGGTAACTATTATTTTAATAGAAAAAATCTATACAACATACATCACCTATTATCTGATCTTCCTAGTTGAAAAGAAACATGGATTACATATCTTAGATCGTTCCTGTATTATTTTAGCATAGAATACACATAATACATCTTGTACTATTCCTTTATCATTTTAAAAAATAAAATGGACAGATTTCTCATTGAATGGTTCTTTATCATTTAAAAGAAATAATAATGTAGATATTGATTAGGTGAGTTTATTTAAAGGGATTACACATTACATATTAACATATTACCCGTAAACCCAATATATGTGGTTACTATTTAGGGTTCCTTAGAAAATTGTCCTTAAACATAGTGACACGTTATTTTTAATTCACTACTTACGAATTTATTTCAATTTTTTTCACAAACAGTAATTAGTTATTTGATTTAGATGGACTGATTCAAATACTCCTCTAGAAAGACCTCTCCTCCCTTCCAACAAGAACAAAAATTACGTTTGATTCTCCTCTCGAGCTTTGCACTTCTCACACTAGTTATTTAGATTGTGGCCCTTATCTAGATCTTTCTACAAGCATCAAAGTTTCCTCAACCTAAAACTTCTGGACTCTTGTTTGTAATAGAGGTTCCACTTGATTCGATCCAACTCAAGAATACTCTGTGGGAAGTTTCCTTCCAACCGATACAACGTCTTGTGAAGGTGTAGCTTTCTCTTCCATGTCATTTCAATTTTATCCCCCTCCCTCCTCCCCCAGAGAACAAAGACTAAGAACCTTTTAGGAAAGAAAAGAGATAACTACCATAACTTTTTGGAAGTTAGTTATAATCTTAAGAAGTTCCTAAACATACCTATTTTTTCAAAACAACATTAATAAATCTTTTACTAAATTCCTTTATCAGTTTAAAAAATAAAATGCACGGATTTCTCATTTATTGTTCTTTATTAGTTAAAAGAAAAAAAATGCAAAAATTTCTCATTTCAGTTTATTAAAAAGGTATTACACAGTACAACTTAACCTGTTACCCATAAACCCCATCTATGTGAGTATTATTTAGGGTTACTTAGAAATCTATCCTTAAACATAGCAACATGTTATTCCTAATTCACTACTTCTGAATTGATTTCAACTTCATTAACAACAAAGAATTACTTATCTCATTCAGATGGACTGCTTCAAATAATCCTCTGGAAAGACCTCTCCTCCCTTAAATATGGTTTTTTTGACAATGGATAGTTTTTCCACTTGTCATAGGTAAGGGTTTGACACCTAAGTTAGAACGATGAAGGAATTTCATAATTATATACTTTTATTATTGCATAGGACAAAATATCTTAGGGTTTTTGTGTACAGTGAATTTATTTTCAAGTAAATTTTGACCTTATGTCTTGAATTCAAGGTGTACAAACTTGTGTAGTTATGTTCCGAGCAGTTGTTGGCTCTCATTGACTTATCTGTTTTAATATTTCGAATATATGAGACTGTATATTTTATAAATACAACTTTTCTCAAGTTATTATGGCTATTGTTCTAATTCATTTATGGCCTTACGTTTTCAATAGTTACTGTGAACAAATGGGTTTTTGGTTTCTCGATATTTAATTATCAATTGTACTTTTTTTTGCTATTGAAAGTTCAGTTATAACTGTAATTCTCCTTCTTAATTTTTCTTTTTATTTTGTAATAAATCACCTGACAAGGGTTGAATTCTCGACATCATGAGCTCGAATTTCTACCCATTTGATGTTATACTCTCTCAAATAGTCGGTAAATTGTTCCATCTTAAACCCTTGGTTATGAAAGGACTTTAGCTTGAACTTTTGGTCTTTTGGCACATGATAATTTGTTCCAATCATTGTTTTTGAAACAATTCCCATTTGGAAAGTTGTTCCTTTGTTAGATGGACCCTATAGGTTTGGTCATATTATAAAGAATGTTTTGGATATCATCCCTTTGGGAAGTAATCACAGTTAAGTACGCTAACTTCTGTAACTGTATGAGAATAAGGAAAACTATTACAGGGTAACTATTATTTTAATATAAAGAATGTATACAGCATATATCGTCTATTCTCTTATCTTCTCACTTTATAAGAAACACTGATTACATTTCTTAGACCAGTTCTTTATTATTTAGCATAGAATACACAAAATACATCTTGTACTATTCCTTTATTAGTTAAAAAAATAAAATGCACAAATTTCTCATTGAACACTTCGTTATTAGTTAAAAGAAATGAAAATTCACAGATTTTTCATGTTGGTTTATTAAAAAGGTGTTACACAGCACACCTTAACCTGTTACGTGTAAACCCCATCTCTGTGAGTACTATTTAGGGTTCCTTAACAATTTGTCCTTAAACATAGTGACATGTTATTCTTAATTCACTAATTTTGAATTGATTTCAACTCTATTCACAAACAAGAAATACTTATCTCATTTAGTTGGACTAATTCAGATACTCCTCTAGAAATACCTCTCCTCCATTCCAACGAATTCTCCCTCCAAGCTTTACACTTGTCAAACTAGTTATATAGATCGTGACCCTTATCTCGATCTGTCTATAGGAATTAAGGTTTCCTGAGTTTGATACTTGCAGACTCTTATTTGTAATAGAGGTTCCATTGGCTCCAAGCCAACTCAAGAATACTATTTGGGAAGTCTCCTTCCAATCGGTGGAAAATTGTGTGCGGGTGTACCTTTCTCTTCCTTGTCAGTTCAATGTTCTCCCCCCTTCCTTATCCCCCATAGAAGAAAGACTAAGAACCTTTCATGAAAGAAAAGAGATGACTACCATAACTTTCTGGAAGTTAGTTAGAATTCATTAGGGTCTTGCGACGAGTTCCTAAACTCGTCTCATTTTTCATAACATTAATAAATCTACTAATTGTTATCTTATTATCTGATTTATCCTACTTTCATTTTCTTAACTTGTAAAGAATGAACTATAATTAATAAAATTATTAACATGATTTACATTTGCGGGGGATGTTACATAGTCCTACTTTAAAAACTTCTAGGTAAAAAGCTTTGGGATACATTTTGAGGCACAAGTGAATATTTTTAGTGGCCTCAACCTTTTTAAGGACCTAGAATCCATAATATCCATGTTGATAACATTTTAGTGGTGCAATAATCTCGTCAATCCAAGCTCATATGAAGAATGTATCCTTCATCACAGTTCATCTATCGAAATTGATCATTTTAAGTTAAGAAAAAAAATACCATATCAACCCTCATTATATATGGAAATGTGGCTAGGCACATGATATTGAAGAACAAGAATCCAAAAAAGTTAATATTGTAACTTTAGCCAAGAGATGAAGAAGCCAAACGGTTATTCTATTTATTTTATTTATTTTCTTAGATAATATCAATTTTTTGCTATCCATTAAGATTGAAAAACAACATACTTTAATCTAAAAAAATATATTTTAAAATAAGAACAGAACTATTTAAAATAATTTTCTTCCCATTAAGGGATATTCCAACTCTCTCAATTCTATGCCTATTATTTCCACAACTTGCATCATTTTCTATTTACCACGCATATTAATACTTGGATAAGTCCAAGTGTTTCGAATATCATTTCTCTTGGCTGTTAGGTGTAGCAAAGTGCTTGTCACAGAACACATGATTTTCTTTTAATAGTTTTCAGAATTTATTTTCCAGAAACAACTACGAGTATTAAAGCTTGTTGTAGATTATTGGTGAACAACTGTACTCTGTTTTGTTATATCAGCTAGTCATACCATTCATCTGGCTTGCTAGCTGAGGGTTCAGCAATGGTAACATTTTGTTTTACAGGTCATTTCAATCACATGGAAATGATTAGTTATATTTTATTGTTTGTCATTATTTGGTTTATATATATATATATATATATAATATTTATTTTTATATTTATAATTATTATTAAATAATTTTTTTATTAATTATTATTAATAAATTTTATTTAAATATCTTTAAAAAATCAAACTAATACTTTTAACATTTTTAATCATTTAATTTACAAACAACAATTTGACGATATTTTAGTTATTAATTTTAAATAATATATCTTTATAAAACAAATTATATTTTAAATATTATTATTTTTTAAATAATCTAGCTAACATATTTGTATATATACTCTCTATTTCATCTTGGCAGGCTTTGCCATTCTCAATCTAATGATTTTGACTGCATCTACTCACTCGCAAGGCTTTATTTAACTTTACCTTCTAAAATACTTCCCAGAAATTCAAATCCAGAAGAAAGTAACATTGAAGAGTCTATAAGAAATCTTTGTCCAAATGAACTCTAAACACCCCTCCTTCTAGAAATACATGATAATTAACGAACCAACAGAGTTCCAGGGATTCTTTCAACAAAGGTCAGCCAATGGAAACTTTGCGTTGAACCGTTGCATGGAGTACCAGCACCGATGGCTAAGATAATCACTTTAATGCCTATCAATCTATTATTTTTCATGTTGTTCTGGTTGTGAATTTTAATCGAGCTGTTTCAGTATTGGTACGCCGGTGAGACCCCACAATAGCGTTCTGGTTTCGGCTGAGTGATTGCTTGGATACATAGGTCATCCCGAGAGTCAGAGGATTTTGGATAACGTTCGTTCATCTTCGGGTATTCCGCTTTGAATTGGTAAATAATTAAGTTATAAGAACTTCTAACTTAAATTCTCCTCAAATTCAAAGTACTTGGAGATATTTCACGTGGAAAATCCCAAAGTGAGTACAGGGATAGGTATAAGAAGAATGGAGAAGAGGTTTGGTTTTTTTTTTTTTTTTAAAGATCCCATCCATACAAGTAAACAATATTATCTTGAAAAGCAAAACAGAAAACATCGTCTTATTGGCTCTCCCCGCTCATCTAACATTTCTATCTCCCGTCATCAGAAACTACTATCACGTAAATTGAGTTTGATGAAAATCTCAGTTGGGACACTACTTGACAATCGGTTACAAGTACTACATCATTCATTCATTAATTCAGAATCGTTTAGAATTTGTATGTCGTTAATACCTTTAATTCTATTTAGTACGATTTTCATTCTCTCATAACTACAAACCTAATTTTTAGAAATTATTGATAGTTGAAATATTTGAATTTAAAAATTCAATTACCAACCAATGAAATTGATAGTAATTAGGGAGATTGAACATTTGAAGTAGGAAAAGAATTCCACAGTTTTCCCTATAAGTTTTGGATTAATATAGGTTTTTTTTTCTTTAGCAATACATCAAAATAAAATACATTATATCAAGAATATATTTAGCAATATATATATTTTGTTTATTATCATTATCCTAGTTATAAATTAGGAAAGTCATAAATATACTTATGAGTTAGAGTTTTAGAAAGAATCGTTACACAAAGATCATATTATGTTTTTAATCCAAATTGCAGCATGTTAAAGGTAAGTGTATTGGTGATTCTCCAAGAAATGAAATATATAATGTGCTCACCAATTTGCAAGTTAGAGAAGACACAATTTTAATGGGATAAATGTTAATGATATATTATCCTTTGATTCATAAAAGGATGTACTCATGGATGATAGAGGATTTGTGATATCTTTTATATTGATCTAACAAGAAAATCCTTCTATGATTACATATTATCAAATAATTAATGTGTTCTCTAATAACTACAAGATATTTTAGAGACAAAATGAAATACATTTGAAACCATTGCCTAATTATAATATTGGTACACATCAAAGTGATCATGTGATAATTAACATGACCTATAACATTTGTATTCATATCCTCATCAAAACATTTTTAGTTGTTATTCACTCTAAAAAACATAGGTGCACAATTTATGGATTATCTTGCTCTAACTAGGAAGCAAGATGGTGTAATGCATATGATTACAAATGGTTCTTCATTTATGGGCATCATGGAAGAATGAGAACATAGGTGCACAATTTATGGACTATCATGCTCTAACTAGAAAGAAATATGGTGTTGTGCATATGATTACAAATGGTTCTTCATTTATTGACATCATGGAAGAATGAGACATCTTTGAATATCAAATTTGCAATGTTCATTGTCCCTTACTAGATGATGTCATATGATGTCATTAATTCATTCACAAATAATGAAATACACTCATTCTTTGTGGCCAACATTTCTTTTAAACGCAATATTCCTTCTTGGATATTCATAAAGAAAGAGCTTATAATGATGTAATTGACTCCAAGGAGAAACCTTGTCATTGATGTTCCTCCAACATTGCAAAAGGAGGAATGTTGCCATTGATATTACTTTTCTTTCAATGAGAGTCCCTAGTAGTGAGAAGAGTTGTTATTTTTGTTATCTCATGGCGGTTGTAAGAGAAAAGAGAAAATTCAGTCTAATGTTTGTAAAACCAAAATGATATCCATCTAATATGTGTCAAACCGTTGTTATTTTTGTTACCTCTTGGTTGTAAGAGAAAAATCCATGTAATTTGTGTAAAAACCAAAATGATTTCCATCTAATATGTGTCAAACTAAAATAGCTATGATTATGTGTCCCTATTATGCCACACCCTTTTTGATAATTATGCATTTTTTAAGAGATGGAGAATATTCATAGGGTTTTAGTAAAATGGACATATCCCACACATTCAGGGAGTATTAAAGAATACAACATTTTTTTTCTAGATATAGATCATTAGTCTAACTAGTAGATAAAATGGTTTTTGGGAGGGAAATAAGGTATAAACTTTGTAGCGAGATTGTGATTTGTTGTTGTTTATAATATATTTTTTAATGTATAACTAAATTTTAAAGTATTTGTATTTGATTTTGAACAAAATTATGTTGTAAAGTGGCTACTAAAAGAGTATCTCAACTATTAATGAGTCCACTTTAAATTTACCTACCAAAATCAATTTTGTTGAACCCTTTTCCTCATACAAATTTTCCATTTAAGAAAAAAAAAAATGCTACTTTTACATATTGTCCCCTATGGTCAATACCTATAATATGTTTACTACTTTTAAATCTTTTTTTGGAGAATCAAATTTAAAAAGAATTATAGTATGTAAAAATGCATAGATTTAAGAGTTATATAGCTATATGAAAAGGCTCTCATTAAACATTAAATTAATTATAAAAAATAAAAATCATTCATTAACTTTTTCTTAATTATATGAAAATAATTATTTAATTAAATATAAATTAAATATATTAAATAAATAGAAATAATTATTTAATTGAATACAAATTTAATATGTTAAACAATATTAGATTATATTCTCTCAATTAACACCATTCTTACCCACCACAATATAAATTATTAGAAAAAAACAGCAAATTCTCTTAAAATGACTTATCATCACATTAAAAAGAATTGCTAGGTTTAATTTAAAAATCATGTGGCATATCAAATTTTAATTAGCATATTTGAAAAAAGTAATTGAACATTTTTTAGGTAAGAACTATTTTTTAAATCTCTTTTACTCCACCTTTGCATGTGGGTTTGAACAAAAGTCAGTGCTTTCGGAAAATCCAAAAGGCTATACTTCTCTAGGCTCATTGAAAGGTTGGGAAGCCAACCCCATCTATGATCTATCAAATTGTATGTAGCCACATCTACAATCTTCATTGGTGTAGACCAGAAAATTGATGGTACGAAACACACGTAATCTCCTGTTCCAATGAAATGCCGTTTGGAGGTCTAATAAAATATACCTTTTTTCATCCATTTCCGAAAGAATAAAAAAGGAAAGCTTGCGATCTCTACCCATTTCCACGATGGTGAGTATGAAGAATGGCTCTCAACCTCAGTGATAAACTCCCATATGAATTGATATTTCATGTCAAAATGCTTTGTCCTGCTGTGATGAACTAGATTCTTTGCTAATTTGATGGCACTTACATTATCACAATAAATCATTATAGGTTGAATTTGATTCTCTCCAATTTCTTCCAAAAATTTTCTGAGCCAAACAACTTGTGTACCTGCTGAAGTAATTGCAACATACTCCACTTTTGTGGATGAGAGGGAAACAATGCTTTCGCTTCCTGAGATCCAAGTAATCAAACTAGAACTAGGCGAGAAAAAATTTCTAGATCTGGACTTATGGTCATCCACACTACCTCCCCAATCTAAATCACTAAATCAAACAAGATTGAATTTTTTAGCAGAGTAGTGATGAATACAAAAATTTAGAGTGTCTTTCACATACCTTAAAATTCTATTGGCTCCATTCATATGTATTTTAGATGGTTTTTCCATATACCTGGAAACAAGTGAAACTGAAAATGCAATATCAGGTCTTGTGTGGGTTAGAAACATCAAGCTCCACACAATACTTCTGTAAGTTGTCTCATCAACTAAATCATCACCATCATCTCTACATAATACAACTCCATGAGCACTTGGAGTAGGGGATCCATTACAATCAAGCATATCAAGTTTTATCAACATATCATGTGCATACTTTGTCTAGAAAATGAAAATTTCATCATTAGTTTGAGAAACATCCATTCCTAGAAAATATTTCATGAGATCTGGATCTTTCATCTCAAATCGATTCATCATAGAAACTTTGAACTCATGATTCATTTTGGAACTACTACCCATACACAATAGAACATCAACATACAAACTTATTATCAAAATATCAATACCTTATTGTTTGTAGTAAAGGGTAGGATAATTCTTACTTCTCTGGAAGCCTTTTTCCTAAAAGTATCCATCAATCCTAGCAACCACGCTCTTGGTGCTTACTTGAGAGCATACAAATCCTTCTTCAAATTGTATAAATTATTCGCTTTTCCTTCCACTTCAAAGCCTTGTGGCTACTCTACATATACTTCCTCTTCTAAGTACTCATTCAAGAAGGCACTTTTCACGTCCATATGATGTATACTCCACCTTTTCTGAGCTGCTAATGAAATCAGCATTCTAATGGTCTCCTGTCTTGGTACTGGTGCAAATTTCTCTTCAGAATCAATTCCATACTTTTATGTGAATCCTTTGGAAACTAATCTTTCCTTGTGTCTTTCAACACTCCCATCACTATTAAATTTGGTCTTGTAGACCCATTTGGTGCCAATATTTTTCTTGTCAGGTGGAAGCTCTGTCAATTCCCAAATGTCATTCCTATGAATGGAATCCATCTTTTCTTGCATAGCTTGCACCCAAAACTCATTCGTACATGCATCTTCAAAAAATGATGGTTCAAAATCAGCCCTAACTAATAAAGAAAAATTCACTGTCTCACCTATTGGTTTTTCTTCATGTGTACTTACGGGTTATCGGCCACATCACTCAATCTCCTTACCTTCCTTGTAGCACTTGGAGAAGAAGTGAAGCTTGAACCTTTTTTTATTAAAAACTTAATTACTTCTTGAATTTTTAAATGGTCTTCATTTATTGACCACATATTTGACTCTGACACAGTAGTCACTTATACTTTCAACTTCTTGCATCTTCAGATTCTCGAACTCTCTCTTCAATGTCTAAAGCTTGACCACCTTAATTTCATCATTACCTTGTTAAGCTTCTTGTAGAGTCTTCCAGGCATCTTTGGCAGTTGTTTCTCCTGATATTCATCGAAATAAGCTCTTATCAAGAGAGATTTGAATGTGAAACAAAGCTTGAGCATTCTTCTTTCTTGCTTCCTTTCTTGTTGTTCTTTCGTTGGTTGTAAGAGCATTCCAATCATTTGGCTCATCATAACCTGATTCAACAATCTCCCACAAATATTTTCCAATAAAAAATGTCAACATCTTAATGCACCAATAATCATAATCGTTCCCATCAAATCCTGGAACAGATACGTTAGAATTTGACATTTTTAACTGTGGTGAAATTCCAACAATAAAATTTTAACCCAAAATTTTTTTACCTGGTCTGATACCAATTGTAGAATCTCAAATGGCCTCCTCTTTAAGAGAGCTAATAAACCAAAATAATTATGACATATAAAAAACAATGAAAGACAATGAAAAAGAAAAAAAAAAGCACAAATTAGATCACTAATCAACTTGTAAATCTCACATTGAATTTGGTATGTAAATATATTCTTATATAATAAACCTATTACTAATATTATTTTTATCAACTACTTACTATCTACTAACATGATTACTAATAATTATGATCTCTGGCCATTATTCACTAGGCATGCTAATAATCTGTTGCACTAATTTTTTAATAACAGAAAACCATAAAATCTGTTGGCTAATATCAGCAATTACATGGAGATTTAAGCATTATTCTCAATAGTATCAGTCAAGAACAATCCGTGCACACTATTCGATTAGCAGCATAATTAGGGTAGGAAAATTTTTGTTTTATATTATCAATGCAAGTTGACAATTAGCTTGTTTCTCTGGTTCTTTTTTTATACAACCGCACTTTGAATTGTGCCACGACATTTTCAGTGGCGATGCTCAACTTTGAATTTCCAGATGCCATTCTGAGCAATGAGGCACAACATAAAGAACAATGTTGTGAAACAATTTCCGAATCTGGTTTACGACATCGATTCAAGTAAGAGGTTCAACATAGGGCACAACTCTCTAGAACAACTTACTCTCTGGAATAACTTCTAACTTCTAATCCGAACTGAATCTGGTGGAGGGCATCAATTTAAATGGACAACTAAATTTTTTTCCTTGCTCTTATTTTTCAAACTATCCATTTCCATTCTAATTAATGAGGCTAAGCAGAAGGCACAGCACTGAAAAACATCTTTTAAAATAGTTTTTGAATCTCCTCTGCTGAATGAGCAAGCAACCATGGTAAAGAGAATACACCCATAGAAGCATCCAATCCATCCTCAGCCATCACCTTCAAAATGTCTAAATAACCTTTTCTAATTTTTATTTATGGAAATTTTGATATTAAAATGTAGGAAAAGAACCACTAATAAAATATGAGAAAAAGGTAATTTATATATGAAATTAATCGTTATAGTAATTTTATATTTAAAATTTTACAAAATTTTGTTTATCCAAAATTCTATATTTGAAGGTATAAAAACTAAAAATTTGGATTGGAAAGTCTGAAAAAAAAAAAAAATTATGTATAAAAACTGTTTCCATTTTGTAAGTTTCTCACTTAAAAAAATGTAATTTATCTATTAAAAAATTGTAGAAAAAAGATAATTTTTATATTTAAAATATTGCAAAAGACTTTAAAATATTTTTCACATTTTTTTAATTCCATTTGATGATAGCCATTAGCAAGTTTGAGGATAGGGATTATCTGAAATGTGGTTCAATACAAAACTAGGAAAGATGATCTAGAATTCAATTAAAGAAATTCATTTTATGTGATCCATCACAAAGATTAATCTACACACTTATTATTGGATAAATTTAAATCAAATCAGAAAAATGAATAAGATATAAATTTCTTGATAACCAAAAATCAATTAAAACCTACACATTATTTATATATTTTCTCAATTTACTATATTAATAAATTTGATCCATAGTATCCTCGTATAGAAAGATTAGTTTCAAACTTTTAAAATTTTGAAAAAATAAAATATTATATTAATTTTTATAAAATGTGTATTCTCCAATTTTCCGGTATTGAGTTTTACACCGTATTTAAATTTGGTAATGGTGGCTCAAAGTAGAGACTTCCCGCACTTCCGCATTCGACGAGATTCTTAGGTTGATTTGTAATAGTGTGCAGAACTTTCCAAATAATCTTTTCCTAAAATCAACTCTGCATATAATTAGAGGGAACTTTATTATGATAGTTATTCCATCAATAATGCCATTTAATATGGAAGAGCAAAGGGTCCGTCACTTTATGCTCACCGCCAAATTTCGAGGTACGTTGGAGAGAAGGAAATGCCAACACGCACCACCAAATTTGACACTTGGGCCAAATTAATGACTACAATCCTTCAACCTGTAAACGAAAACGTTAGCCATACCTATTTAGCTGTGTTCAATTTGGTGTTTTCCCTGATTTCTCTCTCGAGTCAGCCTACACAGCCTACACATATGCCGATTCCCTTCTATTTATTATTAAATTCAAAATTTACCGTTAATATCGATTATACATGGTTCGCATATGCTAAGATCTAATGCTCTTAAATTGTTTAGCTATGATATATATATATATATATATGATACTCACATCTCTACGTGATAGTTTTATTTGCATTGTCTGTAATAAGCACTCTATCACATAAATGAATTACAAATGTTATTTGAATTCAATATCTAAGAAATCTCTATGTCTCTATAATTGCCATGGACTATAGCTTAAGTCATGGGACTAAAGAGAGACCGGCTAAAGGCTAAGGCTTCTCTCTCTACGTTATAAGAAGGGATATTACTCTATACAATCCATAGGGTAGTCCATGGGAATAATGTAATTACAAGAAGATAGTATAAAGGGCTAAGTGACATTCACTAATGAAATAGACTCTATAGTAGTAGCCAATTATTGTCGAGTCTTTTATAACCTAATTCTCCCATAAGATTAAGTTATATAATCTTGATTCTATGTCTAGGATAAGTCTTACTGTCTCTTTAACCTTTCATAAACCTTGGCTTACTGCTTTAATTAATAAAATTATCAATGGGAATTATTAGAGGGGCAACTTTAAATTCAATTTTGGCCTTTGATATTAATCAATGCGCTGAGTTCCTCTATCGGGCCTCAATTTGTGACCTTATTAATTAATTACCATTAACTCGATGCCTTATCTCATTATCCTCTTAAAAATATCTTGACATTCCATCTTAGTATTACAATTAGAAATAGAGGATAAGCCTCATACATTTCAGCGATAATTAAAACCAGTTGTATAAATCTACAAGGAAAAGAACTATGATGAGAAAAAAACAGAGGCTAGTGTGGAACCCACGCATAGTAATTCTGGAAATTACAATCAAGAATCAAATATTAGATAAAACTTCATTGAAATCCATAAATGACTGTAAACTATGTCAAACTCAGAAATTTAGTAACATAATGTAATCGTAGCTCTATAATGACAATGATAAGTTGAGTAACATATCCAAATATTACTTTGAACAATTGTTGTTATAGCTTCATACAAAGATTCGACTTTGGTGATGGAATCAGGCAGACAGAACAAACCCACAACTCTGTTTCAACAGAGGATTAGTAATTATAGTATGAACCCATACTCAAAGCAACATAAATATATTTGGATGAGGCCCGCGTAAGGCAAATTCTGGAAGGCATGTGTAAGGTAAGGTTTAAAAGGCATGCATAAGGAAAAGATTGGAAGGCTAGTGTGACCATTGGAGAAGCACCCAAATACTAACCAACCTAATTCTAAAATTCCAGAGAACAAAATACTTCTACAAAAGGCATGAATACAAACGATGGACAATTAAACCAGTATAATTAAAAACAATGGAATTTTCAATTATACAGTAAGCTCATTAAAAGGAGAAAAATTCAAAGCCCGCGTAGGGGTTACAGTCATACCATAGCCAAAGATAATGGCTGCAACAAAATAGACAATGGAGCAGTTGGGAAATAGAACCTACGCAATGAATGGGGTAAATCTAAATTAAACGATAACACTATTACTCAACGAGAATCCCAATTTAAAACCCCAATGATAGAGTCAAAACAACAGAAATGTTCATAGTGTGAATTGCTCGTTTGTTAAAATGTATGGGAATACATCCAGTTGGGGTAATGACCTAAAAATATATAGAATGTACAAAATTCATAATAATAAAATTTCCATAGAAGGGAAAAGTCTAAAAAACTAAAATAAGTTACATTTCATATAGGAACAAAGCCACAAAATTCCAAATTAAGAGGAGGTAAGGGGGCTTACCTCTATGCAATTTTAGACAACCGAAGACATTGTTTTCCGAAGAGCATCGCAGAAGTCGAAAGGATAACGGTACTTCAAGTATTGTGCAATGGGCAGAGGAAAATCTCTGTGAAACCCACACAGAGTCGTGAGAAAAATTATAAACAATATTTCATTGGTAAAAGAAAATAAAGTTAGGGGATAGGTGGTTACCTGAAGGCACAAACAGGGAAATTTCAGATCCCTGTGCAACCTCTCCACCATATACATCCTCTCTACAACAAGAAAAAATGTCACACCCAAATCATAGAAATCCATCAAAGAGAGAATTAAAGAATAAAATAAACTTAAAAATATTTACATTTCATACTAGTGAGAGGATGGAAGCAAAATCCCTTCACTGTGCAAATTTAGAACCATTTCGCACATAAACAATGGTGAAAATCATGCACAATATCCTTGCAATGTTGAGTTCTAAGTCTAAACTCTAGGTAGAGGTTACACCGTGACAATGGAAAAGAGTGAAGTGCCAAGCCCTTAGAGAACCGTTACAGGTAGGCTATTGAAACCGAAAAACCAGAGAACCAAACGGTTGTAAGCCCACAATGAAAGAATGTGAAATGAGGAAAATGATCCTAGGGTAAATCCCTTATGGTTCCATCAGCGTATCACCACCATTGATCTCCATCGAGTGATCTCCATCATACACGTGGATTATCGAAAATAGTGAGAGGGCCATGTGAGGGCCATGTGAAAATGCTACATGTGAGTCCATAAGTGAGACAAGTCAACCAGTGGGTCATATTTATAAATGCGTATGACTAATATAACAGAGCATGGACTAATAAATTTGAAATATATATATGGTGGTAGACCTTTGGGTAATAATTGTAAGTTAATTAGGAGGATAAGTTTTAAATTATATCATAATTGATAATGAAACTATATTATTCATAAGTCAAGCAATGTATAGTTAAACCATATACTTAATGATATAGAAAGGGGTTAGAATGCCTAATGTAGACATGGATAGTGGTTAGATTTCCTACTATTGAAATGTGTTTATAATGTCAGATAAGTTTAAGTGGGTACTTTATGATACAATATTAATGATTCAATAGAGATTAAGGGGGATACATGCATATGGGAAACTATTTTAACTATGATCAGTTAATTAAAGTTAACAGCATGGGTGTCATGAAGACAATGTGTTGAGAAGTCCAGTAAGGATTAAGGAATGAAATAGTAGAAAAAAAAAATTGGAGTTGTTACAAGTGGTATCAAATCCCAAGTTAAAACACTGGGATTATGCATCCAAACACAGAACACAAAAAAAAAAAAAAAATATCTGCTGTCAAAAATTTAAATTATGAATCAACTTCATATTATGTTTTATGATTACTAATTTTTTATTGTGCATCATATTAAAGTCGAGAAATGTTGGAGCTGTTGTCATGTCTCACAGAGAAGAGTTGTATGTGGAGCTAGGGGATGAGGATGCCCCACCAGATCTAAATGCTCAAATGCTAGATATTATCAAGAATTTGAAACAGGAAATTATTCAACTAAGAAGTAACAATGAATGTTTACTGCAGAGCAGCAATGAGAAAGAGAGGTTGATAAGAGAACTAACCTCCAAATCCAGTCATCAAGAGGGAGAACCAGAAAGGAAAAGGAAAGAAACAAAACCAAACTCAGATAGGTTTGAGAGCAGGGAAGAGTCTGGTAGAACAGATTCCAAATCCAAAAAAAAAAATGAGTCGCAGGGGGAATTCTGCAAGATCAAGCCTCCAACCTTTGATGGGGAGAAGGAAGAGGATGCGAAAACTTGGCTCCTGAATATGGTCAAATACTTTCAAGTATATGAATACAAAAGTAATTTGAAAGTAAGACTGACAATTTATCAATTGCAAGCTAAAGCCACAGTTTGGTGGGAAGATAACAAAATCATACACTTGATGGATGAAAATATTTTTTCATGGGAAGAATTTCAAGAGAAATTGAAATCTCAATACCTTAGTGAGAGGTATTATGATGACAAGGAAAATGAATTTGACGAGCTAAGGCTACGAAAACTCATCATTGATGAATTTGTGACGTAATTCACCAATTTACTTCGATATATGTCATATATAAGGGAACAAAAAGCTAAGATACAATTGTTTCTGAAATATTTACCCACTATTTACAAAGAAAGAATTGAATTTCACAATCCTAAGGCTATGCATTAAGCTGTTTGGAAGGCACGACTGTGCTACAAACAATTTAAAGGTAGGGATGACCAGCTGAAAAATTGGCAGAATAAAGAAAAAGGGAAAAATGAAGAAAGTTCAAAAAAATCTAAACCAACTTATCTGAAGAATTTTAGGAGAAACCACCAGTGAAAAATTTTCAATAAAGGTGGCAGAAATCAGATAGCCCATTCCCATACAGGTTCCAAGCCCATGGAAGGGAACATCAAGCGAGAAACTATGGTAAAGACCAAGGAAACATTGAAATGTTGGGGATGCAGTGAGTCTCACATGTTTCGTGACTGCTGATCCAGATGAATATTGGTGGCAACCCACCTATTCCATTTGGACCTGCAGCATCAATTATTTTAGTTTTTCACTTCCAGTAGCTTACTATTTTTAGCAGGTTTTTGGGTCTTGCACTCTCGGAGCCATTTTGGGGCTTTAATGATCCAGGTGGATATTGGTGGCCACCCACCTATCCTATTTGAACCCCCACCATCAGTTCTTTCAATTGTTCATTTTCAGCACAACCTCCTATTTATAGCATTTTTTCAGGTCCTGAACTTCCAGACCCATTTTGAGGCCCTAAACGATGTTTTTTGGGGAAACCGATAGCAACATGGGTCCACGACATGGGTCCATCGACACATTTTTCTCACATAAAAGGTTGTACTCCTTAGATATATATTTCTAATGAGCTATCGAGCACATCAAACAAAGATCAAATGCCAAATTTACATCCCCAGGAAGTTGAAACACAAATTTACCCAAATGGGACCCGCAGTTTTGGCTCTTCATCTCCTAGGGTTAGGTTTTTTGATGTTTAGGGTTTACATTGTTTCTCAATAATAAATATATCTTCGAGCCTCATTTTAATACAGTGGAGGGGTCTGTAGTCGTCACATCTCTTCTCAGAGATACGCTACCAGTGCCCTTACCACTCATTTCCATTATGTGTCATTGTAGCACAGTTCAGAGGCTTGTAGCCACCACATCTCTTCTCAGAGATAAGCCTACCAAGTACCTAGTTGTTTATTTCTATTATGGTTGTATTGTAACACAGTTCAGAGGCTTGTAGCTGGCACATCGCTTCTCAGAGATAAGCTACCAATGCCTTGTGTGTAAGCATATTTCAATAATTTGATTTTAGTAAAAGGAAGCATTATTTCTATTGCATATCTATGCTTATGGCTACATGTGTATTCTGTTACGTTCCTGCTTAAATCTGGATCAATGGTATCAGAGCGATCTACACTTTCTTTATTTTTCTTTGCATGTGTCTAATGCGATCACGGTATAAGGAGTTCGGGCTCGATATGGTTGAACCGTTGCAAGATCAGCATCGCAAACCCTGATGAGCTCCCATGGGGGAAAGAAAGAAAGACGAGGGAGAAGGAGATCATATCAAAATATTTCTCAAGGATTCCCTCGTGAAAGAAAGGAACGCGATGATGGATAACTTTTTCTAGATCCTTCAACGACTTCCCACCAATTACACATCTACATCCACCACATCCGCCAACAGGTCCGCGACATCCTGGACAAATCCAATACCAAGTTCAGAAGAATTTTCCCCTCATGGAGGAGCTTAATGCAAAGGGAACCATTTCTTCCTAAGGAGGGAGGAATGATCCAAGTGGGTATTGGTGGCCACCCACCGATTCCATTTAGACTGGCACCATCAATTCTTTCAGTTTTTCACTTCCAGTAGCTTACTATTATAAGCAAGTTTTTGGGTTCTGCACTCCCAAACCCATTTTTGGGCCTTAATGATCCAGGTGGATATTGGTGGCCATGCACCTATTCCATTTGAACCCCTACCCCCTCCCCCCCCCCAATTAGTTCTTTCAATTGTTTTTTTAAGCAAAAATTACTATTTATTATAGATTTTTGGGTCCTTAACTTTCGAAGTCGTTTTCAGTACCTAAACGATGTTTTTTGGGGAAAACACAAGTAACAAGGGTCACTCACACCAAAATTTTTACTCCTCAGATAGATATTTCTAACGATCTATTGAGCACGCCAAACGGAGATCAGATGCCAAGGTTACGTCCCCGAGAAGTTGAAACACCAATTTACCCAAACAGGACCCACAGTTTTGGTGCTTCATCTCATAGGGTTAGGTTTTTGGATGTTTAGGGTTTTACATTGTTTCTCAATAATAAATAGGACTTCGAGCCTCATTGTAATAAGTGGAGGGGCCTGTAGCCATCACATCTCTTCTCAGAGATACGCTACTAGTTCCCTCACCGCTCATTTCCATTATGTCTCATTGTAACATAGTTCAGAAGCCTATAGCCGCCACATCTCTTCTTAGAGATAAGCCTAGCAATGCCCTAGTTGTTTATTTTTGTTATGGTTGTATTGTAACACAGTTCAAAGGCCTGTAGATGACACATATATTCTTAGAGTTAAGCTACCAACTTCCTATCTGTAAGCACATTTTAGTAGTTTGATTTTAATAAAAGGAAGCATTATTTCTATTGCATCTCTATGCTTATGGTTAAATGTGTATTCTATTGCATTCCTGAATAAATCTGAATCAGTGGTATTAGATCGGTCTATTCTTTATCTATTTTTCTTTGCAGGTCCCCAATGCGGTCAGTGTATAAGGAGTTCGGGCTCTATCCGGTTGAACCATTTCAAGCTCAGCCTCTCAAACCCTGATGACCTCCCATGGTGGAAAGAAATAAAGAGGAGAGAGCAGGAGATCCTATCAAAATCTTGCTCGATAATGCCCTCCAGAAATAGAGGAACGCGATGATGGATAACTTTTCCCGAATCCTTCAACGGCTACCCACTGACGACACATCTACATCCATCATGTCTGCCAACAAAACCGTGACATCCTGGACAAATCTAATACCAGGTTCAACATAATTTGCGCCTCATGGTGGAACTTAATGCAATGGGGACCACTTCTTCCTAAGGAGGGAGGAATGATCCAAGTGGATATCGGTGGCCACCCACCTATTCCATTTGGACCTACACCATCAATTCTTTCAGTTTTTCACTTCCAGCAACTTACTATTTTTAGCAGGTTTTCGATTCATGCACTCTCAGAGCCATTTTGGGACCTTAATGATCGAGGTGGATATTGGTGGCCACCCACCTATTCCATTTGAACCCTTACCATCAATTCTTTCAATTGTTCAGCTTTAGCACAACTTACTATTTATAGTATTTTTTTAGGTCCTGAACTTCCAGAGCTATTTTTGGGCCCTAAATTATTTTTTTGGGGGAAACCAGATGCCAACGTTACATCCCCAGGAATTTGAAACACAAATTTACCCAAACGGGATCCATAGTTTTGGCGCTTCATCTCCTAGGGTTAGGTTTTTGGATGTTTAGGATTTTATATTGTTTCTCAATAATAAATAGGCCTTCGATCCTCATTGTAATATAGTGGAGGAGCCTGTTGCCATCACATATCTTTTTAAAGGTACACTACCAGTGCCCTCGTCGCTAATTTTCATTATGTCTCATTGTACCATAGTTTAGAGGCCTGTAGCCACCACATCTCTTCTTATAGATAAGCCTAACAACACCATAGTTGTTTATTTCTATTATGGTTGTATTGTAGCACAGTGCAGAGGCCTGTATCTAACACATCTCATCTCAGATATAAGCTACCAATGCCCTTTCTGTAAGCATATTTCAATAATTTGATTTTAATAAAAGGATGCATTATTTTTGGTGCATCTCTATGCTTATGGTTATATGTGTATTATTTTTCATTCCTTCCTAAATACGGATCAACTGCCCACACAACACTCATGCAATTTATAACATTCAAGCAGTGTGGGAAACAAACACAGTGAATGATATTTCCTGAAACATTCCCTCGATCAGTGCAACATTGGCAGATATACAACCTGAGCATTAATCAACTATGATTGAAATAAAATCTATCATTTCTGACCAACTTGTGTCTATTTTAATTGATCCAGGAGCTAGCTTAAGTTATATTAGTACACACATAGTGGAAAATTTTAAATTAAACACAAAAAAAAATTCAGCACTTTTGGTTGGTGTAGTTTGCTACAGGAACCAAACGGAAGGTCACCCATAAGCTACCCAAATTTACTATCAATTTAAGTGGGTACATTACATATTTTTAATTTGAATATCCTTTTGTTAGGATATTATGACCTCCTAGTTGCTATGGATTGGTTGGAACAACAGAAAGCAATAGTAAAATATTTAGAAAAAACAATTAATTTACTAATGCCCTAGGAAATTCTGTAGTGGTAAAGGGGAAACCGAAACTTGTGTATGTTAGGAAAATTAATGCATCACAACTGAAATGGAAAGCATAGGAATATTGTCCAGTGTATGATTTCCAAATTGGATATTTGGGATAGCAAGCAGAAAATGAACTTGTAGAAAGTTTACCAGTGATTAGGGACTTCCAAGATGTATTTCCTGAAGAAATTCCTCAAATTCCCCCTCGGAGAGATATTGAATCTTCTATTGAGTTGGTATGTGGTGCAACCTCAATTTCCTGGGCCCCTTATAGAATTATCACTCTTTAACTGTTAGAACTGAAACTTCATTTGCATGAATTAATAAAGGAAGGGTAAATTAGACCAAGTGTGTCTCCATAGGGAGCACCAGTTTTGTTTGTCAAGAAGAAGGATGGAATGCTTCGAATGCGCATAGATTATAAAAAATTAAATAAATTAACCATCAAGAACTAGTAAACCCTCCCATGAATAGATGATATGTTTGATCAAGTATGGGGAGCAACTGTATTCTCAAAAATTGACTAGAAAACTGGCTATCATCATATTTGTATCAAAGATGAAGATATTAATAAGACAACTTTCCAAACTCATTGTTGGTGCTAGAATCAGCACTTGGACTACAACAAGCACCTGACCAGACACATCCTTAACTCTAAGGCAATTTAATAACAAAAACATTTATGAGATTGGTAGGTGGTTTAAACTCTCATTCACTGAAAAGAGATTTCAGTCAAATCCATAGTTATACTAATAAGGGTATTGGAGTCTAATGTGGTAGCAAAGAGTGAGTTTGTAGCCTATGAGGAGAAGAAATTGTAAGGTAATAGAAGAAATAGTAGGTCCGCAAAGCCTAAATCTACTACATTTCATAGAAATTAACACAAGTATCATTTTTAACAATATTTCATCAAGAGAAAGATATTTGTAGTCTTACAAGATTTTCATTGAAATATTATGAAGGATAACAATTATGAGTTATACTCTTTCCAGTGTTATGATATATATTTTACCAAGGCTCACTTTGTGAGACTAACAAAAATTGATAAAATGAAATAACATGTTAAGGGACTGATAACAACACATAACAACGTGAGGGATTGTAAGCTAGAATTGAGGAAAATAATATATCGAAACACAAGTAAAATTGACAATACAC
Source organism: Pinus albicaulis (assembly GCA_034641835.2). Lineage (NCBI taxonomy): Eukaryota > Viridiplantae > Streptophyta > Pinopsida > Pinales > Pinaceae > Pinus > Pinus albicaulis. Next base: position 1,405,585,096 of record CM076570.1, read on the forward strand.
ATACCAAATTGGTAATAACTCCTCAGTAGTATCATTCCATTTCATTCACAAAACACATTATTGATAATATGAGTCAAGATTATAAAAACAACAACTTTTACTTGATATCAGTTTGGCATATACATACAAAATATGATATTGTCATCTCCACGAAAAAAGTAAATCTATTTGAAAACTTATTACAATCTCGTGCTAGAGATGAGGCTTATCTCTAAACTTAAATATAAAATGCAATATTAAAGATAAGATAAACATCATGAAGGTTGTCAATCTGAAATCGTTGTATGAGTGGAAACCTATTTGAAGACCACTCTTATGTTCTAGTGAAACCAATGTTTAGCAAAAAGTGTAAAAATAGTGAGAGCGACATGTGGTTGTTCTCCTTCAAATGTGCAAAACAAAACCATAGCATTTCAGAGAAAACTTTATACATGACACCTAGCAGTATCCATTGCAACTGAAAAAACTCCTCGAGTTCACCTATTTGATGTCACCATCATGATAAGAAACCAAAAAGTAGCCCCTTTCCATCACATGCTGGTATTCAAAATAATTTCTACCTTCACAAAAAAAGTAGCTATATCCAAAAAACATGGAACATTAACCGAAAAAATTTTCTCCAAGGAAGGCTTGTTCCTTCATTCATAAGAGGTCTAGAATAGAGGGCAAAATCCTGATGGCCTTTGCTTTAGTCACCCTCTTATCTAACCTCTTTCTTTGTGCTTGACTCTTTGATTGAGTCTTTTTTTTGTTTTTGATTTTGTCTTCTTGGCTCTCCTCAATGTTCATAATTTCATCCCTTAATTTAGGATTGGCAATCAACTTGATGTTTAGCCTAAGTTTATTTTTGGGCCTAGTATGAGGTCTTCTAATATAGGGATTAAGGATGAATTTGGACCTCTTACCTCGTTGCATTAATCTACTATAATTTCCCTCCTCATCTTCTGATTTTGTGTACTCAGGGTCACTGCTGCTTTCATAGGAGGAATAAGAGTGTATCACATTTTTCTTTCTCTTCTTAATCGAAAAACCAATGGAAGAAGCTAATTGAGCCAAAGTGAGCTCTTCTTCTATGACAGAATCTGAGATTTTATGTTTTCCCTTCTTAAGAGAAATAAAAACTTGTGAGAGAGTGGACTTTGTGAGGGATGTACCACTACTTGGTTATTCTTGATGAGCGGTTTCAGGAACTTGGCTTGAACTTTTCATACCAGGGTTGACTTCCACTGGTTCTCCTTTCATGAAGATATTATTCTTAAGTTGGCTCCTTGAAGAGGAGGTAATTTTCTCCTTGTCCTTTGACATAGAATTTTTAGGAGAAATTTCATTTTTCTATTGAAGTTTCTTCTTGTATTGTTCCATGAAAGACCTTAGCGTTTGAGGTTCCTTAGGTGAGCTACTAACATGAAATTCATTAATTGGTGACACTCCTGGCATAGGCATAGGATTTGTGGCCTTCCAAATCGAGCTTCTACTTGGCCTTTTGACTGAGATGGAGGTAGGGTGAACTTGGCAGAAGACTGATGAATGTACATAGTTAGATGGTGAACTGTGTGAAATAGGGGCATTATTGGTTTTCTCATGGGTGTCCCCTTTCTTGGGCCTCCCTACCCTTCTCCTGGAATTTATGCTACCAAACCCTTCCTTTCTCAAAAACTTATCCAAAGTAGTTTTCTTCTTTCTAAGATGATATACAATTATAATTTTAATTAACGCCCCATGATACAAATTGTGAAAAGAGTAGTTTGGTATTTTCTGTAGCTTTAGGGACATTTTGAGCAGAGATTTATATAGAAAATAGCATACGTTCAGAGGTTTATCTCTAGAAATGTGAGCAAGGAATATTAACTGATAATGATGGATAGAGGAAAACCTACACTTGCATGTAATTTATTTTTGGACTAAGGTGATAACATGCTGCCACTCAGCCTTAAAAAAAGAAATGTGTGCAATTGGATTCCACTTAACATTAACATGTTCGAGCTTAATATAGAGACTAACTTCTGTGGGCAATGTTTTGCTTTTGAACTAGCATTCAATGGTTGCAGAGGTTTGGGTAGCATGAGCTATGATGGCCTCAAAGATGCTAAATGTCTTACTACCTAACTTGATCTTTTCACCATCGAAAATCTTAGAAAAAGCCTGAGCTAAAGCCACATTCTCCCCATAAAAAAATTGTAGGAATTTGTACCAGCGAGCAGATTTTAACTTTGGTTTAGCCCTATCATCCAAGAACCTTATATTTGTTGGCTCTGGCCTATTTATATTTCCTCCTTTCCCCATTCTTCCAACAACTAGACTGCTCACAAGCACAACTATTCAATTCTAGTTGTAATAATATCCACGAAGCCTTGGTTTGCTTATTTTGAAAACCAAAACTGCTTGCTGGAGGAATGGCTTTTATTTACCTGTAGCCTGCACAGAGGACTTTGGTTGAGTGAACAACGAGCTCTATCGTCTGATTTTTTTCCTACAATTACAGCCAGGAGTAATGACATGCTTTGAAATCATTCGAAAACAAGTTCCAAGTCATCCCACTAGGCTTAACACTCCACATTATCATTAAATGTCAGATACCTCATACTAAGATTTCTGCTTCACTTAGGTGAGGTAGTTATAGGTTAGTTGCATAGGTAAATTAACCATTCACTAATAATAATCTCCTTAGGTCAAATAATAATTAATCTTATTTAAAATAATAATCATGTTTATAGCATAATGGGCTTGAATGATCTTCAAACATGAATGGTCCTTGCCTTTTAAATATTCTCTTCTACTCCTACATGCTTGAGGAATAATTGATTTTACCTCTGAATTGAGATAACCAAAATCACAGTGAAATAACTGTGCTTTTCATTGAATTACCACTATCAACAAGTCCTTGAAGAAATAACAACTCTTTTCACTGTGTTAATAATATGACTTTCAATTTAGAGAAATAGTTGCCCTCCATTACATTACTGTGTTGACAATGAAATTAAAATAGAGGTAGCTATTATCCCACATAAGGTAACTGCAACTTTATTACCCAAATGACGAATAGCTTGCAGCACTGACATAAGTTAAAATAGTGGTTTTAAATTATTTTATGACCCTAAAACACTAATAAAACATATTCACTTAAAAGTACCTTGATTTTGAGACTCTTTTTTGACCTTTATGGAAAATGACTCAAACTTCGACATGGACAGGACATTAGAAAAAATTTGAGAACAATGACACAATGGAAATTACACCATTAACATTTTATATGCTAACAATGGTTCCTATTGGGGATGAAGTCCTCCCTGTGAAGCTTCAAGGACTGTAGACTCAGTGCCTTTAAAACTCTTGAAACCCAAAAGACATATTGAAAATAAGGACTAGGATTGACCATTGACTCACTCGACTCAAGACTGACCCTATATACAGACATAAGTACCATTGGGTATAGATTTTATTAACACATCAAACCATATATTTACAATGGAATGACTCAACTGACTTACTAAACAAATAAATTCTTAAGAAAATGACCATTGACTGGACCTCCAGTCAGTTGATCATCATCCAAATGTTTGAGTAGAAAAGTATTGGTTTCAAAAAATTCAGCAATTCTAAATGGCCCAAACCACAAATTTCTAAACTTACCATGCTTTCCATGGTCTTCTCTCCTAGCATCCCAACATAGCACCAAATCATTCCCCTGAAACAACTGCTGATTTTCTCTTTTGTCAAAAATAGATTTGACTTTAGTTTGATACTTTTGTACTTTACCTAGCAATGACTCTTTGATTTTATGTGCCTCTATCAATTGTAACATTCTCCTTTGGACTGGATTTTAATCATCAACTTTACTTTTAGGCTTCAGAAAAACATCTTTATTATCGAACAATATTTCTAAAGGAACTAAAACTTTAGGAATATAGTTAATTTTCAGATCTATAATGTTCTTCCTAGCCATGGTTTTCTTCAAAGACTTGCTATTTTGATTTTCAACAATGTCCTACTCATCATAACTTTGTATGTCTGCGAACTCTTCAACGCACTCTAAAAATTTCTGCATTTTCTTGTCATCCTCAAATACTTGCCAATATTTGATGTTATTAGGAATTGAGGGTCTGTTTTTTATTTGAACATAATTAGATCCCTTGACATCTAGAGGAAATTCAAAATTACTAGCAATAATATATAGTGAATCAGCCATTTGATTTTCTTCTCTAGTGACAAAAATTATATTGAATGTTGAAAAATAATGCTCAATCAAGTCCCATAATTCATTCCTATAAATCTTCAATTTGGAAATTTTCACTTGGTAATTGTTTCTCACTTGCTTAATCACCAACTCTTAATCACCAAAATCAATTAGCTACTTTATTCCCAAATATTTCTCTTCCTTCATACCCAACACAAACGCTTCATACTCAGTAGTGTTGTTAGTGGTAGAAAATTGCAGTTTATAAGATATATTTACCCTCTGCTGAGTGGGATAAATCAGGACTACACCAGCTCCCGATCCTTTTGTTGATGAGGCTCCATAAAATTACAATTTCTAGATCCTTCCTCCTAAATGCTTCTCATTTATACCTTAAAAGTGTTGTTTTTCACTTTTTTCAGGTTGGAAATTGTTATCATCACCAACAAGGCATAGTATTGATGACCCCAATTCATTTTCTTCATCATATATGGGATGGTTCAAAGGATTATGTTGATCACTAATGATGTAGGACATTTGGGTCTCCCTATAAAACCTTCTGAATTCCCCTCCAAAAACTGGGATGGTGGCATATTGCATGTCCATCTAAAGGGTACCTCCCAATTTTTTAGACCAAGATCTGGAAAGTAACATCCCAAATCTAGAAGGAATGTCTACAACTACAATTTCGACCACTAAGCTCTTCATAGGCAACTAGGTAAGGGAAAAAACCAAGACCTTAATCACTCCTAGACACATGACTTTTTGGGAAGGTGTAGAGGTCATGGTATTGCTTGGTGATCTCTAATCCCAATTCATCCATCACTTTATTTGGCATGAGATTGTGGGAAGCCCCAAAATATAACAAAAAATTATGCAGAAATTTGTCATGTATATTGAGTGGCAGGTATAAAGGTGGTGATTTATCATCATTTTGGTCTTGAGCATGACAGCCTAGATAAATACTGGGATGTTCATCACCAAGGTTGACTGAATCAGGAGCGAGAGGAGGTTGTAGTAGACTTTTAAAAGACACTTTATATGCTTGATTTTTCAATAATTCCAGCAGTGGGTCCGTAATTTTGATTTTATTCAATTTAGATCTGAAACTGAAATAAATTGGAACTAATTCCTTATTTTCTGCAGTAATTTTGGAAATTGGGTCAAAATTTTGAGGTGGAGGAACCTCATTGACCTTAGACTTCTGTTTAGCATCTTGTTTATCTGAATTTAATTTTTCTTGAGGTTGTTGAACAATATCTTTGGAACTCAAAGGAAAATTTCTTTTTTGAACTTCTTGCTATTTTTTATCATTTTGTGCATAAATTTGGGCATTCTCATCATCCAAAAACAAGTAAATCCTTGACTGGTCTTCATATTCTTGCAATGTTAAACATGTTGACTGGGAAGTTTCTCCCACAAGGTTTATTTCTTTATTTTCTTCTTCATTTTATTGGTGTTCTTCTTAAAAAAAATTATCCAAAGGAGGCTGAAAATTTTGATCATCAACATTCCTCCTTGGGCACTGTAGGATTTGTTGAGGTTTAAAAAGCATCCTTAAGGGAGCCTAATTTCTCTTTGCTTAATTTTGATTGGCTCTAGCAGCTGGTTTATTTTATAACTCTAATTTTGTCATCTTAGAGGCATGTTCCTTGATCAAATTGGACATTTGATCGATATTTTATTCTGTTGTAAGAGACTTAGAAGAAGAAGGTTTTTCTTCTTTCATATTATTTTTGTCTTTTGCTGCCTTTTCCTCCTCCATTTTCAATTTATTAGAAGCCATGGCATTAGATTGCACTCCAATTGCAACTTCTTGCATACCCATAAATGTATGTGCTTTTTCAGCCCTCAACCATAAAGTAAATTCAAAATATAAGGCATTGGGGAAATTTATCATAGTTGTGGTCTGAGTAGGTTTAATTTCTTCAAGAATTTTCTGATAAATCTTATTAAACCTCTTAGTAAAATCAGCTAATGATTGATCTGCCTTCATCTTCAGAGTTCCAAATTATATAAGGTAGTACACATAGTATTTCCTATCACCCCATTACTTCATAAATATCTCCTCCAATTCATCAATTCATATTGTTGAGTTTGCAGGCAGACTTCTAAACCATGTATGAGGTTCACCATCCAAGCTCTGAATAAAGAGTCTTGACCACACATCTTCATGTTCAATATTTTGATTGTCAGCATAACTATAGAAAGCCACTTAATGTTCCTCATCGGAAACTCATTCTCCCTCCCTAGTGTATTTTCAAAGATATTTCAAGTAATATCCTGGAGGAAGTGAATGCAAGGGTTGAGGGAGAACAGGTGGCACATATCTTGCAGCCACTATCTGCTACATTTTTGTAAGGGTAGGCTTAGCCATATTTTTTTGATGTAAAGTTGATGTAGCTATTTGGAAAATAAGAACTACAATCGGTGAATTCTGATTATGATTTAGGACAACAAAAAATTGGAAATCTTGAGTTGATTCTTCGGGCTTTGGAACTGAAAATAGTGGATTTTCAAAAATATGTATAGAGGATGTCTTCACTTCTACTTCTATAGAAGAATCGAATTCAAAAGTTGTCTCTTTAGGGGATGGAATTAATTAAGCTTTATTTTTCTGAGTAAGGAAATCAGATAAGTTGAAAGTAAGGCCTTAAGGAACACTCTATGAGAAGAGGATGCCCCAACAACTGGATTTGGAGAAAAAGGAAAATACTCTTGCTGAGGGGTAATAAGGGACTAGTATTAAGGATGAGTTTTAAGGAAATTTAAAATAGTCTTAAAGCCTGCTTAGTCAAAACATCCCTATCAAGAAAAGGTGCAATAGCCAATACTTTCTCTAACTCCCCTTCCGTCAGCACAAACTCTTTTGTTTCCTTATTGACACTGAATGCCTCTGTTTTTTTCTCTTTGACTGAAATAACACTTACTTCATATTTAATCATTTCAAATTTACCAATTGATGAATAAGAAAAACTTTCAGCTGGGATTGGGTTAACAACATCTGCTTTATCTTCTAGGGAAGCAGTTTCAATTTTAAATTTTTGAGCAAGATATTTTGAAACCAAAACTTCTTTTGATTCTAAAGTAGATGAGTGTACCTTTTTCTTTGGAACGTAATTTTTATGTACCTTCTTCACTGAATAAGATGTGGCCTTATCTGATCTTTGTTTTCCTTTTGCATCTTTAATGATCTTCTTTGGGTCAACAACTGGAGTCACAATAGGATATCTCTGATCCGTTCTTGTAGAAGAAGGCCTTGAAACCCCTCTTCCTCTTTGTGGAGTCACTAGGTGAACTAATTTGTAGTTTTCTTCAAGTCACCAATCCTTGTTCACCATCAAGAATTTATTATTAGCAATTCAAAACAAGAGACTCGAGAATACTTCGCTTCAAGGAATTTGTCTCCCGACAGAAACACCAAAATATGTTAGCGCTCGAATCAACACTTGGACTGAAGAAAGCACCTAACCAGACACATCCTAAAATCTAAGGCAATTTAATGAATTTTTTTATGAGATTGGTAGGTGTTTTAAACTCTCATTCACTGAAAATCAATTTCAGTCAAATCCATAGTTATACTAATGAGGGTATTGGAGTCTGATGTGGTAGAAAAGAGTGGGTTTGTAGCCTATGAGGAGAAGAAACTATAAGGTGATAGAAGAAATGGTAGGTCTGCAAAGCATAAATCTACTGCATTTTGTAGAAATTAACACAAGTAATAGTTTTAATAATATCTCATCAAGAGAAAGCTATTTCTAGTCTTACAAGATTCTCACTGAAATATTATGAAGGATAAATATTATGAGTAATTCTCTTTCCACTGTTATGATATATATTTTACCAAGAAGGCTCACTGTGTGAGACTAAAAAAAACTGATAAAACACAATAACATGGTAAGAGACTGATAAGGACACATAACCGCATGAGGGATTGTAAACTGGAACTGAAGAAAATAAGATATGGAAACACAAGTAAAATTGACAATACACATACCAAATTGGCAATAAGTCCTTAGTAGTATCATTACATTTCATTCACAAAAATGATTACTGATCATATCATTCAATATTCTAAAACAACCAACCTTTACTTCATATCAGTTTGGCATATATATACAAAATATTATATTGGCATCTCCACGAAAAAGGTAAATCTATTTGAAAAGTTATTACAGTCTCGTGCTAGCGATGAGGCTTATCTCTAAACTTAAATACAAAGTGCTATATTAAAAATAAGATTAACATCATGAAGGTTGTCAATCCGAAATGATTGTATGAGGTGGCAACCTATTTGAAGACCACCTTTCTATTCTGGTGCAACCAATCTTCATCAAAAAGTGTAAAAACAATGAGAGTGACATGTGGTTGTTCTCCTTGAAACATGCAAAAGAAAACCTTGGCATTTCAGAGAAGAGTTGATACATGACACCTAGCAGCATCCATTGCAACTGAAAAAACTCCACTTCACTTGTTTGATGTCACCATCATGATAAAAACCCAAAAAGTAACCCCCTTCCATCACATGCTGGTATTCAAAATAATAGCTACCTTTGCAGAAAAAAGTAGTTATATCTGAAAAACATGGAGCATTAACCCAAAGACGTTTCTCCAAGGAAACCTTGTTCCTTCATTCATCAGAGGTCTAGAATCTAGAGGAAAAAATCCTTATGGCCTCTTCTTTATTCACCCTCTTATCTCACCTCTTGCTCTATGCTTGACTCTTTGACTGAGTGTTTTTCTTGTTTTTGATTTTCTCTTTTGGGCTCTCCTCAATGTTGATAATTTCATCTCTTAATTTAGGATTGGCAATCAACTAGCTATTCGGCCTGAGTTTATTTCAGGCCTAGTATGGGTCTTCTAATATAGGCATTAAGGATTAATTTGGACCTCTTACCTCCATGCATGAATCTATTAGAATTTCCCTCCTCATCTTCTGATTTTGTGTACTTAGGGCCACTACTTTCTTCATAGGAGGAATATGGGTGTATCACAATTTTCTTTCTCTTATTGATCAAATAACCAATGGAAAAATATAATTGAGGCAATGTGGGCTCTTCTTCTATGACAGGTTCCAACATTTTCTATTTTCCCTTCTTAAGAGAAAGAAAAACCTGTGAGAGAGTGGAGTTGGTGAGAGAAGTACCACTACTTGGTTGTGCTTGATGAGATGTTTCAGGAACATGGCTTGAAATTTTCATACCAGGGTTGACTTCCAATGGTGACAAAATAGGCTTAGGTGCTAGAAATCTAGGGTTGACTTCCACTGGTTCTTTTTATCATGAAGAGCTTCTTCTTAGGTTGGCTCCTTGAAGAGGAGGTAATTTTCTCCTTATCCTTTGACATAGACTTTTCAGGAGACATTGCATTTTTTTGTTGCAGTTTATTCTCCTATTCTTCCATGAAATACCTTAGGGTTTGAGGTTCCCTAGGTGAGCTACTAACATGAACTTCATTAACTGGTTACACTACTGGAATAGGCATAGGATTTGCAGCCTTCCTAATCGAGCTTCGAGTTGGCCTTTTGACTCAGATGGAGGTAGGGTTAACTTGGCCGAAGACTCATGAATATAAAAAGTTAGATGGTGAATTGTGTGAAATAGGGGCAGCACTAGTGTGCTCATGGGTGTCTATTTTCTTGGGCCTCCTTACCCTTCTCTTGGAATTTATGCTACCAAACCGTTCCTCTATCAAAAAATTATCTCAAGTATTTTTCTTCTTTCTAAGATGATATACAATTAGGATTTTAATAAAACCCTATGATAAAAATTGTGCAAAGAGTAGTTTGGGATTTTCTGTTGCTTTAGGGACATTTTGAGAAGAAATTTATATAGAAAATAGGGTAGGTTTAGAGGTTTCTCTCCTGAAATGTGAGCAAGGAATCTTAACTGATAACGATGGATAGAGGAAAAACTACGCTCACATGTAATGTATTTTTTCACTAAGGTGATAAAATGCTACCACTCAGCCTTATTTTTGCACTAAGGTGATAAAATTCTGCCACTCAGCCTTAAAACAGGAAATGTATGTAGTTGGATTCCAATTAACATTAACATGTTCGGGCTTAGGATAGAGGCTTACTTCTGTGGGCAGCGTTTTTTTTTTGAACCAATGTTCAACGGTTGTAAAGGCTTCGGTAGAATGTGCTATGATGGCCTCAGAGATGTTGAATGTCTTGCTGCTTAACTTAATATTTTCACCATCAAAACTCTCGGTAAAATCCTGAGCTAAAGCCACATTCTCCCAAAAAGAAAATTTGTAGGAATTTATACCAGCCAGCAGATTTGAAATGTGGTTTAGCCCTAGCATCCATGAATCTTGTATTTGCTGGCTCAGACCTATTGAAATTTCCTCCTTTCCCCATTCGTCCAATATATATATACTTCTCACAAACAAAAATTTTCAATTATGGTTGCAATACTGTCCACGAAGACTTAGTTTGTCTACATTGAAAACTGAAATTGCTTGCTGGAGGAATGGTTTCTGTTTACCTGTAGCCTCCACGAAGGACTTTGGTTGAGTGAACACTGAGCTCTCTCCTCTGATTTTGCGCTTGAAATTATGGCAAGGAGTAATGTCAAGCTTTGAAATAATTCAAAAATAAGCACCAAGTCATCCCACTAGACTTAACACTCCACATTATCCTTAAATTTGAGATACCTCGTACTACTATTTCTGCTTGACTTAGGTGAGGTGGCTATAGGTTAGCTTCATAGGTAAATTAACCATTCACTAATAATAATCCCCTTAGGTCAAATAAAAATTAATCTTATTTAAAATAATAATCATGTTTATAGCACAGGGATCTTAAATGATCTTCAAACATGAATGGGCCTTGCCTTTTAAAATATTCTCTGCTGCTCCTACATGTTTGAGGAATAATTATCTTTACCTTTGAATTGAGATAACCAAATTCTCAGCAAAATAGTTGCTCTTTTCACTGAATTACCACTATGAATAGGTTCTTGAAGAAATAACAACTCTTTTCACTGTGTGAATAATATGACTTTCAATTTAGAGAATTAAATACCCTCCATTATGTTACTATGATGACAATGAAATTAAAGTAGAGGTAGTTATTATCCCAGACAAGGTGACTACAACTTTATTACCCAAACAACGAATAGCCTTCGGCATTGACATAAGTTAAAATAGTGATTTTAACTTATTTTATGATCCTAAAACAGTAATGACACCTATTCACTTAAAAGTACCTCGATTTCTAGACTATTTTTTGACCTTTATTGAAAATCACTCAAACTTTGGCATGGACTAGGACATTAGAGAAAAATTGAAAACAATGACACAATGGCGATTACACCATTAACATTTTCAGTGCTAACACTTGGTATGGACATTACAAGTTTTTAGTTTTACCCTTTGGACTCACAAACACCCCTGATACTTTCATGTGCGTCATGCACAATTTTCTGCACAAACACCTAGATAAGTTTGTGCTATTTTCATAGATGATATTCTAGTATACTCTAAAAATAAAGAGGAACACGAGGAAAATCTTGAAATGGTGGTTTAAACATTTAGAGAAGATAAACTGTATGTAAAACTCAAAAAGTGTGAGTTGTACAAACCGAGTATTCAATATCTCAGAAATGTTATTTCCAAGGAAGGATTGACAATAGATCCCGAAAAGGTATAAGAAATGTTAAAATGGCTTATACCCATCAATGTACCATCAATATGATCATTTATAGGTATTTTTGGATATTATCATAGATTTGGAGCAGGATTTTATGAATTTTCTTACCCCGTCACCTCTTTATAGAGAAAAGGCTTGCATTTTGAATGGATAGCCATGTTCTAAGAGAGTTTTGAACAGCTAAAAAAAAATTTAACTACTAAATATATCCTAAAAATTGTTGATCCAACTAAAATGTTTGTTATGTGTACATATGATTGTATAGAGGCCTGGGATGAGTATTGCTACAAGATAATGTAGTAATAGCCTATGAGTCCCAAAAGTTTAAGAAACATGAGAAAAATTATGCAGATTATGACTTGGAATTGGCTGTTATCATTCATGCATTAAAAATGTGGCGAAACTACCTACTGGTTAAGAAATTTGTGTTGACGACTGATCATATTAATCTGAAATATTTCTTTAGTCAACCCAATTTAAATGTAAGGAAAGCAAGATGGTTAGATTTCCTTAGCGAATTTGATATGGAGATCAAACACATAAAAGGAAAGGAAAACAAAATTGATGATTCCTTAAGTAGACATTCTCATCAATTTTTTCATATATAAGTAGTAGTGTAAAATTTGATGTAGAGGAACAAATTGAAGAAGTGTTATCACAAGATCCCTAATATTTAGAATTGCAGGAAAAATTATAGCAAGCTAAAATTCCAGGATACACCATGAATCCAAAATGATTTTGCAGTTATAAGAAGAGTCTATATATTCCAAATGTATCTAACTTGAAATAGGTTGTCCTAGATGAATACCTTAAGGGACCTTTTTTAGGTCATCCGGGTTATCAAAATATAGTGACAGCCTTGCAGAAAAACATGTGTTGGTCAGGAATGAAGAAGTAAATATCTGATTACTTGGGAAGATGTTTGAAGTGACAATAAGTTAAATTATAGCATCAACATCATGTTGGTTTATTGAACCCTCTTCCTATTCTAGAATGGAAGTGGGAATTAGTATCCATGGATTTTATCATTGTACTTCCACATACTAAATACCAGTATGACTCGATTATGGTGGTGGTGTACACATTAACCAAGGAACCTCATTTTCTTCTTGTACAATCCAGTTTTGGGACACCAGAGGTTCACACAATACCAAATATTATTCTCTCTACTTCGGACGCAAGGTTTACCCCTACAGTATGGAGAACACTTTTTGGAGGAATGGGGACAAAGTTTAACTTTAGCACAACTTACCATGCTCAAACAAATGGGAAGACAGAAGGGACAAACCAAATATTATAGGACATGCTTTTCATGTATGTGATGAATAGACCAACCAAATGGGAAGATTTTCTGCATTTGACAGAATTTTCTTACAATAACAGTTACCAGGCCTCTATTAAAATGAGTCTATTTTAAGCTTTGTATGGTAGAAAATGCCACACTTCAATTAGTTGGAGTCAACCAAAGGAAAAATTAGTACTTGGACCTGACGCACTAGAAGAGTTATGTAGATAAGAAAATAATTGACAAGGAATTCAAGATTGTAGATCATGTGTACTTGAGGATCAAACCTCACAAAAGTACCTTTCATACAGGCTATTGTGCTAAGTTATCACCTCGATACCGCAGGCCCTTTAAGGTTTTGGAAAGAGTGGGACCATTAGCTTACAAATTGACTCTCTCTAGTCATATTAAAGTTCATAATTTTTTTCATGTATCATTTTTGAAGAAATATATACACGACCCTTCTCACTTGGTTAACTAGACTTTGATACAAGTGGAAACAAAATGGGACTTCCTTGGAGAACCACTTCGTATATTGGAACGGGAAGAAACCATTTTCCAGAATAGAACAGTAGCTTGGGTGAAATTGCAATGGAAGCACTGTGCACCCGAAGAAGCTACCTGGGAGTGGGAAGAAGATATGAAGGAAGCGTATCCAGCACTATGTAATCTGCAACAACGAGGATGGTGTTTTTTTTTGGGGGGGGGGGGGGGGGACTATGTAATACCCTTGATTTATAAATTTTATGTTGTGTAAATAAACCCAAGGTCCAAGTAGACCTATGGAAAAATTATGTCAGATTTTTTTTTTTCAATTAGTAAATAATTATGAATTAAATGTTAAATTGGTAAGGACAAAGTAATGGAGAAAAGGAAATTATTATCCATGAGGATGGACTAGAATTTGAAACTTTCCCAAAACTCTCTAGAAAATCCCTTCAAAAAATTAAATAAAAAAAATTATTAGATGGGAGAAAATAATCCAATAAAATCCTCAGTAAGAATAAAGTTACTGAGAAGATGTAAGAAAAATTGTGTTGAGGAAAATCAATTTTTAAGGAAATATTTTGTGGAAAAAACAAAAGAAAATCCTAGTATATGGGAAACAAAATCCCATAATAACGGGACGTCGTTATGGAAACAGACTGAGGGAAAGAAGGCTTAAAAGATCCATCACTAGTGTGATAAAGGGGTTGTCTACACTAGGGAATATTGATGCCTGCTTAGGGGAGAGCTGAGGAGAAGCTCATGGTTGGGAGGAAAATCAGTATTTACACATTGGTATGTGCTTACTGTGATTTTCTAAATAAGTTTTAAAGTTATAGAATTGTTGTAAGTATTAGAACTATTCTTAAGTCATAGGAAGAATTCTGTTGGAAGACATGGTTTGACATGTAGGTATCTTTAAAGTTCTATTATGAACTGTTAACTTGTAAATGTTATTACAATATTCAGTAAATACTTATATGTGTATTGTATAGTGTCTTTTCTTCATGTGTATTGTATAAAGTCCTATCTATAATTAAATACAGTGAAGTTTATTTTCATGTTACACAGACTCAAGAAATAATAGTAGATAAACAATCAAAATTAATATAAACCCTAGGGAAGGGTCCTATTTTGATGATTATTACTAGGTGTAATGCTATGATATACTTTGTAAAATACTACTGTTAGTAAATTATAATGAGTACTATGGATGTAGAAGTAATGGATACAATTACACATACACTAGTATGAGTATCTATAAAAGTAAAAGCTTCCATATGTGACTTCCTAAAATCATAAAGAGGAAAAAGGATTTTATAGTCTGCTTTATAATGCATTTAAAAGTAAAATAATTTAATATTATGTTGTGCGAACATGTGGAAAGAAAGAATTTGTACATGAAAAATATGTTAAGAAAGTACTAATTGAACCAATTTAGATAAACATGTAAACAATAGATAAGTACTGAAACTATATTTCATTGTGAAAATCTAGAGAGATAATACACGAAGAGAAAGAAATTGGAAAGCTAACTATTAAATAAATAGTGTCCAATTCTCTAAATCGAATGAAAGTATTACTATCTTCCACATAGCTATGTGAATGATATTACAACTAAATTATTGAGAATGACCAAGCATGTCCTTGGCTCATAAATCCTAAATGTACCAGACTAGATCAATTAACTCTAGAATCAGGATGAAATATCTAGTAACTGACCTATGACATAAAAGAAAAACTATCAGCCTGTGCTTGAAGGGTGATAGCTGAATCTTTTAACTCAATTCAAAAACCAGAAAGAAAACCTCCAACAAGAATGTCTATAGTTAGGAAAAAAATTGAAAGTTTTATTAAAAAGGAATTATACTATCTAGCCATGAGCACATTTAGTGAGTGTTATGTTACCTGAGTATACTCTTCCATAATATTTTTCTTCACTTGCACATATAGTTAGTGAAGTTGTAAGTAAGGATTGATCCTAAATAAATTGAAGAAGTATAAAAGAGAGATAAATAGTAATTAATTCTGGATGGACTAACCTAAAATAGGTAATAATATTTTCATGTTGGTCCAAGTCGAAAAACAAGAAAAAAGTGAGTATAGGTTACCCATATTATATCATAAAAATTCAATGGAAACCAATATTGAATATGGAAGTAATATGTTAATATTTTATGATCAACATAAACCAAATATGGGCCAAACATTATATAGGAATAAGTCTGCGTGTGCAGATTTCAAAATCCAAATGTATTAATTCGTTCTTTATAAGAAACGCAATGATTAGAAGAAAATGCAAAAATACCAATGCACGTAGGTACATGTAACTCATGCATGACAAATGAAACTCTTCTTAAAACAATACAAGAATGATAGTTGATAAGAGATATGAGCCAACATTATGAGCAGAACCATAAATAAAACAAGTATATAACCAACATATGTAATTCATAATTTGAAGGTTGTAATTATAATATAAAAAAACTCAAAGTATTTCATTTATAAATACAGGATAAGCCTCATATAGTTCAATGATAATTCAAATTAAATCTACAAGGCAAAGAATTTTGACGAGAGACAAGCAGAGCCTAGCATGGAACCCACGCATAGTAATTCTGGAAATTACAATCAAGAATAAAATATTGGGTAAAAATTCATTGAAATCCATAAATGACTGTAAACTTTGTCAAACTCCTAAATCTCGTAACATAGGGTAATCATAACTCTATGATGGCAATGATAAGTTGAGTAACATATCTAAATATTCCTTTGAACAATTTTCGTTATAGCTTAATGCTAATATTCGACTCTGGTGATGTGATCACGCAGACAGAACAAACCCACAGCTCTGTTTCAAAAGAGGATTAGTAATTCTAGTATGAACCCATACTCAAAGGAATAGATACATCCGAATGAGGCCTACGTAAGGAAAAGTCTACAAGGGCTACATAAGGTAAGGTCTAAAAGGTCTCTGTAAAGAAAAGTATGAAAGGCATCCATAAGGAAAATATTGCAAGGCTAGTGTGACCACTGGACAAAACCACAAATACTAATCAACCCAATTCTAAAATTCCATAGAATGAAATAATTCTACAGAAGTCATGAATACAAACATTGGAAAATTAAACTAGTATAATTAAAAATAATGAAATTTGTAATTATACAATCACCTCATTAAAAACAGATAAATTCAAAGCCAACATAGGCGTTAAATTAAAACCATAGAAAAATATAAACGATGTAACAAAATAGACAATGGAGAGGTTGGGAAATAGAACCAATGCAACAAATGGGGTAAATATGAATTAAACAATAGCATTATTACTCAGCAAGAATCCCAATTTAAAACCCCAATCAGACTATTGAAACAAAATAAATTCTCACGGTGTGAATTACTCGTCCATTAGAATGTATGGGAAGAAACCCAGAATGGGTAATGACCCAAAAAAATATAGAATGTAAAAAATTGAAAATCATCAAATTTCCATAGAAGGGAAAAGTTTCGCAAACTAAAACTAGGGAAATTTTATATAGGAACAAATCCACAAAAGTCCACATTAAGACGAGGTAAGGGGGCTTACCTCTCTATGCATTTTCGAATAAAGAGAGACAATGTTTTCCAGAGAGCCATCGCAAAAGTTGAAAGGAGAAGGGTACTCTAGATATGGCGCAACTAATAGAGGAAAATCTATGTGAAACCCATACAAATATGTGAGAAAAATGCTAAAAAAAAATCGTTAGTAAAATAAAATAGAGTTAGGGTATAATTGGTTACTTGAAGGGTGAGGAGGGAAATGTCGGATCACTGTGCGACCTCTCCATAGTATGCATCCTCTCTGAAACAAGAAAAAATGTGTTAGGTCCCTATATTACTAGTATAGTCCGTTATTTTTGTTAGTGTAACCCCCTTATTGTTATTTTTGTAACCCTGTAACCTGAATATTGTTATTATTGTACCCTTACAT
Organism: Pinus albicaulis; assembly: GCA_034641835.2. Classification (NCBI taxonomy): domain Eukaryota; kingdom Viridiplantae; phylum Streptophyta; class Pinopsida; order Pinales; family Pinaceae; genus Pinus; species Pinus albicaulis. The sequence goes on from CM076570.1 coordinate 1,405,602,666, forward strand.
TATTATTGTTAGGTTGGCTAGGATTATATTATGACCCCATGGACTCCTATATATATAAGGAGTTTTTTTCATTTGTATCATCGAAGAATTTTTTATTTATGTAATGTAAAGTACGCTTCCCCTCGAAGTGGCTTATTTATGAGGCATTTATATCTCTTTTCTTCTACTTTTGGAGCTGGTTTCAGAACATTTGTTATCAAAGCTTTGGATTGTAGGGTTTTGTTGCTCCAAACCAGCCATTAGGGAATGTTCGCTACAAATGGTTTTCTACGAAGGTTTAGAAGCTGAAATTTTTATCACGTAGAGCCGAAATCCTAAGGAACATCATGCAAACGTTTCAAATCTTGGTTCACAATATTTTCGGAGATATGGTCTGTGGAAGTTAGGGTGTTTTCAGGCTCCCGAATTTCATCTGAAAGAGGTCACCATGGGAAATTCATCGTAACTCTCTCTCTGAGCATCGGTTTGGAATTATATAAGAAGTGGCCATAAGTACACTGAGTTTATTTTCCTATGTATAAATTTTAGAGACGAAGGAAGAAATAGTGGCACGCAGCACGCGGCACAAGTTCTCTCTACTCAACGAGTCCATAATTAGGTCATTGTGGGAGATTGGGCATAACTTTTCCTTGAAGAATCCAAATTAGGTCAGACCTGTGCCATTCGAAATAAAACTCAAAGGGATACTACAGGACTGAATTTAAGATATTGAAGATTTTAAATCACAAAGATAATTTAGTTTCAATATCAAGCTCCTAAAAAGCAAGAAAAAGGTGTGTATTTGTTTTTTGAATTGCATAATTTTTGTTTGAAAAATTAGTTTGAATTGATTCAAAGGGCATATTGTAGAATAGATATCACTATTGGGTTCTAAAATTCCCACCTTAAAAGAATTCAACACCCATTAAGCCTTTAGAAGTCTCTACTATGACCCATTAATATAAAGAAGTGCAACATGACATATCAAAATTACAAGGGCAAGTGCGTCAAATTTCTCTCTTGCAAAGAGCAAAAAAAAATGAAATGGAAGTTTTGAAGAAAGGCATCGAACTTAAGATGGATGGTTTGAGTAAAGGCATGGAAGCTAAGATGGATGGTTTGAAGAATGGTATGGAAGCTAATATGGATGGCATGGAAGCTAGCATGGAAGCTAAGATGGATGACATCGAAGCTAATATGGAAAGCATGAAGAATGCTCTAAAAGAAGACATGGAATGTTTGAAAAAGTTGATAATAGAAATGTTTCCTAATGGCGAAAAGATAGTAGAGAAAACTCATGATGAGAATAAAATAAATGTTAATCATGATTTCATAAACTCTAATGTTGGATGGAAGACCCACCATATTCCAAATATCCATATCAGGACTTTTGATGGCAAGGATCCCATAACATGGATACTACAGATGGAGCAATATTTTGATCTCAATAATGTGAAAAACACACAAAAGGTATGCATTGCAAATTTATATTTAGAAAAAAATACATTTTTATGGTATCAATGGCTTTGCTTTCGTAAAAAAATTAGCACTTGGTCAATTTTTATGAAGGAAATGATAGAAGATTATGAGGACACAAAGAGCAACACATATTTTAGCCAATTGATAAATGTCAAAAAAAAAGGTTCAGTGGTGGAGCACATTAGGGACTTCCAAAAAATGAATATAACGGTAAATGATATTCTAGAGGAACGCATGATTGATGTCGTCATAGGGACTTTAAAGGATAACATCCACCATGAGGTTCAAGTTTGGAAACTTGATTCATTGGAGAAGGACTTCAAGTTGGCAAGAAAAAATGAATGTAAAATTATGGTGATAAGGAAGCCTACCACTCACATCTATAAAGATGGAAGTGTTGCTACTCCTAGACATCCACAACCTACAAGGTTGACACAACAAAAATTGGAACAATTGTGATAAAAAATACACTAAAATTCATAAGTGTGCTGAGAAGAAATTATTTTATACAGATTGTGAAGAGGAGGAAGAAAATGAACAAGAAACTTCAAAAGAAGATAATATACATCAGGAACCAACCCTAGAAGAAGAAGAAATGAATCTTACCATATCATGGATTGCATTGGCAGGAATTACCACTCCTTAATCTCTCAATATAGAAGGACATATCAAGAAGAAAAAGGTAACAATGTTGATTTATTCGGGTAGTACCCATAATTTTATTCATTGTATGGTAGCCAAGGAATTTAATTATTTCCTATACCCAAAATCAGAATTTGAAGTGATGGTTGCAAATGGAGGGACTATAAATTTCTCTTGAAAAGGCCATAATATCAAGATAACCATGAGGGAATATGTATTGAATAGTCCAACACTTTGAATTCCAATTGGAGGTGTTGATGTTGTACTAAGAGTACAATGGTTACAATCTTTGGGGATGGTAGCTTTTAATTTTCAAGAAATTTTCTTAAAAAAAAATTCAGAGGGAAAGGAAGTCAAATTATGGGGTATCGCAACGAAGCTGGGAAATATAATAAGATCTAATTTCATGATAAAGATTCTGAATAAAGAACAATGAGGCGTAATTGTGAAATTATGATCACTAGAAGTTGCAACATCAAAATCATTTATTTCTCCAGATCTCCAAAAACTCTTGGACCATCATTCCAAGGTGTTTGAAACTCCCAAAGGACTCCCACCTATTCGCTATCATGATCATGCTATTCAATTGATAACAGGAAGTGTTACTCTAAACATTAGGCCTCATAGATATCCTTATGTCAAAAAGAGAAAAATTGACCGTATGATTGCAAAAATGTTAGAGGCTGGTATAATTCAGCCTAGTCAAGTTTGTTTCTCTACTCCAGTAGTATTCATGCACAATAAGGATGGATAATGGTGCATGTGTCCAAATTATAGGGAGCTCAATAAGCTCACTATTAAAGATAAATTTCCCATTCGTGTGATTGATGAATTATTGGATGAATTACATGGAGCAATTTATTTTACTAAGTTGGATCTTCATTCTAGATATCATCAAACTAGAATGAAGACTGAAGATATTCCAAAAACAACATTTCGAACTCATGAGGGTCATTATAGATTTATGGTCATGCCTTTTGGCCTTATAAATACACCTTATACATTTCAAGGGTTGATGAATTCCATTTTCAAACCCTTAGAAAATTTATTCTAGTACTTTTTTATGATATACTAAGCTACAAGAGGTCTTGGAAGGATCATGTTCAACATGTTGACAAGGTGCTCAAATTATTGTAGGAGAAACAATTATATGAAAAAACATCAAAATTTTTCTTCTGAGTACAAGAGGTGGAATATTTGTGTCATATTGTATCTCACGAGGGTGTTAAGGTAGACCCTAAAAAAATTAAACCCATTAAAGAATGGAAAGTTCCCACAACCATAAAGAAGTTGCGAGGATTTCTCGAGTTAAAAGGGTATTATTGCAAGTTTTTTAAGAACTATTGGAGAATAGAAACAAATCTAACAACATTATTGAATAAATATGCATTTCCATGCACTCCTGAAGCAACTAAGGCCTTTGAACATCTTAAAGAAGAAATGTGCCTAGCATCGGTCTTAGCTACACCAGACTTCACAAAAACCTCTATTGTGGAATATGATGCCTTAGGAAATACAATTGGTTATGTTTTAGTGCAAGAACGAAGGCCCATTTCTTTTGAAATTCGTCCAATAAAAGGAAAGTATTTACAGAAAGCTATTTATGAGAAGGAAATGTTAGCAATACTACATGTACTAAAGAAATGGCGACCTCACCTAATGGGAAGACACTTCAAGGTAAAAATTGATCATGATAGCCTTAAAAACTTTTGGAACAAAGACTATCTTAAAAAGAGCAACAAAAAGGGGTCACAAAGATGTTGGGTTATGAATTTGAAATCGTCTACAAAAAATGGAAGCTAAATGTTTTTGCAGATGCACTCTCAAGAAAGAATTAAGAGGTGGAACCATTGCTTTGTGCCTGTAGTATCCCCAGGTTTCTATGATTTTAATTGACAATTGAACAAGTCCAAAATGGTACAGTGGACCCCAATGGAAAACATTTGTGTAGAGTTATGTTATTATTTTAAATTAATAAAATAAAATGGAAAAATTATGTGCAATGACTAGATTGAGATTGAGATCTGAAAACCCAATCCATGAGGATGGATACGATGATAAGACTTTCCCAAAACTTCCAGAAATCCTTGGAAGGAATAAAGTAAGATACTAAAACTAGATTTGGAGATAATTATATAATTACCCCAATAAAGAAGAAATTATTGGGAAGAGGTGGAATAAATCTAGAAAAGTGGAAAAGCCAGCTTTAAAAGTACCTTTGTGGAAGAAATAGAGGAAAAGCCTACGAAAACCAGGAAAACAACATCTTAAACTAACTGAACGCAGTTAAGGGAAACATGTTGGGGAAAAAAAGATTAAATAAGATGTTTCAGGATAGATATAGGGTTGTATATCTCTAGAGCATAGCATCTCTGCTCGGGGGTGAGTTAGGGAGAGAGAAATCTTCCATTGGGAGGCAACTAGTCAGAGCTAAGTGGTATGCACATTTAGTTGAAATGATATTTGATTTAAAATTTTATGTTTTAACAATGTAATATGTAAAGTCTGAATTTAAAGTCGTGTTTGAAGTTAGATCAATAAGGGTTACATGTTCCAGTTGCTGGTCTACACATTTAATAGAGATTACTATAGCAGGAATAGTAAAATTTGTCTTGTTGTACAGACATATTTCGGTGGGGGAGAAACTCTCAGAATGTTTAAACCTAGTGATGGGTTTAAATCTGAGGTTAGGTACCTCACAGGAGACTGATATTTCAGTGTGTTAGTTAGTTTAGTATCTCGTTAGAAAAATTGTTCAATGCATCTAAAACGACATTCTGGAATAGAAAATAACATGCAAAATTGGAAAAATTATATATTTTATAGATAAATATGTACTATGTTATACCCTTAAATCATCTTATACTAAACAAAGGAAAGTCAAACAAAACCTTTAGAAATTAAGTGAATATTCGAAGATACTCATATTAATTGTATATACGATTTAGAAATAATCCTAAATAGAAAAAAATTATATGTGTATAGAACTGAAAACTCTGCAATCAAAATTTAGATGAAGGTATGAAATAAATAGTTTCTTTATCGCTAGAATTTCGGTCCACTGTACTGCTAGAGAAATTTGGAGTAAATATATAAAATATAATTCAGAGTTGAACATAAGAGAAGGAGATATATTTCGAAATTGTTTAATAGTAGTACAATAGAAATTCAAAGTATTTATAGAAAGAAGGGACATTCTTATTTTGAAAGCATACTGAAATTGTTATGCATAAAATAGGAAATACAAGATATATATGTGAAAGTAGATAAAATTAATAAGTTCTATTCTGTAAGGATTTAATGGTAACAGATGCAAATGCTATTTTTTTAAGAAATGCATGGGATGGTTATACTGTAACCAAGATATTTTCTATAAAAAATAATGATATTCCAGTATCAGAAATACTTTCAATAAGGAACTAAATAATTTTGTTGGAGACATTAGAGGAAATATAAAGGTACCATCTGTTACTTTAATAAAAAAGATGTATTTTGAGTACAAAACACTGTATATAAATTATACAAGAAGGTTAATTACAATTCCTGTAGCTGCATATTGGAGTGAAGATAAGTAGTAAGAAAAGTAAGTTTAAATATTAAACTTTATAGATGAATTTATTATTAAAAATAATTAAAATAGTTGAGTCCATGGGTTATAAACCCAGAAACATTTTATGCATAAAGTACAGTAAATCTAAGTCTAATGACAGTGACATACAAGACTCTCGGTCTCACTATAAGACAATTGTATGCATCATCCGTAAGGTTGGCATGATGACCGACATAGAAGAAAAACTCGAGAATGATGATACCATCCTGTGCAAATCAGAGTTCAGTATCAAAAGGGAAAACTGAGCTGCGTGGTTAATGAAGTTCACCAGAATTAAGAGGAAGAAATGGTAGCCCAGTCGTACCTATAGAAACCATACAAATGAATTAGAAATTATATAGTTGAGAAAACTTGTAAATTGAAAAAAAATGGGATTCACTTTAAACCGAACCATACGAATTACGACGTATTACCTTGAAAGGTCTCGCATGCATGGAAAACCATAGCTGTGAAGACATCAAAGAAAGAAGTAATGAGAATTCGTAACTAGACAATGTAAAATAAAATATATTGCCAAACTATTAAAGCCATTATAAAACAAACCTAAACACGTCAGTATGCTAGCAGTTAGTCGCATTGCTGGAATGAAATCTTCGTAGCAGGAAAGACATGGAAAGGTAGTTTCTAACTTCAAAGCCATATGTTCCAAGCAGAACTTTAAGGGCACCGAGACCTGAACTGGTGATCAAACTGTGGCTTATCCTTTTAAATAGGACGTGAATACTCTAAAAGTTTGAGGATGCGACGGTCATGGATCTGCATTTTCCCACAAACGCAGTGAAAGTATCAATGGAAACAAATGTGAATCATGTTAAATGTATGAGATTTAAACAATTACATTTAAATAGGTTTCCAAAGATAAATATAAGCTTCATTCCAATCAGATATGCGTGGAGAAAAATATTGTCTCTACTGATGTAGAGCCAATAATTCTTCTTAGGTCGGTAAAAGAAAGACTTCACGCAAATTTGGAAAAAGACAGTAATGCAGCACTCTTTAACAATGGAGTCACATGTGAAAATTCGTGAACATGGAAAATTAACCAGAATATCCCAGTCAAATTTACCGTGAGCAAATAAATCGAAGATAGAGAAATAAATTCAAACAAATGCATTAACAATGGAAATGAAATACTGTGAGTTCCACAGTTAACGCATTTATATCATGAATGATTTTCAACAAATTTCAAAGTAAACAAAGAGAAACTAAAAGAGGAAATTTATAACCGAAACGCAAAGTTTCCAAGAGGAAAAATAACTCAAAGATAAGGAACGATTTACTTGAGGATTAAGGTACAAGTTCAATGGTGTTGTTTCATAAACCTTCATTTTGGCCTTCCTTAGGAGAAGAAAAGGAAGGAGATGCAGTGAGAAAATCCAAACAAAAACAAAAATCTAATGAAAATACTGCTTAAAAACCAAATGTCAGGTGACTTATGTTGTTAGGAAACCCTAAGCTGCAAACTGAATCAAGACCGTCCACACGGCATAAGATAAGGATATACTCTGGGATCAATGCCATGAGACTAAGTGATGAGCTTGGGTACACATCGAAATTCGCACTAAATCCTGAGGAACAAATCCAAATCCTTGATTTAAGAGTAAGGGTACAACTTCACATAGGTTGGTACTATGTGAATTAAATTGTTCCAGTTTCACTTGCGATTGAACCACTTAAAAATAGATTCAATGGATACGACTAGTATGAAGTGGAGTAAAGAAAGTAAATACTGAAAAACGAAATTGTACATGAAATCTCAACTACTGACAATATCTTTAATGTTAAATATCACGCAACAAGTCAAATTCAAAAGAAATAATAACGTAGTTTGCTTGCGCAGATTTTTGTGGCGATGATTAAGTAAAAACGTAACTAAGTTACACTATAGTTAGGGTAAGTCAAATAAATTAGCGAGGAGATCATGTTCGTAACAATGAGGTTAAATATTAATTTTACCTTTGAATTATGGTAGATGTTAGGTTGAAGTAGCATAACTAGTGTGTTATGATATGAAAAGGAGAAGTAATACAAATGCATGGTGTTAGAAATATATATATAATTAATAATTGAGGAGGCCTCATTATTATATAAGTAATCGGTTTTTTTTTTTTAATTAATAAGGGAATGAAATCTATAAAGGAAGTGTATTTGAGTGAATGTCCTTATTAGTGTGGAATCAAAAAATTAAATTAGTCCTAAGTGGAATGATAATATGATTAAATTTTAGGTAGATTCATACAATAAACCATGGAAGAATGTTTTAGTTAAGAGACTATGGTGTTTATAAAGGTTACAAGAATTTTATATGTTAGTTAGTAATTCAGCACTAGAACATATAAATGACATAGTTAAGAATGGATATAATATATCGTCGAGTTATGACGAACACCTAAATAGAACGAGAACAAGATATAAAAAAAAAATGGGAATTGAGAGCCATTACAGTGCCATTTCTATTATGCAAACAGATTGCATAATCGAAGCAAGGGATGAATGGAAGAAGGAAGAAGAAGTGTGGACACTCATTCAAAAGTTTCAACAAGATCCTAATACATCTGATACATTTATTTGGAAAAATGATTCCTTATGGTACAAATATTGGTTATATCTTTGTAAGAATTCCCAAAAAAAACAAAAGATTATTTTCTAATTGCAAACTTCTCCTTTAGGAGGACACTATGGATTTTTAAAAAGTTATCACAAGGTGAAGAAATAATTTTTGTTGGATGGCCTTAAATATGATATTCAAATTTTTTTGGCAAAATGTTTAGTTTTCAAGAAAAATAAAGTTGAGACAATTAAGGCATCCAGTCTTCTACATCCTTCACCCATTCCAAGTCAACGTTGGGAAGAGATTTCAATGGATTTTATCACAAGTTTACCTAAGCCCAATGGAAATAATTTCATAATGGTGTCATTTGATAGAATTACCAAGTATGCACACTTTTGTGCATTATCTCATCCATTTAAAACACGCACAATTGCTACTGCATTTATGGAAACAATTCAAAAGCTACATGGAAACCCAAATATTCTTGTAAGCAACTGAGATCCCATTTTTACTGGAAATTTTTGGATGAAATAATTTTATTGTTTGTGTACTTAACTAGCTTATAGCTCATCTTATCATCCTCAATTTTTGGTCAAGTTGAGATAGTGAATAAATATTTCTAAGGATTTATTCGTTGTTTTGTATCTGATAAACAAACATAATGGGTCAAGTTGTTTCCTCTCATTCAATGGTGGTATAACACTTCCTTCCATACTGCACCAAAAATGACCCCATTTATGGAACTTTATGGATATCATCCAGCGTCTATCACATCATATTTAAGAGAAAATTATAAGGTTCAAGCAGTGGAAGATCACATCGAGCATCAACAATAGGTTCTCCAAATATTAAAGGATAACATAAATTTGGCACAAAATCGAATGAAAGAACAGGAAAACCAACATTGCAACGAGAAAATTTTTGATGTAGGAGACTGGGTATTTTTATGGCTACAACCATACAAACAAATGTCTGTCAAGCAAGCGAAGAAGGATAATAAATTATCGCCAAATTAATATGTTACTTACAAGGTGTTGCAAAAGATTAGTAGTATGGCATACAAATTGGAGCTTCCTTCTTCTTCGTGAGTGCATCCAGTTTTCCATGTTTCGTGCTTAAAGAAGGCTATAGGTGAAAAAATCCCAGTTCAAACAATATTTCTAGAACTTTATGAGGAAGGAAAAATGATATTGGAACCTAAACCAGTCATGGAAACAAGAACTCGATAGCTACAAAATCGACAAATTTCAGAGTATCTCATCAAGTGGAAGAACATACTCACTGAAGATTATACATGGGAGGATGAGAATTTTATGAAGAAGAAATAAGAGCTACTCCAGCGTTGAGGAAAATACCTTTTTGAAGGAGAGGGGCATCTTAGGTCCCTATATTACTAGTGTAGTCCCTTATTGTTGTTAGTGTATCCACATTATTGTTATTGTTGTACCCTTGTAACCCTAATATTGTTATTATTGTGCCCTTACATTATTATTGTTGGGTCGACTAGGATTATATTGTGACCCCATGGACTCCTATATATAAGGACGTTTTTTCATTTGTATCATCCAAGAATTGTGCATTTATGTAATGTAAAGGAGGTTTCCCCCTCAAACTAGCTTATTTCTAACACATTGATATCTCTTTTCTTCTATTTTTGGAGTTGTTTTCATAACAAAATGTCACACCAAATCGTATAAATCAATGAGAGAGGATTAAAGAACAAAATTAACTTAAAAATATTTACATTTCTTACCAGTCATAGGATGGAAGCGAAACCTTTTCACTGTGAAAATTTAAAACCATTTCACACATAAATAGTGGTGAAAATCATGCGCAACATACTTGCAATTCGTAGTTCTGAGTCTAAACTCTGAGGTAGAGGGCACACCATGACAATGTGGAAGAGTGAAGGGCCAAGCCCTTAGAGAACCATTATAGATTGGCCATGGAAACCAGAAAACTAGAGAACCAAACGGGTGTAATCCCAAGCTCCCAAAATGCGAAATGAGGGAAATGACCCTAGGGTAAATCCCTTAGGGTTCTCTCAGTATATCACCATCATTGATCTCCATCGAGTGATATATATCGTACAAGTTACTTCTTGAAAAGAGTGAGAGTGACATGTGAGGGCCATGTGAAAGTTTCACATGTAAGCCCATAAGTGAGACATGTCAACCATTGGGTCATAGTTATAAATGCGTATGACTAATATGACAGAGCATGAACTAATAAATTCTAAATATATATATGGTGGTAGACCTTTAGGGTAATAATTGTGAGTTAATTAGGAGGATAATGTTTAAAGCCTATCATAGTTGTTAATGAAACTATATTATTCATGGGTCGAGCAATGTATAGTTAAACCATAGACTTAATGATATATAAAAGGATTAGAATTCCTAATGTAGACATGGGTAAGGGTTAGATTGCCTAATGTCGAAAGGTGTGTATAATGTCACATAAGGTAAAGGGGGTATCTTATGATACAATTTTAATGATGAAATAGATATAAAGGGGGATACCCGCATATCCGAAACTATTTTAACTATGATTAGCTAACTAAATTTAATAGCGTAGATGTCATGAAGACAATGTGTTGAGAAAACTAGTAAGGGTTAAGCAAGGAAATTGTATAAAAAAAATGTAGTTGCTACATAGGGGTTGTCGCTAATAATTGTTTTAGTTGTTAAAAGTTATGTTGGCACTTTATTGTCCACTTAAACACTCTTCCTTTATTTTGCAATTAAGTAATAGTGTAAAATATTCTTGAAAACCCCTTTATGAACTAGCAATAATATCCAACCAACCCCATTAAAGATCGAATTTTTTCCACATTCCTTAGGGTTGGCCACTCCATAATAGTTTTAATATTTTTTGGGTCGACCACTATACCATGAGGTATGATTACATGGCCCAAGTATTGAATCTGTTCTTGATAAAAATCACACTTGCTAAAATTAGCATACAATTCACTTTTCCTTAGATAATACCACCTTGAGGTGCTCCTTATGTTACTACATATTTTTTGAATATATAAGGATATCATCAATAAAAATAAAAATAAACTTGTCCAAATAGGGATGGAAAATATCGTTCATTAATATCATAAATTTCTCTGGGGAATTAGTAAAAGCAGATGACAACACTATCGAGTCCTAACTGTTGTCTTACAAATGGCTTAATCTTTAATTCTCATTTGGTGATAACCCAACCTTAAGTCTATTTCGGAAAACACTGTTGCACCCTTAACTTTGTCGAATAAGTAATCAATTCCTGGTAGAAGATACTTGTTTTTTATTGTTAACTTGTCTAGTTTCTCGTATCTTATAAATAAATGCAAGGTGTCGTCCTTTTTCCCTTACAAATAATAGCGGAGCCCCTCAAGGCGACACACTTCGATGGATATAACATTTTTCTAATAACTCCTCAAGCTGAATTTTAAGTTCATTTAAGTCAGGTATGCTCATTCGGTAAGGAGTATTATACACAATAGTTTCTATAGGTATTAGCTCCATGGTAAAGTCAATTTCCCTTTTTGGTGGTAACCCTAGAATGTTCTCTCGAAAGACATCCAAAAACTCCTACACTACTGGTATTTTTTTCCAGGGTAGTTGTCTTATCCTCGGAGTTAGTGAATCATACTTTTATGTCATATATATGACAACCCTTACAAATGCATTTATGTAACTGAGTAGCAATAATCGGTCATAGTTTAATGGCCCTTCGGATCCCTTGAATTTTTTGCCTTACACCTTCATGTGTGAGAAAACTAAAGATTTTGTCCTTGCAATCCACTAAGGACCAGTGTTCAGCTAACACATCTATTCCTATGAGTATGTCATAGGATCCTAAGGGTAATATATTCAGATTTATCCTGATTTGTTGTCCTCCTATCTCAATAGGCCAGTCTTCTGTCTTATCTTTCACTCTCCTTTTTGCTCCGGTGGTGAGCTGAACTAACCATGATTTCTTAAAATTAACCCTTTTCAAATGACACAACTCAACTATTTTTTGGATTGATATAACCTAAAATTACACTTGGGCCTACTAAAATGGAAATAGGATGGTTATCCAAGGTACCTTCAAATTCCACCATGAAAAGTTTATATTCTTCCTGATGGTCTTCCAACTCAACGTTAATTCTTTCCATGCTTCTTGCTACTTCCACTATGCTATAGGCTTCCTGAATGATTGCATATGGTTCAGCTCTAGCACGGTGGCGGAAAATCTTGTAATAATGAGTCTCCCCGCAACCCCAACACTACAATGGCAGTTTCTAAAACTGACCAACTTTTGGTTTATTGGATGCTTCAGCTTGTCGAGTCTCGATTGATACCTTAGGTTTTACTTGATTCCATCCTCCATATCCATTAAATTGTTTCTGATGTGAAGTCTTCATTTTATGATGGTCTAACATTCTTGTTCTTTTTAAAAACAAAATTTATCTTTCTATTGGGCCAGACCTTACACCCTTCTCCTTTTTGCTTCATCTGGTGATAGAAAATCTGGGCTTTCCAGACAGCTTCATCCATGGTCCTTGGATTATCACACTCCAACCTTTCTTTCATATAAACTGGTATGATTCTAACAAACCATTGTACCTTATCTTTTTCGTCTCAAATGTAGGGTACATAGATTAAGAGATATATGTGAATTTAGTTACAAATTCATCCATTGTCTATTGCCCCAATCTTAAATCATGAAACTCCTTAGATTTTTCTTCATAAAAACATTATGTGAGATAATTTACCTTAAAATGCTTCTAAAAATTTTCCTAGATTAGCTCTTTTTCATCAATACTTTGTACTATTTTTATCTCCTCCCACCACAAGGTGGCCTTCCCCTGTAATTGGTAGATCGCTAACCTAGATTTCAAATTATCATCGTAATTATAGATATGGAAATATTTGTTCATATTAATTAACCAAAACTCTGTTTCATCCTTTTATTATCCTTAGAACATTGGAGGTTTAATTTTCTTAAATTCACCCTGTAGCTCAACCTTTTTCTTTTTTTTCTCCTCTTCCACCTAAGACATTTTAATATTCCTCTTCATGGTCCATTCTCCCCCCTTCATCCTCTACGAAACCTTCCCCCAACCGCTGCATCTCAGACTTGTTTTCATCTTTTAGGTTGGGCTTCGTAATTCTATGATTTTTCCTATCAATCAAAGTCTTCAATATTCATTCCTTCTCCTACCTTAATCTTTCATTATTAGCCTGTAATTTTTTCATCTCAGCTCGTAGTTGTTGCACCATTTGCAGTAATAATGCATAAGTCTCATGAGGTTCATGTTTCAACTGAACCCACATCTATGTATTTGCTTCAGTTTGAGGGGGTCTTGGAAGTTTCATGCTTCCATGTAATCTTCTCATTTTGATTTTGTGCACATTAAAAGTTTTTTTATTACATCACTTTCCCAAATTGGCGTTAGTGTCGTTACCGTTTCTTTGATACCGAATTGTAGCATGTACAGATACATCACAATTATTCGTTATCACAAGAACTTACCTATGTAAACAAAATATTTAACTAGGTGACATAAATGACTTTAGGTAATTAAAAACACACTGATATCAACATTCTAAATATTGCAATTCACATTTCCATGTACTCTATGTTTTTCAAGTTTTGCATATACATAATATCGTAATTGTATAAGGTTCTGTGATCCATGTTGTACATACTATGTGAACATTGTTATATGTTGAACACTTATTAAATTATATTTCATACCCAAATTTATTGGGATGCTTCTCAAATAGGCCATCCAATTGTATTCTAGGACATCTGTGCTCGATCGAGCCACATGATTTCACCATCTGAGCGGATGGTGGGTAGCTTGCTAAGGACAGTTATGTAAACTACCCCGTCCCTCCTAGCTCAGTCGTTCATTCTATTCAGTTCTCAGCTTGAGTATTTTGTCTGCAACACTCTCTAGGTTAGGGTTTCTTGTCCAAAACCATTATTTCTACCGAATTAGTATTTCACATTACCTTTCCTTGAGGTGTATCTCCCTGTATCACTCCTGGTTGTTTTCCTTCATGGTTTTCTGCAATTTTTTAGGATTGTGTAACTACGATTCTAGGTTTTGGTTTAGCTTCATGGTGATGGGTACAACCTTATGTTTACACTATATTTTTCTCCTTTCTATTGTTGGATTCTGGTAATTAAATTTTTGATGATTCAACTCCACTGCAGGCATGCATAGGGGATCACAATTTTCATTGAAATAGCCTTCAGGCTCAAGTATGCCGAACCCATAAGTTTATTTTTGTTTTAGGTTAAATAATTATGGCTTTGTGTTAAATACTTTCTAATTTTCTATATTCCTTTTTTTTTGTACCCAGTTAAAATGGTACTATTGATGAGCTTTCTTTCTTCTTTTTTCTCACACCCCATCATGCTCACAACAACATCCTCTTTTAATTCTCCAGGTGCAATCTCATTTCTTCTGGTTGTCATAGACAAGGGTTTGAAATATAAGATAGAACGATGAAGGAATTACATAATTATATGTTTGTATTATTGAATAGGACAAAGAAGATTAGGTTTTTTCTGTACATTGAATTTCTTTTCAAGTAATTTTTTACTTTATCGCCCAAACAGAAGGCTTACAAACTTGTATAGTCATGTTCCAAGCAGTTGTTGGCTCTTGGTGACTTACGTGTTTTAATTTGCCTAATAAATGTGATTGTATATGTTATACATACAATTTTTCTCTGGCTATGATGGCTACTGTCCTAAGTCCTTCATGGCATTACGTTTTTAATAGTTACCATCAACAAATGGGGTTCAAAGTTCTCATTATTTAATTATCAATTGTAATTTTTTGTGCTATTGCAAGTTCAGTTGTAATTTTAAATCTCCTTTTTAATTTTTCTTTTCCTTTTGCAATTAATCACCCGAAAAGGGTTAAATTCTTGACACCGAGAGCTCTACCCGCTAACCATTTGGTGTTATACTGTCTCGACTAGTTGGTAAATTTTTCCTTCTAAAACTGTTAGTTACAATGGGACTTTAGCCTGAACTTCTAGTCTTTTGGCACATGATAATTTTTTCCAATCATTGTTTCTGAAAAAAATCCCATTTGGAAAACTGTTCTTCTATTATTTGGACCATAGAGGTTTTTCCAAATTGTAGATAATTTTTTGGGTACTAGCCCTTAGGGAAGTAGTCACAATTAACTATACTCACTTCTGTAACTGCCTAAAAATAACGAAAACTCTCATAGGGTAACAGTTATTTGAATAGAAATAATGTATACAACATACATCGCCGGTTATCTAATCTTCCTAGTTGAGAAGAAACACGGATTACATATCTTAGACCGTTCCTTTATTATTTTAGCATCGAATAGACATAATACATCTTATATTATTCCTTTATCAGTTTAAAAAATAAAATGGACAGATTACTCATTGAATTGTTCTTAATCAGTTTAAAAATATAAAAATGGAGAGATTGCTCGTGTGAGTTTATTAAAAAGGTATTACACATTACATCTCAACCTCATACCTATAAACAACATCTCTAAGGGTACTATTTAGGGTTCCTTAGAAATATGTCCTTAAACATAGTGATATGTTATTATTAATTCACTACTTCTAAATTGATTTCAACACTGTTCACAAAAAATAATTACTTATCTGATTTAGATGGTCTGATTTAGATACTCCTCTAGAAAGACCTCTCCTCCCTTCCAATGAGAATGGCGATTATGTCTGATTCTCCCCCCACAATTTAAAATTCTCAGACTAGTTATATAGGTCATGACCCTTATCTGGATCTATCTACAAGCATCAAGGATTCCCCAGCATAAGACTTTTGGACTATTTTTTGTAACATAGGTTCAAATGGATTCAAGCCAACTCAAGAATAATCTGTGGGAAGTGTCCTACTAACCAATACAACATCTTGTGCAGGTGTAGTTTTATCTTCCTTGTCCCTTCAATTTTATCCCCCTTCCTCCTCCCCCAAAAGAACAAAGACTAAGAAAATTTCAGGAAAGAAAATAGATAACTTCCATATCTCTCTGGAATTTTATTAGAATTTGTTAGGGTCTTTCAAGGAGTTCTTAAACCTTTCTCATTTTTAAAAACAACATTAATAAATATTGTACTATTCATTTATCAGTTTAAAATATAAAATGCATACATTTCCCATTTTATTGTTCTTTATTAGTTAAAATAAATAAAAATGCATAGATTTCTCATGCTAGTTTATTAAAAAGGTATTATACAGTACATATTAACCTGTTACCCTTAAACCCCAACTCTGTGAGTATTATTTAGGGTTCCTTAGCAATATGTCCTTAAAGATAGTGACATGATATTCCTAATCCACTATTTATAAATTTATTTCAACTTCGTTGAAAAAGAAGAATTTCTTATTTGATTCAGATGGACTGATTCAAATAATCCTCTGGAAATACCTCTTCTCCCTTAAATATTGTTCTGTTGACAATGCATAGTTTCATCGCTTGTAATATTAAAGGGTTTGGCATCTGAGTTAGAACGATGAAGGAATTACATAATTATATGCTTGTATTATTGATTAAGAAAAATGATCTTAGGGTTTTTCTATACATTGAATTTCTTTTCAAGTAATTTTTGACCTTATGTCTTGAATTCAAGGAGTACAAACTTGTATAGTTATTCTCTGTTGGTTGTTGGCTCTTAGTGACTTATTTGTTTTCATTTTCTCAATATATGTGACTATATATGTTATACATGCAGAGTTTCTTTGGTTATGATGGCTACTATGCTAATTCATTCATGGCCTTACGTTTTCAATAATTGTTGTGAACAAATGGGATTCTGGGTTCTCAATATTTAATTATCAATTGTAAATTTTTTTTTTCTAATGTAAATTCAATTTTAATTGTAATTCTCCTTTTTAATTTTTCTTTTTATTTTCCTTATAGGAGGTACAGAAGGGAAAGAAAAAGACGACAAAGGCAGATGTTCATGAGGAGGTCAGGCATGAGGAGGAAGACCTCCATGAGACAGAGACAAAATTTGATCTTGTTGACTTGGATTAAAAAAATGATTATGACACTTCATTGATTATCAAGGAGAAGGATTCCCAAATTAGAGAGCTTCAAACTAACGTATATATATCTAATTTTTCCATTTGTTTTCTCGAGCAATAAAACAATGAACTCAAAACCAAGCCAAAAATCATGGAGATGCAACTTCTCAAGGCAAAGGTCTTGCTTGATGAGGCTTATGAGAGATATGGTGAACCTGATGAGGAAGAATACCAAGGGCTAAGAAAGAGGCCAAGGACCAAAGTTCTGAAAAGAGATTTAGAATTAGAGCAGCAAAAGGAACAAGACCAAGTAGATGAGCTCACCTTGAATGAGTAATTTTCCATAATGATAAATGAGAACCAGGAGCATTGGTTTGAGAGGGTTAATAACCATCTGATAAGCTCCTAGATAAGTCAAAGAAATAAAATGACATACATAAGAGGATGAAAAATCATTATTGCAAAAGAAACTAAATTGCAAGGTCTAAGCTGAAGAAGGTCAAGTCAAAGCTTGATAACCTAATGGTGCAAGAGGAGAAGAAGAAGCTTGACATCCTTGTGCAATGCCCTAGGTGTTGTGCTTCTTCTAGGGACCTCCATTGGGAAAAATGCTCAACAGAAAAGTCAAAAAACACCTAAAAACCCATGTTTCTACCCTCTTTTTGAGCATGGCATTGTGCTCCTGACCAGCCTTGAGATATTGAAGTTTTGGAGCGTCCAATCTAGTCAATTTTGGAAGCTAAGCATAGATCTAGAAGCTAGACAGGACATGATTTCCAATGAGCTATCCTAAGCTCAAATTGGACACTGTGAACCCCTCCAAAAGCTGAGCTGAACTTGGCATTGCGCTCATGACACTAGTGCTGTGCTCTTGACATTTCTTTTTTTTCCCTGATTTTTCCAATTTTCTCAGTTTCACCATGAAAAAATCATGTTTTTACCAATGTAATTGATGGATGCAAATGTAATAATGATTTTTTTTAGTTACCTAGGGGTTAATACATTAGGTATTTAACTATTTGAGATTATTGATGAATCAGTTTCACTAAAGTTAGGGATGAGTGAGTTTGACCTCCCTACACTCTAGGTATGCATCCCAAACTTTGGAGGATAAGCTCCACAACTCAGGGATTCGACCTCTGATGTTGGGAGAAGTTGCTTCATGTCTATATGTTTCAATTCTTGACTCATTTCAAGCGTTGGATGTTGTTGTATTGATCAGAGAGACTAGTGTATTCAAGTTTTGGCACAAATACATTGGATGAGTTGCAGCTATTTTGGTGGGATTCGCCTGGTATTGTATTTTGACATAGTTTCTTATTCTTTTGCATATTTATGAATGTTTTTTTACTTTCCATGTTCTCCACTTCTATGAAATTTTTGATTATCAAGTTTGATAAGAATAATACATATTTTACTCTATTTTTTTGGAGAATCATCATAATTTGTTTCATTTCTTAAGTTAAAAAATAATTCATGTAATATCATGCTCTTTTTAACACCTCACCAATCTGATCCATCTCACGTAAGAAACCTAAAGTGTTAGAGTGCCTACCTACCTAACCCCATCATATGTCTACAATTCTGATCTTATTTTAATTGACCTAGTTACCTCTTTGACCTAATTCACTCATCCAACACCCAAATCAACCAATCAAAACCCCTGTGCTATTATACCTAGCATAAAACCTAATTGATCCAGCCCTCTTGGCTGTGATTGCTTCAAGACAGCCCTCTCATGCCTAGTAGGGCTAGATACCTGACGAGAGCTTTGTCAATGTTTAGCTTTGCTGGTCTATTCTGAGCCCAAACGTGCTACACTCCTGGCCTTTTTGCTCAGTAAGCTCTCAACTTCATGAAAATTGTTTCTAACCTTCAGCAAAGGCTCTCACCATCTCTTAACAAGTAAGTAAGACACAATTTCCACCTCCTTGAATTATTTGAGAGTAATTTTCATGGTATTTGAGTTTTTATAAAAAATTTGGAGTTTGTCTAGTTAAAACCCTAATCTCATTCCCTCATTCCCAATTTGATTCCCTAAGACATCAAATTTCCTTCCCATATCAAAGTGAAACCTATCCCTACCCCTACATTACTATATCTCTATCCCTAAATCCTTTTTCACCTATACACTAAGTCTTAGGCACTTCAATTTCTTAGGCACCCATTACCATCAAACATGTAATACAATTGCCATTCCCAATTCCCTAAACATTTTAACCCCCCACCACCTCCCTAAGTTTACTAACCCCTGCCCCTATATTCCTAATTTTTCCTACCCCATTTCCCACTCCCTAAGCTTACCCACACACCCATTTCCTCATCCCTAGGGTTTCTAGAACAAAATACCATGGATGAGGAAAACAAAGACTAAATGGAAGAAGAAGAGAAGGCCACATAAGGGAGGAAGGATTCTTAGACATGAGCCCACCAACACCAGAGAACTAATGGCCTCTCCTATGGCTGTCACTTGTTTCAAACATGGTCGATGCTTCAATTTTTCTGAAATGATGCAAAGAGTCCAACATCACCCTATTTTTAGAAAACCTTTCATATCAAACCTTCAGGATAATCAAGTGACCCTTGCTAGTGTGACTTTCACCATATCCACAACCATCATTGCAGATACCACTAGAATTCCAAATGTAGGTGAGAAGTGCTTCAAGGCCAAATACTTGGATGATCACTATTATGAGCCATACATCAAACCAAGGTACAAAAATTAAGGAAAGAGAGTTTTTCCTTTCAATTACATCCTTAACATGTATGCCCCCATGGTGAAAATCATCATGAATTACTTCTCTTGTGAAGGCATGTTCTCCATACTTTACATGTATCATATTATATTTATCATGCACTTCACAAGGTTCAAGATGCTCAATATTCCATATTATCTATTCAGGAGCATTGGAAAAATTGCATACATTGTACAAAAAAGAGACTATGACCAGCAGATGAACAACCTCTTTCACCACTCTCTCATCAAGAGCATTTTCCTCCATCACCTTAACTAGTTGAACACCTCATGGGACACTTTCATTGCCAATGACATATTCACTGCTCCAAAAGCTCAACATGATGAGGCCTCCATCCATGCTTAAAACACATCATCAGAAACCATTCTACAAATTTTGGCAAAGTTTTGGGAAATTTTGAATATTTTTGAGTTTTTATTCATTTCTTGACAACCACTAGATAGTTTGACTATCAGGAGTGCAACACCCTAGGCATTTCCCTTCTTTTAGGGACCTCCTTTGGTAAAACCAAGACTACCAATGGATTCATAATGATGAAGAGATGCAAGTTAGCAACTTTGGTAAGAAAATTTGGGCAAAGTAGTCAAAAGAAAAGTAAAAAAAAAAAATTCTAAAAAAGCATGTTTCTGCCGTCTTTGTGAGCCTCATGTTGTGCTCCTGACCAAACTTGGGAGATTGAATTTTTGGAGGGTCAAATCTAGTCAATTTTAGAATATAATCACATATCTAGAATCTAGACAAAGCAAGCCTTCCAATCAGCTATCATGAGAGAAAATTTGAGAGTGGGAACCCCCCCCCGCACAAAAGTTGTGCTAAACTTTGCACTTTGCTCCTAACATTAGCGCTGCGCTTCTGACACTTGTGCTACGCTCTTGACCTTTCTCTGTTTTTTCTGTTTTTTTCCAGTTTTCTCAATTTCACCATGGAAAAATCATGTTTTTACAAATGTAATTGATGAATTTAAATGTAATAATGGCGTTTTTCAGTTACCTAGTGGTAAATACATTAGGTAAAACTCTTTGAGAGGATTGATGAATCAATTTAACTAATGTTAGGGATGAGTTAGTTTGACCTCCCTACACTCTAGATATGTAGTTCAAAGATTGGTTAATCAGCTCCACAACTCATTGATTCGACCCCTGAGGTTGGGAGAAGTTGTTTCATGTGTATATCTTTCATTTCTTGACTCATTTTATAGGTTGGATGTTCATGTATTGATCGTAGACACTAGTGTATTCCAATACATGGAAAATACCCTCTAGCGGAGGTTATAAAGGAGGTTTTTAGTGTTATAAAATTGGCCAAACTTGTCAAAAAAACATTTTCTAAAAAATCTGTTTATGGCTATAGAGGATTTGCTGGAGATTTTAATGGAAATTCAACACAACTAAAAAAAATGGGTGGTCGAAGGTTATTACAGATGTTTATTTCATTAGTACGCTACTAAGGTTTCAACGCACCGGTGCATTTCATCTAGATGGTGGCTCTGGGGCAGTCAAAGGTTCTTGCACCGGGCCCTCAAGGTATAAAACTGCACTAGGCGCATTGTTGGTAATACAACACACGGGGCCATACCAATTGGTCTTGGGATTTGTGTGGTGCCCATAGGTCGTCATAACGCACTGGTACGTAGACGTATAGAAATGCACCGTTGCGCCATATCATACAAACGCACCGATATTTATAATTGGTATTAGTATTTGTGTGATGCCCATATGTCATACAAATTCACCAGTGCGTAGTCTCACATAAAAGCACCAGTGCGCAGTATCACACAACACACACCGAGATTTTTAATTGGTTTTGGTATTTGTGTGGTACCCATAGGTCATAGAAACGCACCAATTTATAGTAACTAACATGCACCGGTGTTTATTCTTTATTTTTTAGAAACATCGACCTGTGACAGTGCAATTATTGTGATTTTTCTAAATTCATTATTCATCAAAAGTCGACACATCTTATAACAATATTCATATTAATTAAATTTTTATTAATGCGTTTGAATGCGATGTTCAGATTAATTTGTTATATCATATCATAATTATTGTGGTTTTTTAAAACTCATTATTCATCAAAAGTCGACACATATATATCTTATAACAATATTCATATAAATTAAATTTTTATTAGTGCATTTGACAACGGCAATGGAAAACATAATAGCGACAATGGACAACGCAATAGAATAAATTAAAACATATTTTATTATTATTATTATTATTATTATTATTATTATTATTATTATTATTATTATATATATATATATATATATATGAATAAGATAGTATTTTTCATACAAAATGGGACAGTTATTGGTATCCCTTTGTCTTTCAATTGGGACTATGTCCATTACATTAAACAAAATGCCTGATTTCACAGGAAAATATTTCAAGAAATACAACACCTTGCTTTGGTATCCAAACATAATGATCATCATTCTTCCCTTGAACTATTGTCACTGCTAGAGCTACTTCCATGACTTCAATTATTTTCAGGATTGTTTTGCTCACGGTGTGGATTGTTTTCTTCTTCTTCACCTTCCATCTACAAACATAAAAATAAACTGAAATGAGCGTATGTACATTGGTGAGAATAATGAAAGTAGTAATATTAAATAATATACATCAATGTAAATCAAAAATAAAAATGACGTACCATAGCAACAATTGACTCGTAAACTACACACATTCTTTCAAAACCATGTACCATGCCATCTTTAAAAATTTCATCTGTTGGTGCAGTTCCATACTTTGTTTCCTGTAAGTTTTATACCCCATAAAAAATCATATATTTAATATAAAAGATTTTTTTGTTCTATTAATTATAGATGGAGCTAAGTAAAACAAGATCGATGGAGGCTTACAAATTCCACAATTAATTTCTGATATGCCAACATATACTCACAACCCATATTTAACCCAATTTCAATCAATTCGTCCGATGGTTATTCTTTGTATGTTAGCACCTGTTTGAAGAAATTCAATGCTGATTTTTGTAAAACAGCTTAAAAATACAAAAATGAAATCTAGTTAAGTTGTTATAAGGAAGTAACAAATACTCACAAACTTAGATATCAACCCTTTTCTTCCTTGTGATTTTGTGTTATGTGTTGAATGGGTTCCATTTTCTTTTCTTTTCTGCAATAAAATTATTGAAAATTAATATTTAATGCTAAATTGTTTATTTATTGTACCTAATGATCGAAAAATTCAATGATTACATATTACATTTGACGCATGTTGTTGTTGAGATGGCTCCTCCCGCGATGCAAATTTTTCGACTTCTTTGATCATCTCCTTGTACACCCTTTTGGACATTCCTACTAGCATCTTTTTGATGTCATCTCGTTCATCTTTTGAGATTTTCATAATATTCCAGAAAATGTAACATGAAAATAAAATATTTAATTTTTATATTGATAAATTAAAAGTAAATATAACAAAAGTGATATTTATAAATAATTCTAGACAAACATTTAAAGAAATATTTCTTTTTAATTCCTTCTTTTTTTTTTGTTGTGCATTTTTTCTATTAAAAGTCTGACATGTCTCATTGGCCAATTCTCTCGAAACTCTTCCTGTAGTTTACGTAAAATTTGGTTCTTGGAATCATTGGATTGGTTTTTGTATTGTAAGTGGAAAGAATGTCTATACATTTGTTACACTACATCCATCAAACTTTTGTAAAACATTTTCCCCCTTTCATTAACCTCCAGTACCACTCGAGATGAGCTAAGGAGCAATTCATTTTCATTTTCGTGTTCTATTTTTTTTTTCTTTTCTTAGAACAACATTCCTTTTCTGATTTGTTGGTCCCTGTAGAACATTAAACATATGTGAATTAATAGACTGTTTGACACATGTTATCTAATAATTTTAAGTATATTATTAATGAAAATTTAAAAAAGAAATTCATATTGGATCGATAGTATTTTTTCATTCACCTGATTCATCCTTTTACAATTTTTCCATTAAAATTTTACGCTCTTCTGGTCCTAGATTCGAAATAATCTTATCAAGCTTTGTCATTTTGTGGTTTTACATGATACACAGTAAACAATACATATTAGTTAAACTGACATATAGTTCAAAAATAGTATTTTTTCTAAATAATTTACAAAGAACTTGCCTTTTTTTCTTTTCTTGATGTGTTATCAGTATTTTTGTTACTTTATCTCTTGTTAGTCATTTTTTTATCAATCTGAAACCTGTAGCATATCATTCATTAATATATTTATAAATAAATTGTCAACTTTTCAGGTAAAAAGTAAATTTCAAGAAACTGGTGCGCCCTTCATGATGTACGCACTGATGTTGGTGCGTGGGGGTATTATAAACACACTACAAAAATAGTATAATAGACCATACAGTGCATGTGGGTATTATAAATGCACCGTACAAACAATGTAATAGACCGTACGGTGCTAGTCTCATAACATAGAGCACCGATGCCCTATTTTAGATATGGCACACTGATTTAAAAAAATTGTTTTTAAATTTTTTATTACACAGTACTTGCATGGTGCACTCGGTTACGCAGGGCACACCGATAAAAAAAATAATTTTTTTTCCAAAAATTCATGCAATGGCCAAATGGATTGGGATCCGACTATGCAATTCATCTCGTGGGTTGGATGTAAATCTAAAATGAAAAGCCCTAATTCTGAAATCACAGAAACAGGGAGAAGAAAGGGTAGAAACAAAAAAAAATGAAGGGTTAAGGGTAAAAATGCATAAAAGTGCAAAAAAACTAAAAAAATTGCAGAAAGGTAAAAAAATTAATCAAATTTAATTAGGAGTTGGTTTGAAATTCTCTGATACAGAGTTTGAATCACTAGAGGTTTGATTTCTGATTATCTGAGTACTTATGTTCGAAACGTATTTCGCTGCTCCACAGTGCTCTTGTGCTCTCTTGCTCCAGGTATGTCTCCTGCAAATCTCTAGCTGAAAATTTTAGCAAAAATAGTGAAATAATGAAAAGTGTTTAGTATTTAAAGAATTAATTTAAGAAATTAGATTTTTGAAAATATTTTGCTACCCATTTTTCAATTTGCCACTTTTTTTCCACTTAAAGAAACTAGAGTTCCACTTTTTTTCTTTGTGTTTATTCATCACCGGTGCATCACTTAATAGCACTGCATCGGTGTGTCCATTTGTAACACTGCATTGGTGCGCACTAACTAAAACGCACCAATGCAGTTATATGTATAGTAGAACAAATTTGCGGTTAAGGCACCGAAATAAATTTTATATGTGTACACCAAAATTTAGTGAACTCCAACCATAGAAATTGACAATTAGAATTTTGTTTATTCTTGAAAATTAGAATTAGAATTAAAATTAAGAATTAGAATTGGATAAATTCTTGATTGAAATACTATTCTTCCAATGCATTTTGTTTATTGCAAGAGGTCCCCACTAATTATGTGGAGAGAATGCAATGTGGGGCATTTGAAGATGCAATACTACAGGGCCAAAGTGGGAAATTGTGGCATGTGAACCTGTACTATGCTAAGACATGGGCAGTTTTCACAAATGGTTGGGAAAGTTTTGTTTCCGAGTAGTTTATTGAAGTTGAAGTTATTTTAGTTTTTAGACATTTTGGAAATGTACATTTTGCTGTGAAAATCTTTGGGCCATTTCTTTTCAAAACTACAACTTTTCTTCCTTCAAAGAAAGACACTTGAACCTTTCCATAACCTGCAACAAGAAAAGGTGCCCCATGATCTGGTTGCTGACCCATGATCTAGTTGCTCATTTGTAATTTCCTCCTTCATCTTGGCATCCAATTTCCTCTTTTCTCCTTTGTGCTTTCTATCTTGTTCTTAGAAAAATTTATACAATCTCTGTTTTACGAGAAACTAACCTTGAATGTTCTGGGATCAATGACAATGAGTCCTTCATTCTGCATTTGTTAGTAGAAGAAGATTGATTTTCGACTAGACGATGCAGTTATTACATGTGGAGGCAATGGTTTCCTGTAGAAAATGACTATATTGTTGAGCAAAGGAAAGACATTGCTGTCACGTCTCCCAAACCCATTTTTTTTTTTTTCTGAGGTTATGTTATTGTTTAATAGCGTCTATTATACCTCATGGTTACTCCAAAGGAGATCCAACAGGTCTCTATTAAGGTCTATTTTCATAATATGTTTATATTCATCACCCCTATGATGACTGCTACACCTATCACATAACTTTGGTTTACACTTATATGAGTTACTGGACCAATACTTAATCTACAATCTTCATAATGAACCATATCATAATAACTCATAAATTTCATCAGAACTACAACATCACAATTCATAACTTACATAAGAAATTATAGCCTTGCGATTCATAAATTGTATAAGAAATTATATCAAAATTTCATAAATGGAGTAAAGAAATATAACATCACCATTTCATAAAAACAGAGATGATTAACACAGACTTACAGATATCTCCAAATTTATGCATGCACACCTCTACCATGACCACCTCCAAACCATAGAACTTTCTTATCTCCTGCAGATTTACCCCTTGCTGCAGACTCTCCTTTGCCACTGCATCATCCACTAATTCCGTTCTGTGGACGCTTATTTGCTTCCATACCCCATGATAGCCACCGCGTCCCGAATAAAGAAAGGATGCTTTTCTTTCCCCGTTTAGCCTAGGCTTCCTCTGTCTCCTACAAGTCGCTTTTAAGTTTTTTTCCTCAGCTTTTCCAGCTTTTCTCACCTCTTCCCAACTACTCCTCTTCATTGGGGAAATTTAGATTTCTCCTTAAATCTAAATAAATTTCTTTCAAGGATTTTTGAAAGTTTTTTGGGGATTTGTTGCCTTATCCATCCTCATGGATTTTGGCAAGTGATCTCAATTCTCTTTTTGGTCATAGTGCATACATAATATTTTATTTATTTTTTCAAAATTACAAAATTAACCACATCCACACAATAATCATCCACTGGGGTCCACTCCCCTTTGGATTTATGTTCAAATGTCTCATTTGAAAAGCATAGAACTTGGGGGTGTTACATATTCCCCCTCTAAATATAAACACCGTCCTCGGTGTTAACAACTATCTACTAGTTGATTTTGAACATAATTGTGAATGCTTTTCCATCATTTGAGCTTCTCTGTGCCATGTAGCTTTTTAGCAGTAAGGTGCTCCAGTGCACCTTTACCCGAGCTACTGTTCACTTCCGCAATTCCATTTCTTCTCGCTTTCCTCTTTGAAGCGACTCTGGAAGGAATTTCCTCTTCTGATTCCACCTGGACCACATTTCAAATCAATTATGTGAGAAGCATCATGTACAAAATTTATAACTTTTTCTTTTCCAACAAGGAGACATGAAATACATCAGGAAATTTAATAAGCAAGGGCAGGACAAATGTATGGCTCCTCGTAATTTCAAAGTAGAAAGTATTCTCCCGCTCCCACTCCCTCCACGACTGGCGTCTTATGTGTTTGGTTTTCCGCTTTTTCAGGGGTAACAACTGTGATAAAGATCTTTTATCCCTATTTTCCGTCCACAATTCATAACTCAAGTAAGATCATGCACATATAATTGATAATTCAATAACAAGATTCTCGCATTCAATAACTCCAAGAAATTCGCTTATTAATCAAACTGTCAGTGTTCATAATAGCTAGTGCACTACTATCCCTTTTTCCTCGTTTTTCAAAGGGAGATCCCTTTCTCCCACTGAGACTTGGGATTCAATTCAACTTCTTCGGGATCTTCCTCTTGTTTCCGTGAGTGTATGCTAGCCTCTCGTTACACACTTGGCTAACAATTTGACAATTTTTCATTAGTACTTATAAATGAATGAAAACAACTGTACTATATGCATGATTATGCTTACCCTTTTTCAGTTCCTCGCTGTACTTCCAGTACCTTCTCCTTCAACTCCGTGGTTATAAAGTTGGAGAAATAACTTAACATATATGAAGATATTATATTCATACAACTCCACAAGGTTAACATTATAACATATAACCATATCGCCTATATTTATAATGTTACTTGTAAATTTTAACTTATACCCCACGTGCAATTTACAGTATAAACTATTGTTATTTCTATGTATTCTTACTCCTTTTCACTTTTTATATATATATATATAGAACCACTCTATATATATATAATCCACCATATATATATATAATATAACATCCATCATATATATATAAAATCCACCGTATATATATATATATCCACCCGACATATATATACTATACATAATCCAAAGAGTTTAACTAATACTCCTTAATTTAATGTACTATGCCTTCGTACCAACTTACCTTTTTCCTTTGTGATGGACTTATAAAGTTTTAATTTGAACCCATACAAGGACAATTGAGAGGGTTTCTGCTATTGTTAAGTCAATAATTTATAATAGAATTCATCTCTATTATTTCCAGCCAAGTAAGCGAATACCTACAGTTACAGGATTTTCTATTAGGGGATAAATAAAATTTGAACAACTCTAGGCATAACCTTTATTCATATAAGTACCCCATACATATATTTCTACATCCTTTGATAATTTATTTACATGCACATGTATGGGTATATAACTCATCTATATATATCCCACATGCACCTATCACAGATGTGACATATTCATATTGTCTTTCCCATTATCCCTGTCTATAGCATTAAATTATCCTTTCATACACTTTATCACCCTATATTTCTGATCTTCATATATATATAATGCATAGGCAAAAATTTATAGTGTGAATACATGTTTCCTTTTATAGTGATAAATATAATATCTATAATTTATCACATTCACAAGTATTAATACTTGATAATGTCAAAAACTAAATTTGACACACTTTCCCCTCTTCTTTTCGCTCATAGGCTTATATAATAGAATAGATTTTATGAAAAAGTATTCTAACTTTTTCTAATCATAAAAGAATTCCTTCCTTTCTAATTCATAAAAGCATTCCACTTTTCTAAAGTATTTCAGCTTTTCTTAATCATAAAAGCAAATTTTTTTTTTTTTTTTTTCCTAACCAAAAGCAACCCCTACATCTCTCATGCTTTTATTTTTAAATCTATATTTTTTTTTTTTTTTTTTTTTCCTTATGAGAGAAATATCACTTCTCCATATTTTTTTTTTTCCAACTCTTTTACTCATTATCTCTAAACTTATAAAATATACCAACTTGAGAATATCATTTCCTTCCATGGAGGAGTATAAATTTTTATAAATAAAATAATTAAGAAATCATTCTTCCACTATTACAAGAATTTTCTTCCTTAAGTAAATCATCAGGAAAATCCTTCATGCATTTATGCCTAACTTAATGAAATGATTCCACCATTTCTAAATCAACCATTTAACTGCAATTAAAATTTGTACTTCAATCTTCTTTTTCTTTTTATAGCAGTATACATGCCTTATTTATAGGATACATCTTTTACTTACTCGTTTAACCACTTCGTTATTCTTCATGCATCAGTAGGGTTTGTTACTACTTTCACCCTAATTAGAGTAATAATAAATTCAGCTATAGGGTAAAATATGTCATTCCACTTTTCTAGTAACCTCAACAAAATTAACATTACAACAAAATCACCTATGTTTATAATGTTAATTGTAGATTTAACTTATGCTCTGCCTGCAATTTCTTTCATTTAATTCTATCATTTCTCATGATAATGATTATTATTATATATATATATATTTTCCATATTGCATATATGGGTATATATATATATCATTCGTATTAACTGGACCCACTTACTTTTATAAGTTCATTGAATCTGCAGAAATATGAAATCAGATTTCGCATTGAGCCATATCCCTTTAATGATCATAGGCATATGTATATATATATCTATTATATTTTTATATATACTATATGGATATGCCCAACCTTTTTGAATATTTAAACATGGCATATATATATATACATCCTTGGCAATATTAATTCAATTAACATATGAATATATATATATCCCTATGCATATAAATCCGAAGTCCCCTTTTCTTTTAAAACGCACCCTATAATTATATTTTTCCCATATTTTTGACGCCACATATATTTACAGGACATCTATATCCATAGATGACCTATCTTTGGCAATATCATTTTTAAGAGCATATGTATATGCACGTTATCTACTATATAGATATGAGTCCAAAACTTTTTGTATAACCACTTTTGCATATATATATATATGTATAACGAATCTTGGGGTATAGGTATGTATAACCAATCTTTTTATATGACAAATCTTTTTATGTATATAACAAACCTTGCGTATATAACAAATCCTTTGCAATAGTTAACTCAAGGCACTCCATAAGGACTGATTTTCAACACCCAAGTTTCCATCACTTTACTTATTAAATTCCATTAAAGGGCAATTTAATAATTCCAATTTAAGGTGCTACTTTGGTAACACAAAATGGATATACTAATATATACATTCCTGGGTGTTCGACATCCTATCCATTGGCAACTTTATTAAAATTCCCATTTATACCGAGGTTTGATTATCTACATATTTATATATATATATGAAACTTTATAAAAACACTTATATATCAAGGCTTAATTTCGCCTTACCATTAGGGTCATATCGGTCTCGACCACGTTTAATCCCGCGCCTAAGGTACGGTTTGACTTGTTCTGCACTCCTAGCATATCGTGCCTTCATTCTATTGTGAATCGACTAACAGGTTGGTCTATTCCCTAAGGCCTTATATATACTTATTGCATATGTAAGCCATGTATCCCATATAGTAGATCTATACACCATATAGATATAATAACCATTGATTATCGATTCCGTAAGGTATTATATATATATAATACTTATATACCATGTATTATGAAGGTAACACGTATGGATATCAAACACCGACACAAAACATACATATACATATTATGGACCCTCAATCCGTAGTTTAGAATAGGTCCATCCCATACCTATGTATCCAAGTAGGTATCGACCTATGAAATCGCATAACACATACGGCACCATAGACAACCCATGTACGTATTTATTTTCAAATCTGTGTCGTATTTAATTCGTGTATATATATATAACATTAGCTCGGTCAATGCGACTTGTACCTACTCTATACATCACACAGATATATATTTAATATATCCTAGACATGAAATTATACCTTCCGCGGCCATACAACCTACCATAATTGGATCTATTGGCCACCTATGTTTTAGCACACTGGTATCTATATCGATTTCTGAAAAATATGTTTTGACCTGTGCTGCCGAACCCTTTTCGGCGACTGTAGATGAATGCACGTTTTTTTTTTTTTTTTTTTTTATCATCATACCACACGGTTTTCGTTGTTCCGACTTTAGACCGGAGGTTCTGTGTAAATCCATCGTAGCTATTGTAGCACCTATCACCGAGTCAGTTTGAAGGTAACTATACCCAGATCCGCGTGGCTGCCACCGTAGGGTTACGGGTTTACTTTTGAAATGTTTTTGTTAAGATTATCGTGACTATCACAAGTGATTGCGTTATAGCAGGAGGCGGATCAGTGGGTATATTCTGACCAGACTACCGGCCCATAGAATGATACAGTTCTGGAATCCGGCTACACGCGTCATAATTTCGTTCATAGGTACACAGTAGACACCCTGGTTCTCTTTTCGTGTAAACTGCCGAGTACGAGCTCAGTTTTTTTTTCTGGATTTTCTAGGTGCTTTATCTTCACCTTTTTCCTCTTCACGTAGTTGTTTCTACTTTTGCAATTTCTGACCTAATTCCACATGGTTCTGCCGCTTTACTTTTTGCGTTTATGATTTCTGCTTTGTCCTGTAATACCCCCAGATCTACAGACATTGAAATGGAGGTAGGACCAGATACAAACTAGACTCTCGGCGCCTTCAATGTTTAATTTGTTAGATTTTTACGCTGTGAACCTTCAGTATAGGAACCCCTTTTTTACCTGGAAAAAAATGCACAAACATCATCAACGTCTGGTTTGTACCGATGGTTCGATACTCTGTCGCGTTATTGGTTTATCAGAGCTGATCAACAAAAAAAAAAAAAGGGTTTCCGCCATTCAAAACAGCCGGGCGCCTATCTCATTTGTTTTTTTTTTATATATAATTTTTGTTTCCACCAAAAAGATACATGCAAAGGATCGGCCTGTGGCGCACAGTTTGTATGGAGTTTATTTGATCTACGTTTTAATAGCTGATATAATACTTTTCTTGACTTTCGCGTTCCATATCCATTTAATAGAATTACTTCTGGTTTAACGGAGGCGTTCAATCATGAATATACCATGTACATGCTAAATGGGTGATATTTAGTTATAGGTTCGAGCCTCTGTTGTAGAATTTACAATACCTCTCGTACCTATATGCATCGTAATTTTTTTTTTTTTTGTAAATGGGTTATATGCTTTCCGATCCGCCAGCACAGTTATTCTATCTGACTTTTGAGTATAATACTTCGACATCTCTATCATTATGCAGTAGGTCACACAGTAAAGAGCCAAAATTCAAAAGGTATCCTCTACGTAGGCGCCAATTTACATTAATTCCACCTTGTGCTTCTATAGCCATACTATTTCAGATTTAAATCGGCATTCATGGTGAATTTTCTTGTTTTCTAGATATAAGTGCACGGTCTTCGTTTTGTATAATCGTGCAGCAACTCTTAAGGCATTTCTTATGACTATTACAGCTAGAGAAAAACTTATTTCTGCACTTGAGATATACTCCATAAGTTATTTTGTGGTTGTTTATTTCGTGTTCTTTCAATTCAATAATTCGTTAATGCAAAATTGAGAGCGATAGTTCTATTTACCAAATTTAAATTTTTGCATGTCGTGAATTTCGTTGTGTATTCTGACAGATTGTGTTTTATTCTATTCCAGCGAAATAGCCAGCCACGGCCCCTCGTACTCCACGGCCGATTCGTTTATATCTATCATGTTCATATACTAATTGGTTCTTGAAATACTTAGAACTTTAATTAATAAGAGCCTTTTTAAAGATATGACCGCGAGTTATGACTGTGCAACCGTGCTATAGGATTTGGCGCTCGGCATACAGATAGTCTGGTTGTTTTATATACATATATATGCATTGGCCGAATAATGATTTCATTTGTTATCTATTTTTTGCGATCATTCATATATGTCATGGTTCGATTCTTCGTACTCTGCCATGTTGATAGTGTTGAAGTCGTTCAATTTATAAGACTAACGCAGGGGAAGCTTGCGCTTATTTCCGATGAAGGCAAACCCTCAAGACCTCACCACACCACCTTTTTGATGTACTGTAGAAATATAAAATCATATATGGTTATATGAACGTACTGTTTCTCGCCTTTCTATTATCTCGCTTGTGCATATTGGGAACAAGAATTTCTTGGAGAAATGTTCAAACCGTATTAATATAGTAAAATAAGTATATGGTGACGATATATATATATATATATATATATATATATCGAAACAATGATTATAATACATGAATCATATATATATATATATATATATATATATATATATATATATATATATATATATATATATATATATTTACAGCTAATGTTTAGTTCAAAAGCTAGTGATGGAGTTATACACCAAAATATTCTATCCTAGATAAGTATGGTACAACCCCTCTCTAGTTTACAGATATTTTGTGTGTAACAAAAAATTCAACATCCATATGCTAGCATACTTGCTTGTAAATTTCTACTTTTCTTTTAAGGTATACCTATGTGTATTCAAGGGTGCTTGACTAGAAAACCTTAATGTTTATGAAATTACTTTGTTATGTTACAGGTTTTCAATGAGTAAAATATATCCAGATATGAAAGTCTATCCTCACATATAGAGTAGATTTACTCTTTTCCTAGTACCCTTAAAAATGTTAGAATACATATATATACTGTCCATACCCTAACATGTTACTTTCTTCTTTTCTGCTGTAGACCATGTATGTTTCAATGCTACTATACTGTATCGCTAGAATACACATAGGCAAATCATATCATTTTTTTTTCGTTTATAGAGAACATAACACAATGAATCATCTGTAGAGGCCAAGTAACTTCATATTTAAACCGATCTGGTTTAGAGGTTCTGAAGTTTCTACCCTATAGATTTTTAGTCTACAACCAAACAGATTCTGGAAGGTGTTTACCTTATGATGGACTCTGTTAAATGTAGTACTACAAAAATCAAGCAATTCCTCTTAGATATTTTTATATGTAGCTAATTCATACCATCATAAAATAGAGTAACTGGATTTTTTTTTTTTTTTTTGACAGTTAACCCTTTCTTTGTGAGCACATATCTTGCCCAATTTTTGAACTTTGCTCCGATACCATTTGTCACGTCTCCCAAACCCATTCTTTTTTTTTTTCTTCAGGTTATGTTATTGTTTATTTATACTTGGTAATACCTCATGGTTATCTTAAGGAGATCCAAATGGTGTCTCTATTAATGTCTATTTTCATAATATGCCAGGTCACCAAGGATGATCAAGTACCACGATATACCTGGTTTACACTTATATGAGATCATTGACTAATACTTAATCTATAATTTAATGAACGATGTCATAATAACTCATAAATTTCTATCAGAATCCACAATATCAAAATCTGCAATCCTCATATACAAAAAAGCCTTTATGTATTCATAAATTGCATAAATGAATATCATATCAAAATTTCATAAATGGAGTAAAGAAATATAACATCACCATTTCATAAAAACAGAGATGATTAACACAGACTTACAGATATCTCCAAATTTATGCATGCACACCTCTACCATGACCAGTCCTCCCAACCATAGAATCCTCTTTATCTCCCAGGATTCACCCCCGAGCAGAGATCACCTCCCAGCACAGATCAACACTAATCTGTCTAGGATCAGCTTATTTAAGCTCATACCCCAAAGCATGTTTCTAATTCTGCGTCCAGAATAGCAGGATGATTTCTTTCCTGTTTAGCCTAGGCTTTCCCCTCTTGGGGTTCCTTAAAGCTGCTTTAAGCTTTTCCTCAGCTTTTCCAGCTTTTCTCACCTCTTCCCAACTACTCCTCTTCATTGGGGAAATTTAGATTTCTCCTTAAATCTAAATAAATTTCTTTCAAGGATTTTTGAAAGCTTTTTGGGGATTTGTTGCCTTATCCATCCTCATGGATTTTGGCAAGTGATCTCAATTCTCTTTTTGGTCATAGTGCATACATATTATTTTATTTATTTTTTCAAAATTACAAAATTAACCACATCCACACAATAATCATCCACTGGGGTCCACTCCCCTTTGGATTTATGTTCAACTGTCTCATTTGAAAAGCATAGAACTTGGGGGTGTTACAATTGCAAAATGGGCTATTACATTAGATTTTCCAATGGGAAACTGATTTTTAGGTGGAAATATGGTAGCTACAGGTATCTATGATTTTCTTCCCACAGAAATGGTCACTGGATTTCCATTTATAATACAAATAGACTTTTTACTTGTTTCATCCATAGGACCACAGCTCAGATAAGTTAGAGATTCCATTCAGGTTCAATTGAAAGCCAAAGATGTGATTTTATGCGACGTCAGCTTCGCTGGTAAAAGTTTATGTAAGCCAACCGAAGCTCAGACAATACTCCCAGTTGATTTTAAAAGCATTTTGGAGAATCTTTCCCTTCATGGGAACTACAAGCCTAATCAACAATGTCAATTGATATATCTCTATTGTCCTTAAGGGAATGAGAATCCTTCCCTTCATGGGCCCCTTGCCTTTATCGCCTGCCTCGATTGATCTTTCTTTATTGTCCAATATTTCCCTGCCATCCTTGTAAGAATGAGAATCGTTACCTTCATGTGACATCTTAACCCATTCATGAGACTCAATTGATATCTATTTCACATCCCTTAGCGAATACGACTCCTTGCTTTTGAAGGGCCATTTCACCTTGCTATTCGCGGGAGTGTCGACGGGTATTTCACTACCATCAAAGTTGCTCTCCCTTTCTCCATCATGGGACCTCTTAACCCTATCTCCAGCCTCAGTCGATTGCTCTTTGTGGTCTCAACCTATATTCCTTTTCTCCTTTTGTACTCTGTCGAGTTTTGTAGTCGTCTGCATCCCTGTAATTGTCTTTGTTTTTCTTTCTGTTTGAATCACTCATTTCCTCTGCTATAAACTTATCAACCAAAATTTGAACTCTCGTCTTTTAAAACCCTCATATCCTCAAAGAAATTCTTGCCCGTGATTCGAACCCTCCACTGCTCCAATATTTCACTTTACAAAATAACCATGTTCCAATGCACGGGGTTTTATAGGTGCACCGATGTAGTTTCATAAGATCGAGGTTTATGTTTTGGCGCAGTGTTTTATGACACACCGGTGTGTAAGAGTTGTGAAGCACCGGCGCATCTTAGTAATAAGACGCACCAGTGTGTGTTAGGATGATTAGAGCACCGGACGGAAAACCAGGAATCTCCACTAGCAATGGCGTACTATATAAAGTTCTTTTTTTGTATGTAAGATCAGAAAAAAATAATGATAATTCTAAAGTACATGAATTTATTTGCATTATTTTCTAAACTTTATTATGTTACAAAAATTCATATTGTTCTAGATTTATAATTTTACAATTATTTACAAATTTACAAATTTACAAATTTAAATATTTTAATAAAATCATTTCACATTAATACAATTAAAATTTTACAAATATTTTACATGCAATCACAATTAAAATTAGAATTAGAATTACAATTACAATTACAATTTTACAATTTCACATATAATTACTATTAGAATTACAATTACAATTTTAATTTTACATACAATTAAAATTTTACAATTACAATCATTCCACTATAATACAATTAAAATTTTACAAATATGTTACTAACAATTAGAATTAGAATGAGAATTAAATTTAGAATTACAATTACAATTTTATAATTTGTCATATATACAATTACAACTAAAATTACAATTACAATCATTTCACAATAAATTAAATATTACAATTAGAATTAAAATTTTACATTAAATATTTTACATACAATTACAGTTAAAATTACAATTACAATTACAAATACAATTTTACATACAATTAAAATTTCAATTTCAATTATAATCACGACATAATATTTAATAAATATCATGTTCATTTAATATTAAATTAATTAATAAAGATCACGATCATGATAACCATCATACAAACATCATATTCGACTAAAAAACAGATTCAAATTTTCTAACATCACCATGATAATGATCATCTAAAAAAACACAATTAGCATTGTATAACATCATAACAACACAAACATCAAATATGCATCTCATGCTAAATATCTCATGCCATCATATATACATCTATCTGCAAGTTGCACATTAAATGAATATATCTAACATAACCTAAAAATACACACATCATGATGATCACCAACATGTAAATTAAGTACAATTGCAACATGAACATAAAATACATGGACCATATATATATATATATATATATATATATATATATATATATATATATATATATATATATATATATATATATAATGTTAAGTAATAAACAACCTGTATTATAAATTTCACATGATCACCGTGTACAAACATCGTAGTACTAGTCTAGGTTGCCTGGGCCACGAGCTCTCGATTCTGCGGATGGTCCAGCCTCCTCATGATCATGAGTACTGATGGATGTTGTAGGCTACTCACTCGATGTGGCCGATTTTCCAGCCTCATCTCCATGATGACTACTGCTAGATGCTAGTGGAGGCTCATGCTCATCTGGCACGGCACGAGGTGAATGATCGTAAGATGATGAGTCACTTCTCGCAGACTGTCCATCATGTGATGTGTCTCAACCATGCCTATAACATGCAAAAATCCTCCTCATGCACATAACTAAGGTCGTAGCTCCTACGACATGCTACATTATTTTGTACATGTCATGTGGCATGCCTCTCCACATCTGTAATAGCCTGTCATCAGCCTATATGTATCTGTAATGAATAGGCCTGATGCCCGCCTCAGAAATTAATGCATTAAGTTGGTTGCCCAACTCCATCCTATATCTAGTATCAAGTCAACCACGCCTAGAAAAAGGTAGTACCAGCACACCAGCAGGAGCATGTCTCTATGCACCGGCCTCCTGATGATTCTCGGCATCTAGTATGCCATGATCGTCCTCAAGATTCACACCTGGATCATGTGGTGGTGTTGACATGTCCTCACCATTAAAAGATCCAATGTCTGCAAAATATATACAAGTACACAACAATAATTAGAAAATTTTATTACACAAGTTAATAAAAACAAGTTAAACAACATGTTAGAATAAATTTAAATAAAATAGTAATATTACCTATATCATCTGGTGGCTCATCATCTGTGAAGAGGATGTTGGCACACCCTCGCCAATCCAATCCAGCATAAGGACAAGGGACCATAATGAAATGATGCACCTCATCAACACTAGCTAGCAACTCCAGTGCATCATGCGATATCCTAGCTGGAAACATAATCTCACCCCTCTTGGGCATCATCTGCCCCCACATGTGCATTTGTGCCTCAAACATTGGCCTACGAGGCTGCCGAACAAAAGTAGGCCTAATCTCTGGAAACCTCTAAAAAAAAAAAAAAAAAATCTCTGAAGCAAAAGGGAAGTTGACCCTCCCTTGTGCATGAGCATGACATCTATCTAAGGCTATATAGAACTGCCGCAAAAAAATGGCAAACCACCTGAAAAATTATGGCTCCTATACTAGAGAATCAACATAGTATAGAAGTGAGAAACTAATGCGTTTCCCGTCACTAGTGTTGTGTGAAATGGTCGAAATGAGAAGTGAGAGGAAATGCACCTCCTCACTACCAAATGCACCAATATGTAACTGACCTCCAGCGACCTAAAAATCTGCAGGACACTGTACTGATGCTCCAATGTATCGCTGGGAGTAAATTAACTAACTCCCTGCTAGAAAACCAACTGGAACCTCTGGGAACGAGGGAAAATCCAACCCTCTCCTTGATAGCCCTATAATGAAATATATATCCTCCTTAGTTGGTGTGTACCACTGGTTAGGACCAACCTAAAAAGCATGTCGGTGGGCATTCCACCTGTGGATAAGATGTCTCAAAAACACACCATGGGCCTTTAGGTAAGTACACTCCTCACGGAACTTGAGGAGGCCTACCTGCGTTAGGAGCCCCTGGGTAGAGGATGTAATAAGGCGAGGTTATGCATCTCTCTCCCTCTCTCATGCCTCCCACAGGCGAACCATGTCATACTACTACGCATGTTGTTGCTGTTGTTCCCCCTCTTCTCTCTGAATCATTGACATATTAAATAATTTTTTTTTATTAAATAAGACATGTATTTAGGAATATACATATATAATTTTTTTTGGAAAAAAGAAAAACAGACCAGTCGGTGCGCCACAAAAAATATTAATGACCCAGTTTCGTTGTGTTGCTTGTTTGTTGCACACCAGGAGAGGTGCCCCAGATGAAATTCAATGCACTATATGCGGTGGACCTGAAAACTTTTAAAGCACCGTTGACTATGTATGGTGTCAAAAGAGTGGTGTGCTGACTAAAATATAAGCCCCGACATGTATACTTGTGTCAGCACACTGACTTTTTGACTAATTACAAAGTCAATGATGCATTATTTTACCAGGCTACACCGTTGACCTTGTCAGAATGCTGAATGCGGTGCCCCAACGGACACTGGGGCGGATATTTCTGTGAACGCACCGCGTTATCACTATTCCACATGGTCAACGGTGCGACAGGCTAAACGACCGCACCACACTTTTTTTCTAATTTTAAAATAACGCAGTGCACCTTTCAGTACCACCCTAGAAATGGTGAGGATATCGTTAGCACCGATTGTGTTGCGGCTTGTAAATTTTACAGACAACACCGCTTACCGATGCAAGCCAAATGGCTTGTGCGCACCGCACGACAAATTATTTTTTTTCTTTTAAGTGGTTAATTTCAAGGTTATTTGAAATTCTAATATGCTAAAAAGCTTAATTATGGAAAAACAAGAAAAATACCTGTACATTTCATCGTCGAGGAGGCATATTGGCTGTAGAATTTGCAAAATAAAATTTTCCCACCATTTTGAAAAATGCAAGTTGGAGATTGGTGAGCAATGCGCAACAGCAGTGCATGCAATGGGTTCCATGGGAGAACCGATGTCAGGGCG
Organism: Pinus albicaulis; assembly: GCA_034641835.2. Classification (NCBI taxonomy): domain Eukaryota; kingdom Viridiplantae; phylum Streptophyta; class Pinopsida; order Pinales; family Pinaceae; genus Pinus; species Pinus albicaulis. Next base: position 1,405,642,907 of record CM076570.1, read on the forward strand.
ACTCAGAGAAGGATAATTTGCACCAGTGCTTGAGAACTCTAGAGTACTGAGAAAAGTGAAAAATGCGGTTTTTTGGCCATAATTTCTTTTTATCTAACCCCGTTCTAGTGCGTAGGGTTTTATAGGCACACCAATGTTGTTTCTTACGAACACACCAGTCAGTTTCTATTTTGGCACGGTTTTTTATGATGCACCGGTGCGGTTTCTTAATACCACACTAGGCGGTTTCTATTTTGGTGCATTGTTTTATGATGCAGCGGCACAAAAGAGTTTTGAAGCACCGGTGCTCTATAGTAATATGATGCACCGCGTGGGTGTGTACAGAGTGCACGGTGTCCGTTGTGCCAATTTTTTGTGCGCACTAGTGCTTTCTCTTATAGAGCGCATCGGTGCAATTTTAAATGATAAGAATACCAAACGGAAAACATCCGCAAAACCCTCCGCTTGCCAACCTCCTCTAGCAACCTCCACTAGAAACGGATGTATGGGGTATTTTTATAAGGGGTTCCTCAAAAACATTCGCTAGAGGGTCTTTTCCTTGTAGTGTTCAAACTTTTGGCAGGAATATAATGGATGAGTTGCAACTATTCATTTAGGATTCATGTGGTACTGTACTTTGGCATTGTTTCTTCGTCAGTTTCATATGTATGAATGTTTTGTACTTTCCATGTTCATTCCAGTTCTATGATATGTTTGATTCTCAAGTTTGATAGGAAAAATACATCTCTTATGCTCTGTTTTCGGAGGATCACCATAACTTGTTTAAGTTCTTCAATTTAAAAATAATTCATGTACTTTCATGCTCTTTTTAGCACCTTACCAGTCTGATCCATGTAACCCTAAAACCCTAAAGTGTTAGAGTGCTTACCTACCTTTCCCCATTATATGTCTACAATTCCGATCTTATTTTCCTTGACCTAGTTATCTCTTTCACCTAATTGACTCATCGAGCATCTAAATAAAACAATCGAAACTCTTGTGCTACTATACCTAACCTAAAACCTAATTTATACAACTCTCTTGGTTGTGATTCCTTCGATAGAGCCCTCTCATGCCTAGTAGGGCAAGCTACTTGGAAAATATTGGTTCTTAGTTACCTTTGCTAGTCCCTTCTCGGCCTCGGAGATCCAGTGGAGTGATAACAAAATACAAGAATGATAATTCGTAAGTGATATGAGCCAACATTATGAACATAACCATAAATAAAACAAGTATATAATGAGCATATGTAATTTAGAATTTGAAGGTTGTAATTATAATATAGACAAACTTAAAGTATTACATTTAGAAATAGACAATAATCCTCATACAGTTCAACAATAATTCAAATTACTTGTATAAATCTATAGGGTAAAGAATTGTGTCCAGAATCGAGCAGAGCCTAGCATGGAAACCACTCATACTAATTCTGGAAATTACAATCAAGAATAAAATATTGGGTAAAACTTCATTGAAATCCATAAATGACTGTAAACTATGTCAAACTCAGAAATTTAGTAACACAGGGTAATCATAACTCTATGATGACAGTTATAAGTTGAGTAACATATCCAAATATTCCTTTGAACAATTGTTGTTATAGATTCATACTAAGATTCAACTCTAGTGATGTGATCATGCAGATAGAAAAAACCATAACTCTGTTTCAAAAGAGGATTATTAATTATAGTATGAGCATATACTCAAAGCAATAGAGATACATTTGGATGAGGGTTGAGTAAGAAAAAGTCTGGAAGGTCTGTGTAAGGTAAGGTGTAAAAGGCCTGTGTGAGGAAAATTCTAAAAGACATGCATAAGGAAAATATTGGAAGGCCAATGTGACCACTAGACAAAACCCAAAATACTAACCAAACCAATTCAAAAATTCTAGAGAATGAAATAATTCTACGGAATGCATGAATACCAACGTTGGATAATTTAACTAGTATAATTAAAAACAATGGAATTTTCAATTACATAGTCAGCTCATTAAAAACAGATAAATTTGAAGCCGATACAGGGGTTAAATTAAAACCATATCCGAATATAAGGGATGTAACAAAAGAAAAAATGGAGTGGTTGGGAAGCAAAACCTACGCAACGAATGGGGTAAATCCAAATAAGAAAATAGCATTATTACTTAGTGAGAATCTCAATTTAAACCCCCAATCAGAGCATTGAAACAATGTAAATTATAAGAGTGTGAATTACTTGTTCATTAGAATGTATGGGAAGAAACCGAGATAGGGTAATGACCCAAAAATATATAGAATGTATAAAATTGAAAATCATCAAATTTCCATAGAAGGGAAATGTCTCGAAAAATAAAATTACTGATATTTCATATAGGAACAAAGCCAAGAAAGTCCAAATTTAGATGAGGTAAGGGGGATTACCTCTCTGCGCATTTTCGGATAGCTGAAGACAATGTTTTCAGGACAACCATCTCAAAAGTCGAAAAGAGAAGGGTACTCTACATCTCATGCAAAATACAAAGGAAAATCTCTGTGAAACCCACACAAATTTGTGAGAAAAATGAGAAACAAAATTTTATTGGTAAAAGAAAACTGAGTTAGGGGATAAGTGGCTACCTGAAGGGGTGAAGAGGGAAATGTTGAATACGTGTGCAACCTCTCCATAGTATGCATCCTCTCAGCAAGAATAAAAAATGTCATACCCTAATCTTAGAAATCCACCAAAGGGAGGATTAAAGAGTAAAATAAACTTTAAAATATTTACATTGCTTACTAGTCAAAGGATGGAAGTGAAACCCCTTCACTATAAAAACTTAAAACCTCTTCACACATAAATAGTGGTGAAAATAATGCAAAAAATCCTCACATTGCGGAGTTATAAGAATAAAATCTGAGGCGGAGGGCACACCATGACAATGGCGAAGAGTGAAGGGCCAAGCCCTTAGAGAATCGTTACATGTCGCCCATGGAAACCAAAAAACTAGAGAACCAAACGGTCGTAAGCCCATGCTGCCAATTTGAAAAATGAGGCAAATGACCATTGGGTAAATACCTTAGGGATACCTCAGTAGATTACCACCGTTGATCTCCATATAGTGATCTATATCATACAAGTGTATTCTTGAAAAGAGCGAGAGGTAAATGTGAGGGCCATCTGAAAGTGCCACATGTAATCCCATAAGTGAGACAAGTCAACCAGTGGATGATACTTATAAATTCATATGGATAATATGACAAAGCATGGACTAATAAATTCGAAATATATATATGCTGGTAGGCCTTTAGGCTAATAATTGTAAGCTAATTAGGAGAATAAGGTTTTAAGCCTATTATAATTGTTACTAAAACTATATTATTCATGGGTCGAGATATGTATAGCTATACCATAGAATTAATGATATAGAAAATGGTTAGAATGCCTAATGTAAACATGGGTAAGGGTTCGATTTCCTAATGTCAAAAGGTGTGTATAATGTCACATAAGGTTAATGGGGTACCTTATGATATAATATTAATGATGCAATAGAGATTAAGGTGGATACATGCATATGGGGAAACTATTTTAACTAAGATCAATTAATTAAATTTAATAAAAGATATGTCATGAACACAATGTGTTGAGAAGACCAGTAGGGGTTAAGCAAGGAAACAGTATAAAAAAATAAAAATGGAGTTGTTACATAGGGGTTTTCGTTAACAATTGTTTTAGTTGTTAAAATCTATGTTGGCACTCAGTTGTCCACTTAAACACTCTTCCTTTATTTGGAAACAAAGTAATAGGGTAAGATATTCTTGAAAACCCCTTGATGAACTGGTGATAATATTCAACCAACCCCATAAAAGATCGAATTTCTACCACAATCCTTAGTGTAGGCTACTCCATAATAGTTTTAATCTTTTCCCAGTCAGCCACTATACCATGAGACAAGATAACATGGCCCATGTATTGAATATATTCTTGATAAAAATCACAATTCCTAAACTTAGAATACAACTAATTTTTCCTTAGATTATGTAATACCACCCTGAGGTGCTCCTTATGTTCCTCCATATTTTTTGAATATATAAGGATATCATCAATAAATAAATAAAAACCTTGCCCAAATTGGGATGGAAAATATTGTTTATTAATATCATAAAGGTTGTTGGGGAATTATTAAGCATGAATGGCAACACTACAAACTCATAATGACTATATCTATTCATAAATGTTTTCTTACAAATGTCTTGAACTTTAATTTTGATTTGGTGATAACTCGACCTTAAGTCTATTACAGAAAACATTGTTGCGCCCTTCACTTTTTCGAACAAGATATCAATTCTTGGTAGCAAATACTTGTTTTTTATTGTTAACTTGTTTAGTTTCCTGTAATCGATGAATAATCGTAAGGTGCTAGCCTTTTTCCCTTACAAATAATAGCATATCCCCTCAAGGCGACACACTTGGGCAGATATAACCTTTTTCCAACAACTCCTCAAGCTAAATTTTAATTTCATTTAACTTATGTATGCTCATTTGGCAAGGGGTCTTAGACACAATAGTGTCTCTAGGTATTAGGTCTATGGTAAATTCAATCTCCCTTTTTGGTGCTAACCCTGGAATGTTCTTTCGAAAGACATCGAAAAACTCCCTGCATGTCTAATCGGGGTATTTCTTTCCGACAGGTTTTATTATACTTGGATAGCGAATGACAAGGCGCACTTACATTCCATAAACCCTAGAAATTTACTTATGTAACCGATTCACTGTAATCAGTCGTAGTTTCATGGCCCTTCGAATCCATTGTATTTTTGCCTTACACCTTCATCTGTGAGAAACCTAATGGTTTTGTCCATGCAATTCACTAAGGACCACTATTCATCTAACCCATCTATTCCTATGAGTATGTCATGGGATCATAAGGGTAATATATTCAGATTTAACATGATCTATTGTCCTCCTATCTCAATAGGAAATTCTTCAACCTTATCTATCACTCTCCTTTTTGGTTCATTTGTGAGTTGAACTAACCATGATTTCTTAAAATTAACCCTTTTCAAATGACATAGATCAACTATTTTTGGATTGATATAACTTAAAATTACACTTGGGTCTACTAAAATTTAAATAATATGGTTATCCAAAGTACCTTCAAACTCCACCATGTAAATATTATATTCTTCATGATGGTCTTCCAATGCAATGTTAATTTGTGCCATGCTTCTTGCTACTTCCCGTACCATATAGGCTTCCTGAATGTTTGCATATGGTTCATCTCTAGCATGGTAGTGAAAAAATAATAATGAGTCTCCCTGCAACCCCAACACTGCAATGGTAGTTTCTAGAATTGACCAACTGTGTGGTTTGTTGGATGCTCTAGCTTGTCAGGTCTTGAATGATACCTTAGCTTTTACTTGATTCTATCCTCCATATCCATTGAATTGTTTCTGATATGCAGTCTTCATTTTCTGATGGTCTAACATTCTTGTTGTTTTGAAAAATAGAATTTCCATTTCTATTGGGCCAGACCTTATACCCTTCTCCTTTCTGCTTGATTTGGTGATAGCAAATCCAAGCTTTCCAAAAAACTTCATCCATGGTCCTTTGATTATCACACTCCAACCTTTCCTTAATATAAACTAGTATAATTCTAACAAACCATTGTACAATGTAGGGTACATACGTTAAGAGAGATGTGAATTTAGCTACAAATTCATTCATTTTCTACTACCCCAATATTAAATCACGAAACTCCTTATATTTTTCTTCATAAGAATGTTATATGAGATATTTTTCCTTAAAATGCTTCTAAAATTTTTCCCAGGTTAACTCTTGTTCATCAATACCTCATACTATTTTTATCTCCTCCCACTAGAGGATGGCCTTACCCTGTAATTGGTAGATCGCTAACTTGGCTTTTAAATTATCATCGTAATTATAGATATCGAAAAAAAAATTCATATTAATCAACCAGAACTATGTTTCCTCCTTTGCTTCTCCTTAGAACATTGGAGGTTTAATTTTCTTAAATTCACCCTGTAGCTCAAACTTTTGTATTTTTTCTCCTCTTCCACCTGATACATTTTCATATCCCTCTTCATGGTCCATTCTCCCCCCTTCATCCTCCGGGAAACGTTCCCCCAACCGCTGCGTCTTAGCCCTGATTTCATATTTTGGGTTGGGCTTCATTTTTCTCTAATTCATCCTATGAGTCAGACTCTTAAATATTCACTCCTTCCCCTGCCTTAATATTTCATTGTCAGCTCGTAATTTTTTCATCTCAACTCGTAGATGTTGCACCATTTCAAGCAATAATGCATAAGTGTCGTGAGGGTCTTGTTTTAGCTGAACCCACATCTATGGATTTGTTTCAGTGTGAGAGGGCCTTGGCAGTGTCATGCTTCCATATCCTCTTCTCATTTTGATTGTGTGCACATTAATAGTTTTTTTACTACATCCCTTTCCTAAATTGGCCTCAGTGTCATTACCTCTTCTTTGATACGAAATTGTAGCATGTATCGATACAACACAGTTATCCGTTATCACAAGAACTTACCTATGTAAAACAAATATTTAACTAGGTGACATAAATGAATTTAAGTAATTAAAAACACACTAATATCAACATTATCAATATTACAATTCACATTGCCATCTACTCTATGTCTTTAAAGTTTCGCATATACATAATATGGTCTTTTTATAAGGTAACTCTGTGATCCTTGTTCTATATACTATGTGAACATTGTTATATGTTTTACCCTTATTAAATTATATTTCTTACCCAAATTTCTTTGCAATATTCTCTAATAGGTCATCCAATTGTATGCCAGGACATCTGTTCTCCATCGAGCCACATGATTTCACCAATTAATCACACAGTTGGTAGCTTGCTAAGGACGGTTAGGGAAACTAACCCGTCCCTCCCAGCTCTGTCGTTCATTCTATTTGGTTCTGAGCATGAGGATTTTTTCTGCAACACCTTGCAGTTTAGGGTTTCTTGTCTACAACCATTCTTTCGGTTGAATTAGTGTTTCATGTTACCTTTCCTTGAGCTGTATATCTCTATATCACTCATGCTCGTTTTCCTCCATAGTTTTCTATGATGTTCTGGGATGGTGTAACTACGGTTCTATGTTTTGGTTCAACTTCGTGGCGACAAGTAAAACCTTATCCTTATAATGTATTTTCTCCTTTTTATTGTTGGATATTGGTAATTAAATTTTGGATGATTCAACTCCACCGCAGGTGTGCATAGGGGATCACATTTTTCATTGAAATGGTGTTGAGGCTCTAGTAAGCCAAACCCATAAGTTTATTTATGTTTTAGCTTAAATAATTATGGCTTTGAATTAAATACTTTCCAAATTTTTTATACTCTTGCTTTTTGTACTCAGGTAAAATGGTATTATTGACGAAATTTCTTTCTTCTTGTTTCTCACACCCCATCGTGCTCATAAAAACACCCTCTTTTAATTCTCCAGTTGCAATCTGAGTTCTTAAATATGGTTTTGTGGACAATCGATAGTTTTTCTACTTGTCAAAGAAAAGGGTTTGAAATCCAAGTTAGAACGATGAAGGAATTACATAATTATCTATTTGTATTATTGAATAGGACAAAAGAGATTAGGTTTTTTTATACATTGAATTTCATTTCAAGTAATGTTTTACCTTATCACCCAAATTGAAGGCATACAAACTTCTATAGTTATGTTCCAAGCGGTTGTTGGCTCTTGGTGACTTATGTGTTTTCATTTTCCAAATAAATGTGATTTTATACGTTATACATACAAATTTTCTCTGCTTATTATGGCTACTGTGTAAGTCCTTCACGGCCTTACGTTTTCAATAGTTACTATCAACAAATTGGATTCGGGTTTCTCATTATTTAATTATCAATTGTAATTTTTTGTGTTATTGCAAGTTCAGTTGTAAGTGTAAATCTCCTTCTTCATTTTTATTTTTCTTTTGAAATTAATCACCTGACAAGGGTTCTATTCTCGACATTGAGAGCTCGAGCCACTACCCATCTGGTGTTATACTATCTCGACTAGTCTATAATTTTTTCCTGCTAAAACCCTTAGTTACAGCGGGACTTTATCTTGAACTTATGGCCTTTTGGCACATGATAATTTTTTCCAATCTTTTTTTTTGAAAAAATTCCCATTTGGAAAATTGTTCTTCTGTTAGTTGGAACATACAGGTTTGGTCATATTGTAAAGAATGTCTTGGGTACTAGCCCTTAGGGAAGTAGTCAAAGTTAAATACACTGACTTCTGTAACTATCTCAAAATAAGGAAAATGCTCATATGGTAACTATTATTTTAATATAAATAATGTATACAACATACATTGCCTACTATCTGATCTGCCCAGTTGAGAAGAAACACAAATAACATATCTTAGACTGTTCCTTTATTATTTTAGCATAGAATACACATAAAACAACTTGTATTGTTCGTTTATCAGTTTAAAAAATAAAATGGATAGATTTCTCATTGAACTGTTCTTTATCAGTTAGAATAAATACAAATGCAGAGATTTCTCATGTGAGTTTATTTAAAAATTATTACACATTACATCTTAACCTCTTACCCGTAAACCACTTCTATGTGGGTACTATTTAGGGTTCCTTAGAAACATGTCCTTAAACATAGTGACATGTTATTCTTAATTCACTACTTCTTAAATGATTTCAACTTTGTTCACGAAAAATAATTATTTATCTGATTTAGATGGACTGATTCAGATACTCCTCTAGAAAGACCTCTCCTCCCTTCTAACGATAACGAATATTATGTCTGACACTCCCCCTGAGATTTACACTTCTCAAACTAGTTATGTAGGTCGTGAACCTTAGCTATATATGTATATAAGCATCAAGGTTTCCCTAGCCTCAGACTTTCAAACTCTTGTTTGTAATAGAGGTTACACTGGATTCAAGCCAACTCAAGAATACTCTGTGGGAAGTGTCTTGCCAACCGATACAACATCTGGCAGGTGTAGCTTTCTCTTCCTTATCCTTTCAATTTTATCCCCCTTCCTTCTCCCTTAGAGAACAAAGACTAAGAACCTTTCAAGAAATAAAAGAGATAACTTCCATAACTTTATGGAAGTTAGTTAGAATTTGTTACGTTCTTTCAAGGAGTTCTTAAAACTTTCTCTTTTTTCAAAACAAAATTAATAAATCTTGTACTATTCCTTTATCAGTTTAAAAAATAAAATGCACAAATTAATCTTTTTACTGTTCTTTATTATTTAAAAGAAATAAAAATTCACAAATTTCTCATGTCAATTTATTAAAAAAATATTACGTAATGCATCTTAACCTATTACCCATAAACCCCATCTTTGTGAGTATTATTTAGGCTTAGCAATGTGTCCTTAAATATGGTGACATGATATTCCTAATTCACTACTTTTGAATTGATTTCAACTTCATTAAAAAAAAAAAATTACTTATCTGATTCAAATGGATTGATTCAAATAATCCTCTAGAAAGACCTTTCCTCCCTTAAATATGGTTTTGTTGACAATGGATAGTTTTTCCGCTTGCCATAGATAAGGGTTTGACATCTAAGTTAGAACGATGAAGGAATTACATAATTATCTTCTTTTATTATTGCATAGGAAAACGAAGCTTAGGGTTTTTGTATACATTTAATTTCTTTTCAAGTAATTTTTGATCTTATGTCTCGAATTCAAGGCATACAAACTTGTAAAGTTATGTTCCGAGCGGTTGTTGGCTCTCAATGACTTATCTGTTTTGATTTTCTGAATATATATGACTATATATGTTATACATACAGAGTTTATCTGGTTATGATGGCTACTATGCTAATTCATTCATGGCCCTACGTTTTCAATAGTTACTCATGAACAAATGGGATTATGGGCTCTCGATATTTAATTTTCAATTGTAATTTTTTTTCTATTGCAAGTTCAGTTTTAATTGTAATTATCTTTCTTAATTTTTCTTTTTCTTTTGTAATAAATCACCCAAAAAGGGTTGAATTCCCAACACTAGGAACTCAAATTGCTTCCCATCTGATGTTATATTGTCTCGACTAGTCGGTACTGAAACCCTTGGTTACGATAGGACTTTAGCTTGAACTTCTTGTTTTTGGCGCATTATAATTTGTTCCAATTGTTGTTTTTGAAAAAAATCCCATTTGGAATGGTGTTCTTCTGTTATTTGGACCCTACAGGTTTCGTCATATTGTAAAGAATGTTTTGGATACTAGCCCTTAGGGAATTAATAACATTTAAGTACACTAACTAACTGTATGAAAATAAGGAAAACTAGCAGAGAGTAATTATTCTTTTAATAGAAAGAATGTATACAACATACATTCCCTATTCTGTGATCTGCTCACTTTAGAAGAAACACTGATTACATATCTTAGACTAGTCCTTTATTATTTAGCATAGAATACATTGGAATACATCTTGCACTATTCATTTAATATTTAAAAAAAAAAAAATTACACAGATGTCTCATTGAATTGTTCTTTATCAGTTAAAAGAAATACTAATACACCAATTTCTCATGTCGTTTTATTAAAAAGGTATTACACATTACATCTTAAGATGTTACCTATAAACCCCATCTATGTGAGTACTATTTAGGGTTCCTTAGCAATCTGTCCTTGAACAAAGTGACATGTTATTCTTAATTCACTACTTATGAATTGATTTCAACTCTATTCACAAACAAGAATTACTTATCTCATTTAGATGGACTAATTCAGATACTCCTCTAGAACGAACTCTCCTCCCTTCCAACGATAAGTACGATTACATATGATTTTTCCCCGTAGATTTACACTTCTCAAACTAGTTATATAGGTCATGTGACCCTTATGTCAATCTGTATACATGAATTAAGATTTCTGGAGCCTGATACTTGCCGACTCTTGTTTGTAACAGGGGTCCCATTAGCTCCAAGCCAGCTCAAGAATACTATGTGGGAAGTGTCATGCCAATCGATACAACGTCCTCTGTAAGTGTAGCTTTCTCTTCCTTGTCATTTCAATGTTCTCCCCCCTTCCTTATCCCCCATAGAAGAAAGACTAAGAACCGTTCTGGAAATAAAAGAGATGACTGCCATAACTGTCTGAAAGTTTGTTAGAATTCGTTAGGGTCTTTCCAGGAGTTCCTAAACTCGTCTCATTTTTCATAACAACATTAATAAATCTACTAATTGTTATCTTATTATATGAATTATTCTACTTTCATGGTTATAACTTGGAAATAACAATCTATCAGTAACATACTTATTGACATGATTTACATTTGTGAGGGATGTTACATAATCCTAGTTTAAAAACTTCTAGGTGAAAAGCTTAAGGATACATTTTGAGGAGCAAGTGAATTTTTTTAGTGGCCTCAACCTTTTTAAGACCTAGATTCCATAATATCCATGATGATACCATTTTAGTGGTGCAATAATCTCGTCAATCCAAACTCATATGAGAAATGTATCCTTCATCAGAGTTATCTATCGAAATTAAACGTTGTAATTTAAGACAAAAAAATCATATCAACCCTCATCATACATGGAATGTGGGTAGCCACATGATCTTAAAGAAGAATAATTCAAAAGAGTTAATAATGTAACTTTACCTAAAAGATCAAGAAGTCAAATTGTTATCCTAATCTTCTTTTCAAGTTAGATTTAAATTAAAAATCACAAATTTTATTTGTTTTCTTAGATAATATCACATTTTTTCTTTCCATTAAAATAGATAAACAACATACTTTAATCTAAAAAAAATTCAACATATTTTATTTTTTAATCTAACTTTATTTATATTTAAAAAAACAAAAACTATTTAATATAATTTCTAATATAATTTATTTTCGCTTAAAGATATTCCAACCGATTAAACTTTCTCTCAATTCTATGTATATTATTTCCACAACTTGCATCTTTTCTAATTACCAGGCATATTATCTCTATGCCCTTCATTACTTTGATAAGTCGAAGTGTTTTGAATATCATTCCTCTTGGCTGTTAGGTGTAGCAAAGTGCTTTGTACAGAACAAATAATTGTCTTTTAATAGTTTTCAGAATCTATTTTGCATAAACAACTGTGAGTATTGTAGTTTATTGTAGATTATTGGTGAAGAGCTCTACTCTGTTTTTTTGTTATATCAGCTAGTCATGTACCATTTTTTTACAAGTCACTTCATTGACATGAAATTGGAAATGATTAGTTACTTTTTGTTGTCCGTTACTATATGGTTTATATCTATATTAATTATATATTTTTTTATCTTTATAATTATTATTAAATATTTTTTTCCATTAATTATGATTTTTATTTTTATTTAAATATATTTACAAGAAAAATCAATTAATATTTTCATTATTTTTAATTATTTAATTTACAAAATTATATTTTAACTTTTAAAATTTTTTAAAATATATATATATATATATATATATATTTAAAAAACAAATTCTATTTTAATTATTATTATTTTTTAAATAATAAATATTTATCGAGCAACATATTTATATATATACTCTCTATTCAATCTTGGCAGACTTTGCCATTCTGACTGCATCTATTCTATATATATATATATACTTTCTATTTAAATGTACCTTCAAAAATACTACTGAGAAATACAAATCCACAAGAAAGTAACATTAAAGAGTCTATAAGAAATCTTTGTCCCAGTGAACTCTAGCATCCTCTCCCTCCAGAAATACATGATAATTAAGGAGCCAACAGAGTTCGAGGGATTATTTCAACAAAGCATCATGTAAATTTTAATTGGCTCAGCCAATCGATGGCTAAGATAATCACTTTAATGCCTATCAATCTATTATTTTTCTTGTTTCTCTGGTTGTGATTTTTTATCGAGCTGTTGCAGTATTGGTACACCGGTGAGACCCCACAATAGCTTTCTGGTTTCGGCGGAGTGATTGCTTGGATACATAGGTCATCCATAGAGTCGGAGGATTTTGGATAAGGTTCATTCAATCTTTGGTTATTCCGATTTGAATTGGTAAAGAATTAAGTTGATAAGAACCGCCAGCTTATTCCCTCCTCAAACTCAAAGTACTTGGAGATATTTCTCGTGGATAATCCCAAAGTGAGTACAGGGATATGTATAAAAAGAGTGGAGAAGAGTTTTTTTTAATATAGAAGCGTTACACAAAGATCATATTATATGTTTTTTTATCTAAATTTCAGCATGTTAAAGATAATTATTTATTGGTGAGTCTGCTAGAAATGAAGTATACGAAGTATATAATGCTGTCACCAATTTAATGAGATAAAATGATAATGATATATTGGCTAAGTATTTGCACTTATAGATGAGGACATGGATTTGTGATATCTTTCATATTGATTTAATAAAAAAATCCTTTTATGATTACATATTGTCAAATAATTTTAATAGGTTCTTTAATGACTACCAGATATATTACAGATAAAAGGAAATACATTTAAAACCATGGCCCAATTATAAGATTAGTACATATCAAAATCATCATGTCATAATAAATATGACTAATAAAATTCCTCATCATATCCCTCTCAAAACAATTTTAGTTGTTATTTAGTCTCAAAAACATAGATGCATAATTTATGGATTATCATGCTCTAACGAGAAAGCAATATGGTGTTATGCATATAACTACAAATGGTTCTTCATTTTCCACATCATGGTAGAATGAAACATATTTAAATATCAAGTTTTCAATGTTCATTGTCCCTTATTGAATGATATCATTAATTCATTCACAGATAATGAAATACACTCATTCTTTGTGGCCAACATTTCTTTTAAACATAATATTCCTTCTTGGATGTTCATAATGAAGAATCTCATAATGTTGTAATTGAATGTAGTGAGCAACCTTGTCATTGATCTTCCTCCCACATTGCAAAAGGAGGAATGTTGTCATTAATCTTCCTTTTCTTTCAATGAGAGTCCTTAGTAGTGAGAAGAGTTGTTATTTTTGTTATCTCATGGTTGTAAGAGAAAATCGAGTCTAATGTGTGTAAAGCCAAAATGATATCCATCTAATACATATAAAACCAAAATATCTATGAGTATGTCACACCATTTTTGTTAGTTATGCATTTTTTAAGAGATGGAGAATATTCATAGGGTTTTCATTTAGTAAAATGGACATATGACACACATTTACGAAGTATTAAAGAATACAACATTTTTTTATAGACATAGATAAAGGATTAGTCTAACTAGTAGATAAAATGGTTTTAGGGAGGAAAATGAGGTATAAACTTTGTAGCGAGTTTGTGATTTGTTGTTGTTTATAATATATTTTTGGATATATAAATAGTTTTTTTGTAAATTAAACTACTTAAACTTGTAAAATTTAAAATATTTGTATTGAATTTTAAACAAAATTATGTAGAAAATTGACCACTAAAAAGACATCTTATCCATGAGTTAAACTACTCTATATTTACCCACCAAAATCAATTTTGTTGAACACTTTTCCTGATACATATTTTCAAATTAAGAAAAAAACTACTTTTATATGGTTTCCCTATTACCAATATATATAATATATTTACTAATTTTTTTAGAGAATCAAATTTAAAAAGACTTATGGTATATAAAAATGTATAGATTTAAGAGTTATATGGTAGTATGAAGAGACACTCCATAAACATTAAATTAATTATTAGAAATAAAAATTACTTATTAACTTTTTCTTAGATATATTGAAATAATTATTTAATTAAATATAAATTAAATATATTAAATATATGAAGATAATTATTTAATTAAATACAAAATTAATATATTAAACAACACTAATCCTATATAAATTAGGTTATATTCTCTCAATTATCAACCATCATTTCTACACAACATTATATTCTCTTAAATTACCTTATCGTCACATTAAAAAAATTGCTAGGTTTAATTTAAAAATCATGTGAAATAAAGCGTCACTCTTTAATCATCATGATTTCGAAAACAATTGTTACGTGCTTTTAATCGTGTAGAGCCGGAATATCAACGACACTCTATTTGTATAAGTGTTGCACACCCTTTTTTCGCTTGGCACCATTTTTTTGAAATATCCTTGTATCTAATTTCAGGATGTATTGAACAAAAGTGAGTGTCCCAATCTCTCGACTCCTTTTGGCTTTTAGAAAGTCTGGGAAGCCAATCCCATCTGTTATCTATCAAATTGTAAGTAGCCACGTCTACAATCCCCGTTGATTGAGAGAGGTAAACTGATGGTACGAAACACACGTAATCTCCTGCTCCATTGAACTGCCCTTCGCGGATATGATAAACTTTACTTTTTTTCTTCCATTTCTCGAAGAATAAAGGCGGCATCCTTGCGATCTCTACCCATTTCCACGACGATCGTGAGTTTGAAGGATGGCCCTCGACCTCAGTGATAAACTCCCATATCATAATCTTCCAACCTTCCCATATCATAATCGTCCAATCTTCCACCCTAACCTAGCCAATTAGATTTCCAACCTTGTCCAGATCCGTATAGCAAATTTATTGTTGGGAAATATGTTTAAAAATAATATAAAAACATTGTCATTTAGTTAAACAATATAAATTATTATTTAACAGTTAAATAATTATAATATTTTCTCTTCTAAAGGACCTGTTTAAACGTCAACTAGGTTTATCATTAATTTTTATATTATTTAACATTTAAATAATTATAATATTTTATCTTCTAAAGGACCTGTTTATACGTCAACTAGGTTTATCACTAATTTTTATATTATTTAACAATTAAATAATTATAATATTTTATCTTTTAAAGGACCTGTTTATACGTTAAGTAGATTTATCAAAGACCTGTTTACACGTCAACTAGGTTTATCATAAATTTTAACAAAAATAATTAGTGGTGTTTAATTACACTACCTGGTTACGAAGTTAGAAAACTATTTTCAATGTTTTGTAACCAGAGACACACGAGATTTTCATGAATAAGCAGACAGCTTTCGCTATTCGGTTATTTTTTAAATATTAATTTTAAGTACACTAAGTTAAGATTAATCAATTTCACTACTACACTAAGGGTTTTTAAGACATTTTTTAAAGACAAAAGCAATTTTCTTTTGTCTTAAAAGGGGCTTTTTATTTTAGTTGTTTTATATTGAAATTTAATATCAATTGAATTGTCTTAAATATAAAATTTGAGACAAAAATAATTTGAGACAAAAATTTATATTTAAGACAAACAATTTGAGACAAAAGTATTTTAAGACAGAATTTTATATTTAAGACAAAACGAGTTTCAGACAAAAATATTTTAAGACAAAACTTTATATTTAAGACAAAAGCATTTGGAGACAAAAATATTTTAAGACAAAAGCAATTTGACACAAAAATATTTTAAGACAAAATTTTAGATTTAAGACAAAAGCACTTTGAGACAAAAATATTTAAGACAAAACTTTATATTTAAGACAATGGTGATTTAAGACAATGAGAATTAAGACGAAACCCATTTAAGATAGTTAGCAATTAAGACAAAATCATTAGCATTCGGAAGTTTGCGTTGAAATATCCATGAGTGGATAATGGATAGTTATATTTTTTATTTTTCAAAATAGATATTCAAACCAAATGAAATTTAATCATCTCATATTTATTTCCTTATATTATATTTTTGTTTTTTCATTAAACCACATTCTGAAAATTTAATAAAAAAATAGATAAAAAAATATTATTTTTTGGTCGACCACTGAAGGGGATTTGAACTTTGAATCTCATGTTTTAACATAATACTTCATAACAAGGTGATTGTCACTTGAGTTGGATTCCATGAACTAAAATTGTTTATTTTTTTAAATATGTGAAAAAAATTAAACTAACAATTACACCATATGTTGCAAAGGAAACGATGTAAGGCATGAAATAGAGAAGAATCCTGACATATAAGAAATCGAATGATAAAAATTAGTAAACAAAACAACATTCAAGAAAATATTCAATGAGGAAGGCTCCGATGAAAATTTGGTTTTCAAATAGTAAATTGGCATTTGACATTCACCTATGAAACATCAAATTATTCGAAAAATGTTATGGACACAATAACATAAATAGATTGTTGGGGGTATAGAAATGATGCAGTTGAGTGAGTTGCTGAGGAAGTATTGCTTGATGAAGGAGAAGGCAGTGGTCCTTGAGGGAGACAAGTTGTCAGCTTCATGAGTAGGGGTTGTTTTTAACTTAAATTTTGTGAGTTACCTTTTCTTTTGGTGTGCCACAAACTTGATCTTGTTGATAGTTCATCAGTTGGCTACTTGAATGCCTCCTCAGAGATCTTATCTGCTATTTGATTGAGCTCGTGATAAATGTGGGTGAAGGATGACCATTCTAGCTCCTGAATACGCGGCCAAATTTGAGACATCAAGGATTGAAGCCACACATTCTACCTATAAAACTTGCATTGGCCTGGTCAACAACTATTTGAGATTCCTGTCTCTTCCAACCTCTTCAAACCACAAGCACTTTCGAAATAAAGAACAACAAACAAAATAAAAAATGAGGCAAATGACCCTTGGGTAAATACCTTAGGGTTCCCTCAGTAGATTACCACCGTTGATCTCCATATAGTGATCTATATCGTACAAGTGTATTCTTGAAAAGAGCGAGAGGTAAATGTGAGGACCATTTGAAAGTGCCACATGTAATCCCATAAGTGAGACAAGTCAACCAGTGGATGATACTTATAAATTCATATGGATAATATGACAAAGCATGGACTAATAAATTCGAAATATATATATGATGGTAGGCCTTTAGGCTAATAATTGTAAGTCAATTAGGAGAATAAGGTTTAAAGCCTATTATAATTGTTACTGAAACTATATTATTCATGGGTAGAGAAATGTATAGTTATACCATAGAATTAATGATATAGAAAATGGTTAGAATGCCTAATGTAAACATGGGTAAGGGTTCGATTTCCTAATTTCGAAAGGTGTGTATAATGTCACATAAGGTTAATGGGGTACCTTATGATATAATATTAATGATGCAATAGAGATTAAGGTGGACACATGCATATGGGGAAACTATTTTAACTATGATCAGTTAATTAAATTTAATAGAAGAGATGTCATGAAGACAATGTGTTGAGAAGAGTAGTAGGGGTTAAGCAAGGAAATAGTATAAAAAAAAAATATGGAGTTGTTACACAGCAGTTGTCATTAACAATTGTTTTAGTTGTTCAAATCTATGTCGGCAGTCAGTTGTCCACTTAAACACTCTTCCTTTATTTGGAAACAAAGTAATAGGGTAAGATATTCTTGAAAACCCCTTGATGAACTGGTGATAATATTCAACCAACCCCATAAAAGACGAATTTCTACCACATTCCTTAGTGTAGGCCACTCCATACTAGTTTTAATCTTTTCTCGGTCGGCCACTATACCATGAGACAAGATAACATGGCCCATGTATTGAATATATTCATGATAAAAATCACAATTGCTTGACTTAGAATACAACTAATTTTTCCTTAGATTATGAATACCACCCTGAGGTGCTCCTTATGTTCCTCCATATTTTTTGAATATATAAGGATATCATCAATAAATAAATAAAAACCTTGCCCAAATTGGGATGGAAAAAACTATTTATTAATATCATAAAGGTTGTTGGGGAATTATTAAGCATGAATGGCAACACTACAAACTCATAATGACTGTATCTATTCATAAATGTTTTCTTACAGATGTCTTGATCTTTCATTCTGATTTGGTGATAAATCGACCTTAAGTCTATTGTGGAAAACATTGTTGTGCCCTTCACTTTGTTGAACAAGATATCCATTCTCAGTAGCAGATACTTGTTTTTTACTGTTAACTTGTCTAGTTTCCCGTAATCGATGAATAATCGTAAGGTGCTAGCCTTTTTCCCTTACAAATAATAGCAGATCCCCTCAACGCGACACACTTGGGCAGATATAACCTTTTTCCAACAACTCCTCAAGCTGAATTTTAATCTTAT
The DNA here is from genome assembly GCA_034641835.2 of Pinus albicaulis. NCBI lineage: Eukaryota > Viridiplantae > Streptophyta > Pinopsida > Pinales > Pinaceae > Pinus > Pinus albicaulis. The sequence continues at coordinate 1,405,661,840 of CM076570.1, forward strand.
TTAAGTTAGGTATCCTCATTTGGTAAGGGGTCTTAGACACAATAGTGTCTCTAGGTATTAGCTCTATGGTAAATTCAATCTCCCTTTTTGTTGGTAACCCTGGAATGTTCTCTCGAAAGTCATCGAAAAACTCCTACACCACTGGTATTTCTTCCAAGGTGGTTTTCTTATCCTTGGAGTAACCAAATGATACATGTACACCATATATCTGACAACCCTTACTAATGTATTTATGTAACTGGTTCATAGTAATCAGTCATAGTTTCATGGCCCTTTGAATCCCTTTTATTTTTTTCCTTACACCTTCATCTGTGAGAAACCTAATGGTTTTGTCCATGCAATCCACTAAGGACCACTATTCATCTGACCCATCTATTCCTATGAGTATGTCATGGGATCATAAGGGTAATATATTCAAATTTCACATAATATGTTGTCCTCCTATCTCAATAGGAAATTCTTCAACCTTATTTGTCACTCTCCTTTGTGGTTTGTTTGTGAGTTGAACTAACCATGGTTTCTTAAAATTAACCCTTTTCAAATGACATAGATCAACTATTTTTGCATTGATATAACTTAAAATTACACTTTGGTCTACTAAAATTTAAATAAGATGGTTATCCAAAGTACCTTCAAACTCCACCATGTAAATCTTATATTCTTTTTTATGGTCTTCCAATGCAACGTTAATTTGTGCCATGCTTCTTGCTACTTCCCGTACCATATAGGCTTCCTAAATGTTTGCATATGGTTCATCTCTAGCATGGTAGTGAAAAATCTTGTAATAATGAGTCTCCATGCAACCCCAACACTGCAATGGAAGTTTCAAGAATTGACCAACTGTGTGGTTTGTTGGATGCTCTAGCTTGTCAAGTCTTGATCGATACCTTAGGTTTTACTTGATTATGTCCTCCATATCGATTGAATTGTTTCTGATATGCAGTCTTCATTTTCTGATGGTCTAACATTCTTGTTGTTTTCAAAAATAGAATTTCCGTTTCTATTGGACCAGACCTTATACCCTTCTCCTTTCTTCTTGATTTGGTGATAGAAAATCCAGGCTTTCTGAAAAACTTCATCCATGGTCCTTTGATTATCACACTCCAACCTTTCCTTAATATAAACTGGTATGATTCTAACAAACCATTGTACCTTATATTTTTCCTCTAGAATGTAGGGTACATACATTAAGAGAGATGTGAATTTAGCTACAAATTCATTCATTTTCTACTGCCCCAATATTAAATCATGAAACTCCTTATATTTTTCGTCATAAAAATGTTATGAGATATTTTTCCTTAAAATGCTTCTGAAAATTTTCCCAGGTTAGCTCTTGTTCATCAATACCTCGTACTATTTTTATCTCCTCCCACTAGAGGATGGTCTTACCCTGTAATTGGTAGATCGCTAACTTGGCTTTTAAATTATCATCATAATTATAGATATCGAAATATTTTTTCATATTAATCAACCAGAACTATGTTTCCTCCTTTGCTTCTCCTTAGAACATTGGAGATTTAATTTTCTTAAATTCACCCTGTAGCTCAACCTTTCGTATTTTTTCTCCTCTTCCACCCAAGACATTTTCATATCCCTCTTCATGGTCCATTCTCCCCCCTTCGTCCTCTGAGAAATGTTCTCCCAACCACTGTGTCTTAGCCCTGATTTGATATTTCGGGTTGGGCTTCATTTTTCTCTAATTCATCCTATGAGTCAGACTCTTCAATATTCACTCCTTCTCCTGCCTTAATATTTCATTGTCAGCTCATAATTTTTTCATCTCAACTCATAGTTGTTGCACCATTTCAAGCAATAATGCATAAGTGTCGTGAGGGTCTTGTTTCAGCTGAACCCACATCTATGGATTTGCTTCAGTGTGAGAGGGCCTTGGCAGTGTCATGCTTCCATATCCTCTTCTCATTTTTATTTTGTGCACATTAATATTTTTTTTACTACATCACTTTTCTAAATTGGCCTCAGTGTCATTACGTCTTCTTTGATATGAAATTGTAGCATGTATCGATACAACACAGTTATCCGTTATCACAAGAACTTACCTATGTAAAAAAAAATATTTAACTAGGTGACATAAATGAATTTAAGTAATTAAAAACACACTAATATCAACATTATCAATATTACAATTCACATTGCCATCTACTCTATGTCTTTAAAGTTTCACATATACATAATATGGTCATTTTAAAAGGTAACTCTATGATCCTTGTTCTATATACTATGTGAACATTGTTATATGTTGTACCCTTATTAAATTATATCTCTTACCCAAATTTCTTTGGAAGATTCTCTAATAGGTCATCCAATTGTATGCTAGGACATCTGTGCTCCATTGAGCCACATGACTTCACCACCTAATCAGATAGTCGGTAGCTTGCTGAGCACGGTTAGGGAAACTACCCCGTCCCTCCCAGCTCTGTCATTCATTCTATTTGGTTCTCAGCGTGAGGATTTTGTCTGCAACACCTTGCAGGTTAGGGTTTCTTGTCTACAGCCACTCTTTCGGTTGAATTAGTGTTTCATGTTACCTTTCCTTGAGATGTATATCTCTGTATCACTCGTGCCTGTTTTTCTCCATAGTTTTCTGCGATGTTTTGGGATGCTGTAACTACGGTTCTAGGTTTTGGTTTAGTTTCATGGTGACAAGTAAAACCTTATGATTATAATGTATTTTCTCCTTTTTATTGTTGGATTTTGGTAAATAAATTTTGGATGATTCACCTCCACCGCAGGTGTGCATAGCGGATCACATTTTTCATTGAAATGGTCTTGAGGCTCCAGTAAGCCGAACCCATAAGTTTATTTATGTTTTAGCTTAAATAATTATGGCTTTGAGTTAAATAATTTCCAAATTTTTTTTACTCTTGTTTTTTGTACTCAAGTAAAATGGTACTATTGACGAAATTTCTTTCTTCCTGTTTCTCACACCCCATCGTGCTCATAAAAACACCCTCTTTTAATTCTCTAGGTGCAATCTGAGTTCTTAAATATGGTTTTTTGGACAATCGATAGTTTTTCTGCTTGTCAAAGAAAAGGGTTTGAAATCTAAGTTAGAACGATGAAGGAATTACATAATTATCTATTTGTATTATTGAATAGGACAAAGGAGATTAGGTTTTTTTGTACATTGAATTTCATTTCAAGTAATGTTTTACCTTATCACCCAAATTGAAGGCATACAAACTTGTATAGTTATGTTCCAAGCGGTTGTTGGCTCTTGGTGACTTATGTGTTTTCATTTTCCAAATAAATGTGATTTTATATGTTATACATACAAATTTTCTCTGCTTATTATGGCTAATGTGCTAAGTCCTTCACGGCCTTACGTTTTCAATATTTACTGTCAACAAATTGGATTCTGGTTTCTCGTTATTTAATTATCAATTGTAATTTTTTGTGCTATTGCAAGTTCAATTGTAAGTGTAAATATCCTTCTTAATTTTTATTTTTCTTTCGAAATTAATCACCCAATAAGGGTTCTATTCTCGACACTCAGAGCTCGAGCCACTACCCATCTGGTGTTATACTATCTCGACTAGTCTGTAATTTTTTCCTGCTAAAACCCTTAGTTACAACAGGACTTTAGCTTGAACTTATGGCCTTTTGGCACATGATAATTTTTTCCAATCTTTGTTTTTGAAAAAATTCCCATTTTGAAAATTGTTCTTCTGTTAGTTGGACCATACAGGTTTGGTCATATTGTAAAGAATGTCTTGGGTACTAGCCCTTAGGGAAGTAGTCAAAGTTAAATACACTGACTTCCGTAACTATCTCAAAATAAGGAAAACTCTCATATGGTAACTATTATTTTAATATAAATAATGTATACAACATACATTGCCTACTATCTGATCTGCCTAGTTGAGAATAAACACGGATAACATATCTTAGACTGTTCCTTTATTATTTTAGCATAGAATACACATAATACAACTTGTATTGTTCGTTTAGCAGTTTAAAAAATAAAATGGATAGATTTCTCATTGAACTATTCTTTATCGGTTAAAATAAATACAAATGCAGAGATTGCTCATGTGAGTTTATTTAAAAAGTATTACACATTACATCTTAACCTGTTACCCGTAAATCACATCTATGTGGGTACTATTTAGGGTTCTTTAGAAACCTATCCTTAAACGTAGTCACATGTTATTCTTAATTCACTACTTCTTAAATGATTTCAACTTTGTTCATGAAAAATAATTATTTATCTGATTTAGATGGACTGATTTAGATACTCCTCTAGAAATACCTCTCCTCCCCTTTACTGATAACGAAGATTACGTCTGATACTCCCCCTGAGATTTACACTTCTTAGACTAGTTATATAGGTCATGATGCTTAGCTATATATGTATATAAGCATCAAGGTTTCCCCAACGTCAGACTTTCGAACTCTTGTTTGTAACAAAGGTTACACTGGATTCAAGCCAACTCAAGAATACTCTGTGGGAAGTGTCTTGCCAACCGATACAACATCTTGTGCAGGTGTAGCTTTCTCTTCCTTGTCATTTCAATTTTATCCCCCTTCCTCCTCCCTTAGAGAACAAAGACTAAGAACCTTTCATGAAAGAAAAAAGATAACTTCCATAACTTTATGGAAGTTAGTTAGAATTTGTTACCTTCTTTCAAGGAGTTCTTAAAAATTTCTCTTTTTTCAAAACAAAATTAATAAATCTTGTACTATTCCTTTATTAGTTTAAAAAATAAAATGCACAAATTACTCATTTTACTGTTCTTTCTTATTTAAAAGAAATAAAAATTCACAAATTTCTCATGTCAGTTTATTAAAAAAGTATTACACAATACATCTTAACCTATTACCCGTAAACCCCATCTTTGTGAGTATTATTTAGGCTTAGCAATGTGTCCTTAAATATGGTGACATGATATTCCCAATTCACTACTTTTGAATTGATTTCAACTTCATTCAAAAAAATAATTACTTATCTGATTCAGATGGACTGATTCAAATAATCCTATAGAAAGACCTTTCCTCCCTTAGATATGGTTTTGTTGAAAATGGATAGTTTTTCCACTTGCCATAGATAAGGGTTTGACATCTAAGTTGGAATGACGAAGGAATTACATAATTATCTGCTTTTATTATTCTATAGGAAAAAGGAGCTTAGGGTTTTTGTATACATTTAATTTCTTTTCAAGTAATTTTTGACCTTATGTCTTGAATTCAACACGTACAAACTTGTATAGTTATGTTCCAAGCGGTTGTTGGCTCTCAGTGATTTATCTATTTTCATTTTCCGAATATATGAGACTATATATGTTATACATACAGATTTTATCTGGTTATGATGGCTACTATGCTAATTCATTCATCGCCTTATGTTTTTAATAGTTACTCATGAACAAATGGGATTATGGGTTCTTGATATTTAATTTTCAATTGTAATTTTTTTTTCTATTGCAAGTTTAGTTTTAATTGTAATTATCTTTCTTAATTTTTCTTTTTCTTTTGTAATCAATCACCCAAAAAGGGTTGAATTCCCAACACTAGGAACTCGAATTGCTTCCCATCTGATGTTATACTATCTCGTCTAGTCGGTCAATTGTTCTTGCTGAAACCCTTGGTTAGGACAGGACTTTAGCTTGAACTTCTTGTTTTTTGGCACATTATAATTTGTTCCAATTGTTGTTTTTGAAAAAAATCCCATTTGGAACGGTGTTCTTCTCTTATTTGGACCCTACAGGTTTGGTCATATTGTAAAGAATGTTTCAGATATTAGCCCTTAGGGAATTAATCATAGTTAAGTACACTAACTAACTATATGAAAATAAGGAAAACTAGAAGAGAGTAATTATTCTTTTAATAGAAAGAATTTATACAACATACATTCCCTATTCTATGATCTGCTCACTTTAGAAGAAACATTGATTACATATCTTAGACCAGTCCTTTATTATTTAGCATAGAATACACTGGAATACATCTTGTACTATTCATTTAATAGTTTAAAAAAAAAAATTACACAGATGTCTCATTGAATTGTTTTTTATCAGTTAAAAGAAATACAAATACACAAATTTCTCATGTCATTTTATTAAAAAGGTATTACACATTACATCTTAAGATGTTATCTATAAACCCCATCTCTGTGAGTACTATTTAGGGTTCCTTAGCAATCTGTCCTGAAACAAAGTGACATGCGATTCTTAATTCACTACTTTTGAATTGATTTCAACTCTATTTACAAACAAGCATTACTTATCTCATTCAGATGGACTAATTTAGATACTCCTCTAGAATGACCTCTCCTCCCTTCCAACAATAAGTATGATTACATTTGATTCTCCCCCCTAGATTTACACTTCTCAGACTAGTTATATAGGTCATGTGACCCTTATATCAATCTGTATACATGAATTAATGTTTCTGGAGCCTAATACTTGCCGACTCTTGTTTGTAACAGGGGTCCCATTGGCTCCAAGCTAGCTCAAGAATACTATGTGGGAAGTGTCATGCCAATCGATACAACGTCCTCTGCAGGTGTAGCTTTCTCTTCCTTGTCATTTCAATGTTCTCCCCCCTTCCTTATCCCCTAGAGAAGAAAGACTAAGAACCTTTCAGGAAATAAAAGAGATGATTGCCATAATTGTCTGAAAGTTTGTTAGAATTCGTTTGGGTCTTTCCAGGAGTTCCTAAACCTGTCTCATTTTTCATAACAACATTAATAAATCTACTAATTGTTATCTTATTATATGACTTATTCGACTTTCATGGTTTTAACTTGTAAAGAACAATCTATCAGTAACATACTTATTGACATGATTTACATTTGCGGGAGATGTTACATAATCCTAGTTTAAAGACTTCTAGGTGAAAAGCTTTAGGATACATTTTGAGGCACAACTGAATTTTTTTAGTGGCCTCAACCTTTTTAAGACCTAGATTCCATAATATCCATGTTGATACCATTTTAGTGGTGCAATAATCTCGTCAATCAAAACTCATATGAGAAATGTATCCTTCATCAGAGTTCATCTATCGAAATTAAATGTTGTAATTTAAGACAAAGAAATCATAACAACCCTCATTATACATGGAATGTGAGTAGCCACATGATCTTAAAAAAGAATCATACAAAAGAATTAATAATGTAACTTTTCCTAAAAGATCAAGAAGTCAAATTGTTTTCCTAATCTTCTTTTTAAGTTAGATTTAAATTAAAAATCACAAATTTTATTTGTTTTCTTAGATAATATCAGATTTTTTTCTTTCCATTAAAATAAATGAACAACATACTTTAATCTAAAAAATTCAACATATTTTATTTTTTAATCTAACTTTATTTATATTTAAAAAAAAAAAAAAAAAAACTATTTAATATAATTTCTAATATAATTTATTTTCGCTTAAAGATATTCCAACCGAGTAAACTTTCTCTCAATTCTATGTATATTATTCCCACAACTTGCATCTTTTCTAATTACCACGCATATTATCTCTATGCCCTTCATTACTTTGATAAGTCGAAGTGTTTTGAATATCATTCCTCTTGGCTATTAGGTGTAGCAAAGTGCTTTGCACAGAACAAATAGTTGTCTTTTAATAGTTCTCGGAATCTATTTTGCATAAATAACTGTGAGAATTGTAGTTTATTGTAGATTATTGGTGAAGAGCTCTACTCTGTTTTTTTGTTATATCAGCTAGTCATGTACCATTTTTTTACAAGTCACTTCAATGACATGAAATTGGAAATGATTAGTTACTTTTTGTTGTCAGTTACTATATGGTTTATATATATATTAATTATATTTTTTTTTATCTTTATAATTATTATTAAATATTTTTTTCTATTAATTATGATTTTTATTTTTATTTAAATATATTTACAGGTAAAATCAATTTAATATTTTCATTATTTTTAATTATTTAATTTACAAAATTATATTATAACTTTTAATTTTTTTTTTAATATATATATATATAAAACAAATTCTATTTTAATTATTATTATACTTTAAGTAATAAATATTTATGAAGCAACATATTTATATATATACTCTCTATTCAATCTTGGCAGGCTTTGACATTCTGACTGCATCTATTTTATATATATATATATATATATATATATATATATATATATATATATATATATACTTTCTATTTAAATTTACCTTCAAAAATACTTCTGAGAAATACAAATCCACAAGAAAGTAACATTAAAGAGTCTATAAGAAATCTTTGTCCCAGTGAACTCTAGCATCCTCTCCCTCCAGAAATACATGATAATTAACGAGCCAACAGAGTTCGAGGGATTATTTCAACAAAGCGTCATGTAAATTTTAATTGGCTCAGCCAATCGATGGCTAAGATAATCACTTTAATGCCTATCAATCTATTATTTTTCTCGTTTCTCTGGTTGTGAATTTTTATCGAGTTGTTTCAGTATTGGTACACCGGTGAGACCCCACGATAGCTTTCTGGTTTCGGCGGAGTGATTGGTTGGATACATAGGTCATCCATAGAGTCAGAGGATTTTGGATAAGGTTCATTCAATCTTTGGTTATTCCGATTTGAATTGGTAAAGAATTAAGTTGATAAGACCGCCAGCTTATTTCCTCCTCAAACTCAAAGTACTTGGAGATATTTCTCGCGGATAATCCCGAAGTGAGTACAGGGATAGGTATAAAAAGAGTGGAGAAGAGTTTTTTTTTTAATATAGAAGAGTTACACAAAGATCATATTATATGTTTTTTTATCTAAATTTCAGCATGTTAAAGATAATTATTTATTGGTGAGTCTGCTAGAAATGAAGTATACGAAGTATAGAATGTTGTCACCAATTTAATGAGATAAAATGATAATGATATATTGGCTAAGTATTTGCACTAGGACGTGGATTTGTGATATCCGTCATATTGATTTAATAAAAAAATCCTTTTATGATTACATATTGTCAAATAATTTTAATATGTTCTTTAATGACTACCATATATATTACAGATAAAGGAAATATATATTACAGATAAAGGAAATATATTTAAAACCATGGCCCAATTATAAGATGAGTACGTATCAAAATCATCATGTGATAATAAATATGACTAATAAAATTCCTTATCATATCCCCATGAAAACAATTTTAGTTGTTATTCAGTCTCAAAAACATAGATGCATAATTTAAGGATTATCATGCTCTAACGAGAAAGCAAGATGGTGTTATGTATATGACTACAAATGGTTCCTCATTTTCCACATCATGGAAGAATGAAACATCTTTAAATATCAAGTTTTCAATGTTCATTGTCCCTTATTGGATGATATCATTAATTCATTCACAGATAATGAAATACCCTCATTCTTTGTGGCCAACATTTCTTTTAAACATAATATTCCTTCTTGGATGTTCATAATGAAGAATCTCATAATGTTGTAATTGATTGTAGTGAGCAACCTTGTCATTGATCTTCCTCCCACATTGCAAAAGGAGGAATGTTGTCATTAATCTTCCTTTTCTTTCAATGAGAGTCCTTAGTACTGAGAAGAGTTGTTATTTTTGTTATCTCATGGTTGTAAGAGAAAATTGAGTCTAATGTGTGTAAAGCCAAAATGATATCCATCTAATACGTATAAAACCAAAATATCTATGAGTATGTCACACCATTTTTGTTAGTTATGCATTTTTTAAGAGATGGAGAATATTCATAGGGTTTTCATTTAGTAAAATGGACATATGACACACATTTACGAAGTATTAAAGAATACAACATTTTTTTATAGACATAGATAAAGGATTAGTCTAACTAGTAGATAAAATGGTTTTTGGGAGGAAAATGAGATATAAACTTTGTACCGAGATTGTGATTTGTTGTTGTCTATAATATATTTTTGGATATATAAATAGATTTTTTGTAAATTAAACTACTTAAACTTGTAAATTTTAAAATATTTGTATTCAATTTTAAACAAAATTATGTAGAAAATTGACCACTAAAAAGACATCTTATCCATCAGTTACACTACTCTATATTTACCCACAAAAATCAATTTTGTTAAACACTTTTCCTCATACATATTTTCAAATTAAGAAAAAAACTACTTTTATATGGTTTCCCTATTACCAATATATATAATATATTTACTAATTATATATAATATATTTACTAATTTTTTTAGAGAATCAAATTTAAAAAGACTTATGGTATATAAAAATGTATAGATGTATAGATTTAAGAGTTATATGGTAGTATGAAGAGACACTCCATACACATTAAATTAATTATTAGAAATAAAAATTACTTATTAACTTTTTCTTAGATATATTGAAATAACTATTTAATGAAATATAAATTAAATATATTAAATATATGAAGATAATTATTTAATTAAATACAAAATTAATATATTAAACAACACTAATCCTATATAAATTAGGTTATATTCTCTCAATTATCAACCACCATTTCTACACAACATTATATTCTCTTAAATTACCTTATCGTCACATTAAAAAAAATTGCTATGTTTAATTTAAAAATCATGTAACATATAAAATTTTAATTAACATATTTGAAAAACTACATATATTTTAAGTAATTGAACCATTTTTTTGCTAAGCACTATTTTTTGAAATCTCTTTTAGTCCACCTTTGCATGTGGGTTTGGAACAAAAGTGAGTGCTTTCGGAGAATCCCATTTTCTCGACTCCTGGCTTTTAGAAAGTCTGGGAAGCCAATCCCATCTGTTATCTATCAAATTGTAAGTAGCCACGTCTACAATCCCCGTTGATTGAGAGTGGTAAATTGATGGTACGAAACACACGTAATCTCCTGCTCCATTGAACTGCCCTTCGCAGATACGATAAATTTTACTTTTTTTCTCCCATTTCTCGAGGAATAAAGAAGGCATCCTTGCGATCTCTACCCATTCCCACGACGATCGTGAGTTTGAAGGATGGCCCTCGACCTCAGTGATAAACTCCCATATCATAATCTTCTGCTTCACGATCTCTTTTTCGCCACCAGCCTCTAGTTTAACCAGAACGCGCTTCCATTTCACAGCAACTAGCAATACACGGGACCCGCAACTGATTATATCTGGCCAACACTGTGTGCCATCTTCGAGCCGGATCCATTTCCACACTTTGTCAGGGAATGGCGCAAAACGTATGGGAATGAGGTTGGGCTCTATGGATGAAGAACCGTCCGGGATAGTGAACAACCCGATCCCTGCAATCTTTTCGTCAGCTCTCGTATGACAATGGCTGTAGAATGATCCGTGGTAAAAAATCGTTTTCTTCACTACTAAATCCTCTCGAATGTATCCAGCGATATTCCATCTCTTTTGGGAAGGTTTGTAAATTTGCACCCTCTGTCCTTTGAACCGTTCATTTTCATACCTCTGATTAATCCCAATAGCGACAACTGTGTATAAAGCGTCACTCTTATTCATCTGATCGAAAACAATGTTGTGCTTTTCGTCTAGAGCCGGAATATCAACGAACTCTTTTGTATAAGGGTTGCACACCCTTCCGTCGAAAGAATCGCTTCGCATGACCAAGATGAGTCCTGGAACAGACTGGTTGCAATAAAATTTATGGGGTGGCCGTATCCAGTTCCCCATGAAAGAAAGCGTGAAGCAGGAGTTAATCCAGGTGCCTCTGCAGAAACAGAATGCCACGCATGGAATTTCGGGAAAAAAACTGCACAAAACTAGCCGTGGCTGCTTCCTATTCAGAGACACGTCAGCCCACTTTGATAGGAAATAATTTGAAGAAAACAAGCCGCTCCATAGCTTGCAAACTAGGTGATACCTATACAGAAAATCCACCGGCAGCCGAGCAAATATCTCGTTTGAAGGTCGGTAGACGCTTCGTTGAACAATGAAACAAGAAGAGCCACTCTTTGCTGCATGTCCATATCTATAACAGAACAAAGGTGAAGATTTGTGAAAGACCGCAGCACAAATTGAATAATTTTCTGTTGTATCCTGCAAGCGAGAATAATTCATAATTCATATTTCATTAAAGATGATATAAATATGGTTTAATTACGAGATTCAACTTCCAAACGTCCTTTGGTTTTCCCTTAACGGTTACCATTCAACAATGTGGTTCTCTCTGTAACTGACATTCGCCATCAAAACCCTACCAACTTAATATCTACCTCCCATAACTGTTCACATTCCACCCTAACCTAGCCAATGAGATTTCCAACCTTACTCCACCGGAAGCCGAGCAAATATCTCCGTTTGAAGGTCGGTAGGCGCTTCGTTGAACAATGAAACAAGAAGAGCCACTCTTTGCTGCATGTCCATATCTATAACAGAACAAAGGTGAAGATTTGTGAAAGCCTGCAGCACAAATTGAATAATTTTCTGTTGTATCCTGCAAGCGAGAATAATTCATAATTCATATTTCATTAAAGATGATATAAACATGGTTTAATTACGAGATTCAACTTCCAAACGTCCTTTGGTTTTCCCTTAACTGTTACCATTCAACAATGTGGTTCTCTCTGTAACTGACATTCGCCATCAAAACCCTACCAACTTAATATCTACCTCCCATAACTGTTCACATTCCACCCTAACCTAGCCAATTAGATTTCCAACCTTGTCAAGATCCGTATACCAAATTTATTGTTGGGAAGTATGTTTAAAAATTATATAAAAACACTGTGATTTAGTTAAACAATATAAATTATTATTTAACAATTAAATAATTATAATATTTTCTCTTCTAACTGACCTGTTTAAACGTCAACTAGGTTTATCACTTATTTTTATATTATTTAACAATTAAATAGTTATAATATTTTATCAACATAATTCACTGATGCGCAGTGATAATACAGTTATCAAATGCAACCACAACGTTAACTCTACAAGAGAGGTTGTGATTTTGAGAGCAATCTGAATAAATTTTTGGAAACTCTCGTTGAGTAGAGGTCCTCAGTTGGGTACAACAGTTTAGGATTTGAGATTCGTGAAAAAAAACGAGAGCACAAGTACAAGTTTCATAATGCAATTGCCCCTGGAAATATTGAGTAGCCTAACCATTAGTGGTTTCACATTTGCATTGCCCTGTAAAGCTTTACGACGACAAATATCTCCGGATAATGGAGCTTCCTACTTTGCTTTTCTACATTTTGTATTTGTGAGGTTTGAACGACTTAGTTCTGCCGGAATCACCGGCTTCTCTGCCATCACTATGGCGCAAATAATCATGATTAAGATATTCTCATTAATTCAATCGTTAAATAATATTTTATATTATTTTATTAAATTACATGTTTTAATATTATTTTTAAATATATTTCTATATATACTGCAAATTTGCGATGCGGTCATTGAACATGTTGGAAACCTATTTCTATAGGCTGGGTTGGAATGTGAATAGTAAGGGGGAATTGGACATTGAACTAGCTAGAGCTATCGTGTGTGGAATGTTAAGGGTTTTTGGGAATCTGAGAGATTAGAAGTTGAATCAAATAACAAAAATAAACATGCAACTATATCATCTCTATCAAACTGCAATTCAAGTTTATGGTTTATTATGGTTTCAATAAAAACAAGTGTAATATTACTATTTAGTATTTTTTTTATAGATAAAGTAACTGATAGTTTTAAATAATAATAATAATAATAATTTTTTTTATGTGAAAAAATTTGTAAATATAAAAATGTTATAAAACAAAATTAAAATAAAATATTTTGATTTTGTGATGAATTTTAATTATTGTTTAAGTGGTACTAATTAGTAGTTCATTGTATAGGAACTAAGTCTATTTTCAAGTTAAGAATATCTATAGTAGAATGTGGATAAATATCCATAACTAAGAATGTTTTCATTATTGCAAGTCTTAGGTTTTAATTTAAACTAGCTTAGAAGCATCTTAACGCTAGATCTACCAAGGACTAAGAGGGGTCAAATGTTTCTTACTCTAAATGAGGTTTGCATCTCAAGTGGTTTGATCTCTCAAAATGCTTGGTAAATTAAAAGTTGAGATGAATGTAGGTTGGTTTAATTTTTCCTTTTAAATATGCTACATTCCACAAGAATACCATATATCAATACCAAATGTTCTCAGTATCATGCGCCACTTTTATTTTTATTATTATTTTATTTAGTTACTGTTATTTTTAAATTTAATTTTTTTTAATTTGATTTTCATCGTGTTACATTCTCTCTCTCTCTCTCTCTCTCTCTCTCTCTCTATATATATATATATATATATATATATATATATATATATATATATATATATATTCAAAATGTTAAACATTACATTACATCACTTCTACCATATAGATCCATCCCAACTTCGTTGAGAGGGATCAAAACTATTTTCATTCTAAAAGAGGTTTAGCTTTGATACCGCTTAAGGCTTGGTAGATCGAGAGTGAAGATGGATCAAGGATGACTTAATTCCCCCTTTTAAATAAAGTCCATTCCACCTTTTTAGATACGATGAGATCTCAATGCCACTAGTAATTTTTATCTTTTTAAGAAAGTTAAAATGTTTACATTACATTAATATTTTATTTTTATTTTTGAGAGATTATTCTATTTTTATTTTTTTGTAATTTGATTTAATCAAAATGTTAAACATGACATTACATCTCTATCATATTAGATTGAGCTAGAGAGCACCCAAAGATGTTATAAAATTAAAGTAAAATAAAATATTTATAAAATATGCTGATTTTGAAATGACTTATGGTTTTTTAGCATGTGGAATTGATAAGCCATGATATTGGCCCATGATATTGTGATAAAACCTAAATTAATATGACACTTACCATATATAATTTTGAAAGTTAACTAGAAGTCAAAATTTTTGATCTAAATAAAAAACAATATAACCCCCCTTCCACACTTATAAAAATTAAAACCTTTTATGTGAAAAAGAACTCTCCAACCTAGTATGTAGTTATATATTGTAATGTTTAACATTTTCACTAAATAAAACTACACAAACATAATAATGAAAATAAAAATAAATAAATAATGAATGTAGATAAACATTTAAAACTTAGGAAAATAAAATAAAAATAAAAAATAACCTAATAAAAATAAAATAATATAAAAATAGAAATTACTTGTAACATTTACACATGCTATTAAATAACCATAGTAAACATTCACACATTTACCATGTTACAGATAAAGGTTATCCAATGCCTACTTTGGAAACCCTCAGGCTCTTTGAATTAAATAACGTTAGTCAGGATGCACTAAATCGACGCTTTCAGCATTAGAAGTAAGGACATCTCTGAGTTGTGAAGCAGCACAATTCATGCTCTCCACAAGTTCCTGGTCAATCTATCAAGCATTCCAACTGACTTGTCTGTAAATTTGATGGAATATATCATTAAAAAAATAATGGGTTAATTTTTTCATATTTTGGAGAGTTAAATTTGGTAAATGAATTCACGTCACTGTAATGGTGGGTGAGACTTCCGGATGCCCTGGAATCCGTGGTAGTGACATCATGGATGTAACTCGCTGCCTGCGAGTCAACGTCCTTGTCGACTTCGTTGTTTCGGCTTCTACCACTGAGGGGCTTCTGATATTTAGTTTGATGAGTGGGGCTGTTCGGTATTGAATTATTATATTTTATTAGACTTAATGGTTTTTTTTTTGGTAAGTGTTGTAGATGGTTGAATTTTTAGGGTTATATTATTAAAATGATAATTTTTGTGGGTTAGATTTTATAAATAGTTCATTTTTCACATTTTTAGGAGTTAAATTTTGTAAACAAAATTTGAGTTTTGAGGTTTTTTCCAACTATAACATAATATTTTATAAACATTTTAATTTTAATTAAATCATAGTAAAGTAAAAAAAAACTAATAATTATAATTAACAACAAAATCTATATTTTGATCCCGGGATGCGGGTGTTAATGTGTAAGCATATGGTGATGGGCCTGCGGGATGGCACGTGGCAAGGCCACATGGCCACACGCAGGCTTCACTTATGGTGCCTCTATGCAATTAAAACCCCAGGTCGTCGCCTTGTGCGGCATTTATGTCGTTGCGGGTGTTGAGGCCATCAGTATTTCAAAATGCCGCATTCTGGTTCTCCTCCTCAACTCCTCGCCTCTGCGATTGGGTTGCAGGTATCACGTCAGCTCCTTCTGGTTGTTTCTATGCCGCCTATGCTTTCGCCTTTATGATTTGGTTGGCTCCCCGGAGGCTGAGGAGCCCACCTCTCGCACCTCTCTCAGCCGGTGATGCAACCTGGGCTGATGTGTTGAATTCCTCCCTGGCTTCCATTATTCACAGAGCCCATTTTGTCCTTTGCGATCCTCCACCCCTTTCAAGCTCAATTCGCCCTCCGCCTCTCTGTCCGTCGCTGCCAACTCTGTCTGGTCCCTCTCGCTACGTGTTGACATGCCTTAGCTCAGGCATCACTTGAGATGCCGAAGAGGTAGTTCCAGGGCACGTTCTTCTGGTCGGCATCGCTCTTCCACTTCCAGCTCCTCATCGTCTTCTCATGAGTGTCTTCAGGGTTGCAAATGGAGGAACTATAAATTTCTCTTGAAAATGCCATAATATCAAGATAACCATGAGGGAATATGTATTGAATAGTCCAATGCTTTGAATTCCAATGGGAGGTGTTGATGTTGTACTAAGAGTACAATGGTTACAATCTTCGGGGATGGTAGCCTTTAATTTTCAAGAAATTAAAAAAAAAAAAATCGGAGAGAAAGAAAGTCAAATTATGGGGTATCGCAGGGAAGCCATGAAATATAATAAGCTCTAATGTCATGATAAAGATTCTGAATAAAGAACAATGAGGTGTAATTGCAAAATTTTGATCACTAGAAGTTGCAACATCGAAATCGTTTATTTCTCCAGATCTCCAAAAACTCTTGGACCATCATTCCAAGGTGTTTGAAACTCCCAAAGGACTCCCACCTATTCATTATCATGATCATGCTATTCAATTGATTCCAGGAAGTGTTCCTCCAAACATTAGGCCTTATAGATATCCTTATGTCAAAAAGAGAAAAATTGAACGTATGATTGCAAAAATGTTAGAGGCTGGTATAATTTAGCCTAGTTAAGTTTCTTTCTCTACTCCAGTAGTATTCGTGCACAATAAGGATGGATAATGGTGCATGTGTCCAGATTATAGGGAGCTAAATAAGCTCACTATTAAAGATAAATTTCTCATTCATGTGATTGATAAATTATTGGATGAATTACATGGAGCAATTTATTTTACTAAGTTGGATCTTCGTTCTGGATATCATCAAACTAGAATGAAGACTGAAGATATTCCAAAAACATCATTTCGAACTCATGAGGGTCATTATAGATTTATGGTCATGCCTTTTGGCCTTAGCAATACACCTTATACATTTAAAGGGTTGATGAATTCCATTTTCAAACCCTTAGAAAATTTATTGTAGTATTTTTTTATGATATACTAAGCTACAAGAGGTCTTGGAAGGATCATGTTCAACATGTTGACAAGGTGCTCAAATTATTGCAGGAGAAACAATTATATGAAAAAACATCAAAATTTTTCTTCTGAGTACAAGAGGTGGAATATTTGTGTCATATTGTATCTTACGAGGGTGTTAAGGTAGACCCTAAAAAAATTAAAGCCATTAAGGAATGGAAAGTTCCCACAACCATAAAGAAGTTGTGAGAATTTCTCGGGTTAACAGGGTATTATTGCAAGTTTGTTAATAATTATTGGAGAATAGAAACACATCTAACAACATTATTGAAGAAATATGCATTTCCATGGACTCCTGAAGCAACTAAGGCCTTTGAACATATTAAAGAAGAAATGTGCCTAGCATCAGTCTTAGCTACACCAGACTTCACAAAAACCTTTATTGTGGAATGTGATGCCTTAAGAAATACAATTGGTTTTGTTTTAGTGCAAGAACGAAGGCCCATTTCTTTTGAAATTCGTCCAATAAAAGGAAAGTATTTACAGAAAGCTATTTATGAGAAGGAAATGTTAAGAATACTACATGTACTAAAGAAATGGTGACCTCACCTAATGGGAAGACACTTCAAGGTAAAAACTAATCATGATAGCCTTAAAAGCTTTTTGGAACAAAGACTATCTTAAAAAGAGCAGCAAAAAAGGGTCACAAAGATGTTGGGTTATGAATTTGAAATTGTCTACAAAAAATGGAAGCTAAATGTTTTTGCAGATGCACTCTCAAGAAAGAATTAAGAGGTGGAAGCATTGGTTTGTGCCTGTAATATCCCCAGGTTTCTATGTTTTTAATTGACAATTGAACAAGTCCAAAATGGTACAGTGGACCCCAATGGAAAACATTTGTGTAGAATTATGTTATTATTTTAAATTGATAAAATAAAATGGAAAAATTATCTGCAATGACTAGATTGAGATTTGAGATCTTAAAACCCAATCCATGAGGATGGATACAATGATAAGACTTTCCCAAAACTTCCAGAAGTCCTTGGAAGGAATAAATTAAGATACTAAAACTAGATTTGGAGATAATTATCTAATTACCCCAATAAAGAAGAAATTATTAGGAAGAGGTGGAATAAAGCTGGAAAAGAGGAAAAGTCAGCTTTAAAAGTACCTTTGTGGAAGAAATAGAGGAAAATCCTATGAAAACTAGGAAAACAACATCTTGAACTAACTGGACGCAGTTAAGGGAAACATGGTGGGTAAAATAAAGATTAAATAAGATGTTTCGGGATAGATAGAGGGTTGTCTATCGCTAGAGCATAGCATCTCTACTCGGGGGTGAGTTAGGGAGAGAGAAATCTTCCATTGGGAGGCAACTAGTCAGAGCTAATTGGTATGCACATTTAGTTGAAATGATATTTGATTTAAAATTTTATGTTTTAACAATGTAATATGTAGATTCTGAATTTAAAGGCGCGTTTGAAGTTAGATGAACTAAGGGTTACATGTTCCAGTTGTTGGTCTACACATTTAACATAGATTACTATAGCAGGAATAGTAAAATTTGTCTTGTTGTACAGACGTATTTCGGTGGGGGACCAAATCTTGGAATGTTTAAACCCAGTGATGGGTTTAGATATGAGGTTAGGTACCTCACAGGAGACTAATATTTTAGTATGTTAGTTGGTTTAGTATCTGGTTAGAAAAATTGTTCAATGCATCTAAAACGACATTCTGGAATAGAAAATAACATGCAGAATTGGAACAATTATATATTGGATAGATAAATATGTATTATGTTGTACCCTTAAATCATCTTATACTAAACAGACGAAAGTCAAACAAAAACTTTAGAAATTAAGTGAATATTCGAAGATACTCGTATTAATTGTATATACGATTCAGAAATAATCCTAAACAGAAAAAAATTATATGTGTATAGAACTGAAAACTATGCAATCAAAATTTAGATGAAGACATGAAATAAGTAGTTTCTTTATCGCTAGAATTTTGGTCCACTGTACTGTTAGAGAAATTTGGAGTAAATATATAAAATATAATTCATAGTTGAACATAAAAGAAGCAGATATATTTCGAAATTGTTTAATAGTAGTACAACAGAAATTCAAAGTATTTATGGAAAGAAGGGACATTCTTATTTTGAAAGCATACTAAAATAGTTATGCATAAAATAGGAAATACAAAATATATATGTGAAAGTAGATAAAATTAAAAAGTTCTATTCTATAAGGATTTAATGGTAACAGATGCAAATGCTATTTTTTTAAGAAATGCATGGGATGGTTATACTGTAACCAAGATATTTTCTATAAAAAAATACTGATATTCCAGTATCATAAATAATTTCAATAAGGAACTAAATAATTTTGTTGGAGACATTAAAGAAAATATAAAGGTACCATCTGTTACTTTAATAACAAAGATGTATATTGAGTACAAAGCACTGTTTATAAATTATACAAGAAGGTTAATTATAATTCCTATAGCTGCATATTGGAGTGAAGATAAGTAGTAACAAAAGTAAGTTTAAATATTAAACTTTATAGATGAATTTATTATTAAAAATAATCAAAATAGTTCAGTCCATGGGTTACAAACCCGGAAACATTTTATGTATAAAGTATAGTAAATCTAAGTCTAATGACAGTGACATAAAAGACTCCCGGTCTCACTATAACAAAACTGTATGCATCATCTGTAAGATTGGCGTGATGACCGGCATAGAAGAAAAACTCAAGAATGATGATACCATCCTATGCAAATCAGAGTTCAGTATCAAAAGAGAAAACTGAGCTGCGTGGTTAATGAAGTTCACCAAATTTAAGAGGAAGAAATGGTAGCCCAGTCGTACCTATAGAAACCATACAAACGAATTAGAAATTATATAGTTGAGAAAACTTATAAATTGAAAAAAAAGGGGATTCACTGTAAACCGAACCATATGAATTATGACATATTACCTTGAAAGGTCTTGCATGCATGGCAAACCATAGCTGTGAAGACATCAAAGAAAGAAGTAATGAGAATTAGTAACTAAACAATGTAAAATAAAATATATTTCAAACTATTAAAGCCATTATAAAACAAACCTAAATGTGTCAGTATGCTAGCAGTTAGTCACACTGCTGTAATGAAATCTTCGTACTAGGAAAGACACGAAAAGGTAATTTCTAACTTCAAAGCCATATGTTCCAAGCAGAACTTTAAGGGCACCAAGACCTGAATCGATGATCAACCCGTGGCTTATCCTTTTAAATAGGACGTGAATACTCTAAAAGGTTGAGGATGCCACGGTCATGGATCTGCATTTTCCCACAAACGCAGTGAAGGTATCGATGGAAACAAATGTGAATCATGTTAACCGTATGAGATTTAAACAGTTACATTTAAATAGGTTTCCGAAGATAAATATAAGCTTCATTCCGATCAGATATGCGTGGAGAAAAATATTGTCTCTACTGATGTAGAGCCAATAATTCTTCCCAGGTTGGTAAAAGAAAGACTTCATGAAAATTTGGAAAAAGACAGTAATGCAGCACTCTTTAACAATGGAGTCACATGTGAAAATTTGTGAACATGGAAAATTAACTAGAATTTCCCAGTCGAATTTACCGTGAGAAAATAAATCAAAGATAGAGAAATAAATTCAAACAAATGCATTAACAATGGAAACGAAATAATGTGAGTTCCATAGTTAACGCGTTTATATCATGACTGATTTTCGACAAATTTCAAAGTAAACAAAGAGAAACTAAAAGAGGAAATTTATAACCGAAACGCAAAGTTTCCAAAAGGAAAAATAACTCAAAGATAAGGAACGATTTACCTGAGGATTAAGGTACGAGTTCAATGGTGTTGTTTCATAAACCTTCATCTTGGCCTTCCTCAGGAGAAGAAAAGGAAGGAGATGCAATGAGCAGATCCAAACAAAAACAAAACTTTAATGAAAATACCACTTAAAATCCAAATGTCAGGTGACTTATGTTGTCAGGAAACCCTAAGTTGCAAACTAAATCAAGACCGTCCACATGGAAAAAGATAAGGATATACTCTAGGATCGAAGCCATGGGACTAAGTGATGAGCTTGGGTACACATCGAAATTCACACTAAATCCTGAGGAACAAATCTAAATCCTCGATTTAAGAGTTAGGGTACAACTTCACATAGGTTGGTACTATGTGAATTAAATTTTTCCAGTTTCGCTTGCGGTTGAACCACTGAAAAATAGATTCAATGGATACGAATAGTACGAAGTGGAGTAAAGAAAGTAAATACTGAAAAACAAAAGTGTACATGAAATCTCAACTACCGAAAATATCTTTAATGTTAAATATCACACAACAAGTCAAATTAAAAATAAATAGTAACGTAGTTCGCTTGCACAGATTTTTGTGGTTATGATTAAGTAAAAACATAACTAAGTTACACTATAGTTAGAGTAAGTCAAATAAATTAGCAAGGAGATCATGTTAGTAACAATGAGGTCAAATATTAATTTTACCTTTGAATTATGGTAGATGTTAGGTTGAAGTAGCATAACTAGTGCATTATGATATGAAAAGGAGAAGTAATACAAATGCATGGTGTTAGAAATATATATATAATTAATAATTGACGAGGCCTCATTATTATATAAGTAATTGATTTTTTCTAAATATTAATAAGGAAATGAAATCTATAAAGGAAGTGTATTTGAGTGAATGTCCTTATTAGTGTAGAATCAAAAAATTAAATTAGTCCTAAGCGGAATAAGAATATGATTAAATTTTAGGTAGATTCATACAATAAACCATGGAAGAATGTTTTAGTTAAGAGACTATGGTGTTTATAAAGGTTACAAGAATTTTATATGTTAGTTAGTAATTCAGTACTAGAACATATAAATGGCATAGTTAAGAATGGAGATAATATATCGTCGAGTTATGACGAACACCTAAATAGAACAAGAACAAGATATAAAAAAAAATGGGAATTGAGAGCCATTACAGTGCCATTTCTATTATCCAACTAGATTGTATTATCCAAGCAAGGGATGAATGGAAGAAGGAAGAAGAAGTGTGGACACTCATTCAAAAGTTTCAACAAGATCCTAATACATCTGATACATTTATTTGGAAAAATGATTCCTTATGGTACAAATATTGGTTATATCTTTGTAAGAATTCCCAAATAAAACAAAAGATTATTTTCGAATTGAAAACTTCTCCTTTAGGAGGACACTACGGATTTTTAAAAACTTATCACCGGGTGAAGAAGGAATATTTTTGGATGGCCTTAAATATGATATTCAAAATTTTCTGGCAAAAATTTTAGTTTTCAAGAAAAATAAAGTTGAGACAATTAAGGCATCGAGTCTTCTACATCCTTCATCCATTCCAAGTCAACGTTGGGAGGAGATTTCAATGGATTTTATCACAATTTTACCTAAGTCCAAAGGAAAGAATTTCATAATGGTGCCATTTGATAGACTTACCATGTATGCACACTTTTTTGCATTATCTCATCCATTTAAAATAAGCACAATTGCTACTGCATTTATCGAAACAATTCAAAAGCTACATGGAAACCCAAATATTCTTGTAAGTGACTGAGATCCCATTTTATTGGAAATTTTTGGATGAAATAATTTTATTGTTTGGGTACTTAACTAGCTCATATCTCATCTTATCATCCTCAATATATGGTCAAGTTGAGATAGTGAATAAATATTTTGAAGGATATATTCGTTGTTTTGTATCTGATAAACAAACATAATGGGTCAAGTTGTTTCCTCGTGTTGAATGGTGGTATAACACTTTCTTCCATACTGCACCAAAAATGACCCCATTTATGGAAATTTATGAATATCATCCACTGCCTATCACATCATATTTAAGAGAAAATTATAAGGTTCAAGCAGTGGAAGATCACATTGAGCATTAACAATAGGTTCTCCAAATATTAAAGGATAACATAAATTTGTCACAAAATCGAATGAAAAAATAGGAAAACCAACATCGCAGCGAGATAAATTTTGATGTAGGAGACTGGGTATTTTTATGGCTACAACTATACAAACAAATGTTCATCAAGCAAGCTAAGAAGGATAATAAATTATCGCCAAAGTAATATGTTACTTACAAGGTGTTGCAAAAGATTAGTAGTATGGCATACAAATTGGAGCTTCCTTCTTCTTCATGAGTGCATCCAGTTTCTATGTTTTGTGCTTAAAGAAGGTTATAGGTGAAAAAATTCCAGTTCAAACAATATTTATAGAACTTTATGAGGAAGGAAAAATCATATTGGAACCTAAACCAATCATGGAAACAAGAACTCGATAGCTACAAAATCGATAAATTTCAGAGTATCTCATCAAGTGGAAGAACATACTCACTGAAGATTATACATTGGAGGATGAGAATTTTATGAAGAAGAAACCAAAGCTACTCAAGCATTGAGGAAAATACCTTTTTGAAGGAGAGGGGCATCTTAGGTCTCTATATTACTAGTGTAGTCCATTATTGTTGTTAGTGTATCCCCATTATTGTTATTGTTGTACCCTTATAACCCCAATATTGTTATTATTGTGCCCTTACATTATTATTGTTAGGTCGACTAGGATTATACTGTGACCCCATGGAATCCTATATATAAGGAGTTTTTTTCATTTGTATCATCCAAGAACTGTTCATTTATGTAATGTAAAGGAGGTTTCCCCCTCAAACTGGCTTATTTCTAACACATTGATCTCTCTTTTCTTCTATTTTTTGAGTTGTTTTCATAACAAAATGTCACACCCAAATCGTATAAATCAATGAGAGAGAGGATTAAAGAACAAAATTATCTTAAAAATATTTAAATTGCTTACCAGTCATAGGATGGAAGCGAAACCTCTTCAGTGTGAAAATTTAAAACCATTTCACACATAAATAGTGGTAAAAATCATGCACAACATACTTGAAATTCATAGTTCTGAGTCTAAACTCTAAGGTAGAGGGCATACCATGACAATGTGGAAGAGTGAAGGGCCAAGCCCTTAAAGAACCATTATAGATTGGCCATGGAAACCAAAAAACCAGAGAACCAAACGGGTGTAAGCCCAAGCTCCCAAAATGCGAAATGAGGGAAATGACCCTAGGGTAAATTCCTTAGGGTTCTCTCAGTATATCACCATCATTGATCTCCATCGAGTGATATATATCGTAAAAGTTAATTCTTGAAAAGAGTGAGAGTGACATGTGAGGGCCATGTGAAAGTTCCACATGTAAGCCCATAAGTGAGACATGTCAACCATTGAGTCATAGTTATAAATGCGTATGACTAATATGACAGAGCATGAACTAATAAATTCTAAATATATATATGGTGGTAGACCTCTAGGGTAATAATTGTGAGTTAATTAGGAGGATAACATTTAAAGCCTATCATAGTTGTTAATGAAACTATATTATTCATGGGTCGAGCAATGTATAGTTAAACCATAGACTTAATGATATATAAAAGGATTAGAATTCCTAATGTAGACATGGGTAAGGGTTAGATTTCCTAATGTTGAAAGGTGTGTATAATGTCACATAAGGTAAAGGGGGTATCTTATGATACAATTTTAATGATGAAATAGATATCAAGGGGGATACACGCATATCCAAAACTATTTTAACTATGGTCAGTTAACTAATTTTAATAGTGGAGATGTCATGAAGACAATGTGTTGAGAAGACTAGTAAGGCTTAAGAAAGGAAATAGTATAAAAAATTGTAGTTGCTACACAAGGGTTGTCGCTAATAATTGTTTTAGTTGTTAAAAGTTATGTTGGCACTCTATTGTCCACTTAAACACTCTTCCTTTACTTTGCAACGAATTAATAGTGTAAAATATTCTTGAAAACCCCTTTATGAACTAGCAATAATATCCAACCAACCCCATAAAAGATCAAATTTTTTCCACATTCCTTAGGGTTGGCCACTCCATAATAGTTTTAATATTTTTTGGGTCAACCACTATACCATGAGGTATGATTACATGGCCCAAGTATTGAATCCATTCTTGATAAAAATCACACTTGCTAAAATTAGCATACAATTGATTTTTCCTTAGATTCTGTAATACCACCTTGCGGTGCTCCTTATGTTCCTACATATTTTTTGAATATATAAGGATATCATCAATAAAAATAAAAATAAAAATTTCCAAATAGGGATGGAAAATATCGTTCATTAATATCATAAAGTTTGCTGGGGAATTATTAAGAATGGATGACAACACTATCGAGTCCTAAATGTTGTCTTACAAATGGCTTGATCTTTAATTCTCATTTGGTGATAACCCGACCTTAAATATATTTCGGAAAACATTGTTGCAACCTTCACTTTGTCGAATAAGTTATCAATTCCTGGTAGAAGATACTTTTTTTTATTGTTAACTTGTTTAGTTTCTTGTAGCCTATAAATAATTGCAAGGTGTCATCCTTTTTCCCTTACAAATAATAGCAGAGCCCCTCAAGGCGACACACTTGGATGGATATAAACTTTTTCTAACAACTCCTCAAGCTGAATTTTAAGTTCATTTAAGTCAAGTATGCTCATTTGGTAAGGGGTCTTATACACAACAGTTTCTATAGGTATTAGCTCTATGGTAAAGTCATTTTCCCTTTTTGGTGGTAACACTAGAATGTTCTCTCGAAAGACATCCAAAAACTCCTACGCTACTGGTATTTTTTTCCAGGGTAGTTGTCTTATCCTTGGAGTTAGTGAATCATACTTTTATGTCATATATATGACAACCCTTACAAATGCATTTATGTAACTGATTAGCAGTAATCGGTCATAGTTTAATGGCCCTTCAGATCCCTTGAATTTTTTTCCTTACACCTTCATGTGTGAGAAAACTAAAGATTTTGTCCTTGAAATCCACTAAGGACCAGTGTTCATCTAACACATCTATTCCTATGAGTATGTCATAGGATCCTAAGGGTAATATATTCAGATTTATCCTGATTTGTTGTCCTCCTATCTCGATAGGCCAGTCTTTTGTCTTATCTTTCACTCTCCTTTTTGCTCCAGTGGTGAGCTGAACTAACCATGATTTCTTAAAACTAACCCTTTTCAAATGACACAACTCAACTATTTTTTGGATTGATATAACCTAAAATTACACTTGGGCCTACTAAAATGGAAATAGGATGGTTATCTAAGGTACCTTCAAATTCCACCATGGAAATTTTATATTCTTCCTGATGGTCTTCCAACTCAACTTTAATTCTTTCCATGCTTCTTGTTACTTCCACTATGCTATAGGCTTCCTGAATGATTGCATATGGTTCAGCTCTAGCACGGTGGGGAAAAATATTGTATTAATGAGTCTCCCCGCAACCCCAACACTACAATGGCAGTTTCTAAAACTGACCAACTTGTGGTTTGTTGGATGCTTCAGCTTGTCGAGTCTCGATTGATACCTTAGGTTTTACTTGATTTCGTCCTCCATATCCATTAAATTGTTTCTAATGTGAAGTCTTCATTTTATGAAGTTCTAACATTCTTGTTCTTTTTAAAAACAAAATTTATCTTTCTATTGGGCCAGACCTTACACCCTTCTCCTTCCTACTTCATCTGGTGATAACAAATCTGGGCTTTCCGGACAACTTCATCCATGGTCCTTGGATTATCACACTCCAACCTTTCTTTCATATAAACAGGTATGATTCTAAGAAACCATTCTACCTTATATTTTTCCTCTCAAATGTAGGGTACATAGATTAAGAGATATATGTGAATTTAGCTACAAATTCATCCATTGTCTACTACCCCAATCTTAAATCATGAAACTCCTGATATTTTTTTTCATAAAAAGGTTATGTGAGATCATTTTCCTTAAAATGCTTCTGAAAATTTTCCTAGATTAGCTCTTGTTCATCAACACTTCGTACTATTTTTATCTCCTCCCACCACAGGGTGGCCTTCCCCTATAATTGGTAGATCGCTAACCTAGATTTTAAATTATCATTGTAATTATAGATATGGAAATATTTGTTCATATTAATAAACCAAAACTCGGTTTCATCCTTTGATTATCCTTAGAACATTGGAAGTTTAATTTTCTTAAATTCACCCTGTATCTCAACCTTTTGTTTTTTTCTCCTCTTCCACCTAAGACATTTTAATATTCCTCTTCATGGTCCATTCTCCCCCCTTCATCCTCTACGAAGCCTTCCCCCAAACGCTGTATCTCAGACTTGTTTTCATATTTTGGGTTGGGCTTCGTAATTCAATGATTTTTCCTATCAATCAAACTCTTCAATATTAATTCCTACTCCTACCTTAATCTTTCATTTTTAGCCTGTAATTTTTTCATCTCAGCTCGTAGTTGTTGCACCATTTGCAGTAATAATGCATAAGTGTCATGAGGTTCACGTTTCAACTAAACCCACATCTATGTATTTGCTTCAGTTTGAGGGGGTATTGGAAGTTTCATGCTTCCATGTAATCTTCTCATTTTGATTTTGTGCACATTAAAAGTTTTTTTATTACATCACTTTCCCAAATTGGCCTCAGTGTTGTTACCTTTTCTTTGATACCAAATTGTAGCATGTACAGTTACATCACAATTATTCATTACCACAAGAACTTACCTATGTAAACAAAATATTTAACTAGGTGACATAAATGAATTTAGGTAATTAAAAACACACTTATATCAACATTCTAAATATTGCAATTCACATTTCCACGTATTCTATATTTTTCAAGTTTTTCATATACATAATATCGTAATTGTATAAGGTTCTGTGATCCATGTTGTATATACTATGTGAACATTGTTATATGTTGAACACTTATTAAATTATATTTCATACCCAAATTTATTGGGATGCTTCTCAAATAGGCCATCCAATTGTATTCTAGGACATCTGTGCTCGATCGAGCCACATGATTTCACCGTGTGAGTGGACGATGGGTAGCTTGCTGAGGGCGGTTATGGAAACTACCCCATCCCTCCTAGCTCCGTCGTTCCTTTCATTCAGTTCTCAGCCTCAGTATTTTTTCTGCCACACTCTCCATGTTAGGGTCTCTTGTCCACAACCATTATTTCTATCGAATTAGTATTTCACGTTACCTTTCCTTGAGGTGTATCTCCCTGTATCACTCCTGCTTGTTTTCCTCCATGGTTTTCTGCAATTTTTCAGGATTGTGTAACTATGATTCCAGGTTTTGGTTCAGCTTCATGGTGATGGGTACAACCTCATGTTTACACTATATTTTTCTCCTTTCTATTCTTAGATTCTGGTAATTAATTTTTTTATGATTCAACTCCACTGCAGGCGTGCATAGGGGATCACAATTTTCATTTAAATAACCTTCAGGCTCAAGTATGCCGAACCCATAAGTTTATTTTTGTTTTAGGTTAAATAATTATGGCTTTGTGTTAAATAATTTCTAAATTTTCTATATTCATTTTTTTTGTACCCAGTTAAAATGGTACTATTGATGAGCTTTCTTTCTTCTTTTTTCTCACAACCCATCATGCTCACAACAACATCCTCTTTTAATTCTCCAGGTGTAATCTCATTTATTATGGTTGTCATAGACAAGGGTTTGAAATATAAGTTAGAAAGATGAAGGAATTACATAATTATATGTTTGTATTATTGAATAGGACAAAGGGGCTTAGGTTTTTTATGTACATTGAATTTCTTTTCAAGTAATTTTTTACCTTATCACCCGAATAGAAGGCTTTAAAACTTGTATAGTTATGTTCCAAGCGGTTGTTGGCTCTTGGTGACTTACATGTTTTAATTTTCCTAATAAATGTGATTGTATATGTTATAGATACATTTTTTCTCTGGTTATGATGGCTACTGTCCTAAGTCCTTCATGGCCTTACGTTTTTAATAGTTACCGTCAACAAATGGGATTCAGAGTTCTCATTATTTAATTATCAATTGTAATTTTTTGTGCTATTGCAAGTTCAATTTTAATTTTAAATCTCCTTTTTAATTTTTCTTTTCCTTTTTCATTTAATCACCCGAAAAGGGTTAAATTCTCGACACTGAGAGCTCTACCCGCTAACCATTTGGTGTTATACTGTCTCGAATAGTTGGTAAATTTTTCCTTCTAAAATCACTGGTTACAACGGGACTTTAGTATAAACTTCTAGTCTTTTGGCACATGATAATTTGTTCCAATCATTTTTTCTAAAAAAAAATCCCATTTGGAAAATTTTTCTTCTATTATTTGGACCATACAGGTTTGCCCAAATTGTACATAATTTTTTGGGTACTATCCCTTAGGGAAGAAGTCACAGTTAACTATACTTACTTTTGTAACTACCTAAAAATAACGAAAACTCTCATAGGGTAATAGCTATTTGAATAGAAAGAATGTATGCAACATACATCGTCTATTATCTAATCTTCATAGTTGAGAAGAAACACAGATTACATATCTTAGACCATTCCTTTATTATTTTAGCATAGAATACACATAATACATCTTATATTATTCCTTTATCAGTTTAAAAAATAAAATGGACAGATTACTCATTGAATTGTTCTTAATCAGTTAAAAAAATATAGAAATGAATAGATTGCTCGTGTGAGTTTATTAAAAAGTTATTACACATTACATCTCAACCTCGTACCTGTAAACAACATCTATGAGGGTACTACTTAGGGTTCCTTAGAAATATGTCCTTAAACATAGTGACATGTTATTATTAATTCACTACTTCTAAATTGATTTCAACACTATTCACAAAAAAAATTACTTATCTGATTTAAATGGTCTGATTTAGATACTCCTCTAGAAAGACCTCTCCTCCCTTCCAAAGAGAATGGCGATTACATCTGATTCTCCCCTTGCAATTTAAAATTCTCAGACTAGTTATATAGGTCATGACCCTTATCTGGATCTATCTACAAGCATCAAGGATTCCCCAGCCTAAGACTTTTGGACTCCTTTTTGTAACATAGGTTCAAATGGATTCAAGCCAACTCAAGAATAATCTGTGGGAAGTGTCCTACTAACCGATACAACATCTTCTGCAGGTGTAGTTTTCTCTTCCTTGTCCCTTCAATTTTATCCCCCTTCCTCCTCCCCTAGAGAACAAAGACTAAGAAAATTTCAGGAAAGAAAATAGATAACTTCCATAGCTCTCTGGAAGTTAGTTAGAATTTGTTTGGGTCTTTCAAGGAGTTCTTAAACCTTTCTCATTTTTCCAAACAACATTAATAAATATTGTACTATTCATTTATCAATTTAAAATATAAAATGCATACATTTCCCATTTTATTGTTCTTTATTAGTTAAAATAAATAAAAATGCATAGATTTCTCATGTTAGTTTATTAAAAAGGTATTATATAGTACATATTAACCTGTTACTCTTAAACCCCAACTCTGTGACTATTATTTATGGTTCCTTAGCAGTGTTTCCTTAAATATAGTGACATGATATTCCTAATTCACTACTTCTAAATTGATTTCAACTTCGTTCAAAAAGAAGAATTACATATCTGATTTAGATGGACTGATTCAAATAATCCTCTTGAAATACCTCTTCTCCCTTAAATATTGTTTTGTTGACAATGCATAGTTTCATCGCTTGTAATAGTAAAGGGTTTGACATCTCAGCTACAACGATGAAGGAATTACATAATTATATGCTTGTATTATTGATTAAGAGAAATGAGCTTAGGGTTTCTCTATACATTGAATTTCTTTTCAAGTAATTTTTGACCATATGTCTCGAATTCAAGGAGCACAAGCTTGTATAGTTATGCTCTTTTGGTTGTTGGCTCTTAGTGACTTATTTATTTTCATTTTCCGAATATATGTGACTGTATATGTTATACATGCAAAGTTTCTTTGGTTATGATGGCTACTATGCTAATTCATTAATGGCCTTACGTTTTCAATAATTACTCTGAACAAATAGGATTCTGGGTTCTCAATATTTAATTATCAATTGTATTTCTTTTTTCTAATGTAAGTTCAATTTTAATTGTAATTCTCCTTCTTAATTTTTCTTTTTCTTTTCCTTATAGGAGGTATAGAAGGGAAAGAAAAATAAAACAAAGGCAGATGTTCATGAGGAGTTCAGGCATGAGGAGGAAGACCTCCATGAGATAGAGACAAAATTTGATCTTGTTGAATTGGATTAAAAAAACGATTATGACACTTAATTGATTATCAAGGAGAAGGATTCCCAAATTAGAGAGCTTCAGAATAACATATATAGATATAGATTTTCCATTTCTTTTCTCGAGCAGTAAAACAATGAACTCAAAACCAAGCCAAAAATCATGGAGATGCAACTTCTCAAGGAAAAGGTCTTGCTTGATGAGACTTATGAGAGAAGAAAACAAGGAAAATGTCTTGCTTGATGAGGCTTATGAGAGATATGGTGATCTTGATGAGGAAGAATACCAAGGGATAAGAAAGAGTCCAAGGACCAAAGGCCTGAAAAGAGCTTTAGAATTAGAGCAGCAAAAGGAACAAGACCAAGTAGATGAGCTCACCTTGAATGAGTAATTTTCCATAATGATAAATGAGAACTAGGAGCATTGGTTTGAGAGGGTTAATAACCATCTGATAAGCTCCTAGATAATTAAAAGAAATAAAATGAAATACATAAGAGGATGAAAAAGCATTATTGCAAAAGAAACTAAATTGCAAGGTCTAAGCTCAAGAAGGTCAAGTCGAAGCTTGATAACCTAATGGTGCAAGAGGAGAAGAAGAAGCTTGACGTCCTTGTCGAGGCCTCCATCCATGCTTAAAACACATAAACAACAACCATTCTACATATTTTAGAAAAATTTTGGGAAATTTTGACGATTTTTGAGTTTTTATGCATTTCTTGATAGTCACCAGACAATTTAACTGTCAGGAGTGCAATGCCCTAGGCATTGTGCTTCTTCTAGGGACCTCCATTAGTTAAACCAAGACCACCAGTGGATTTATAATGATGAATACATGTAGGATATAATTTTTTCTAAGAAAATTTGGGAAAAATTATCAGCATAAAAGTCAAAAAAACACCTAAAAACCCATGTTTCTACCCTCTTTTTGAGCATGGGGTTGTGCTCCTAACCAGCATTGAGATATTGAAGTTTTGGAGTGGCAAATCTAGTCAATTTTGGAAGCTAAGCATAGATCTATAAGCTAGATAGGACATGATTTCCAATGAGCTATCCTAAGCTCAAATTGGACACCGTGAACCCCTCCAAAAGTTAAGTTGAACTTGGCATTGTGCTCGTGACACTAGCATAATGCTCTTGACCTTTCCTTGTTTTTCCTGATTTTTCTAGTTTTATCAGTTTCACCATGGAAAAATCATGTTTTTACCAATGTAATTGATGGATGTAAATGTAATAATGATTTTTTTTTAGTTACCTAGGGGTTAATACATTAGGTAAAACTATTTGAGATTATTGATGAACCAGTTTCACTAAAGTTAGGGATGAGTGAGTTTGACCTCCCTACACTCTAGGTATGCATCCCAAACTTTGGAGGATAAGCTTCACAACTCAGGGATTCGACCCCTGATGTTGGGAGAAGTTGTTTCATGTCTATATATTTCAATTCTTGACTCATTTCAGAGGTTGGATGTTGTTGTATTGATCAGAGACACTAGTGTATTTAGGTTTTGGCAGGAATACATTGGATGAGTTGCAGCTATTTTGGTGGGATTCGTGTGGTATTTTATTTTGACATAGTTTCTTATTCTTTTGCCTATTTATGAATGTTTTTTACTTTCCATATTCTCCACTTCTATGAAAAGTTTGATTATCAAGTTTGATAATCATAATACATATTTTAATCTATTTTTTTGGAGAATCATCATAATTTGTTTCATTTGTTAAGTTAAAAAATAATTCATGTAATATCATGCTATTTTTAACACCTCACCAATCTGATCCATCTCACGTAAGAACCCTAAAGTGTTAGAGTGCCTACCTACCTTGCCCCATTAGATGTCTACAATTCTGATCTTATTTGCATTGACCTAGTTACCTCTTTGACCTAATTCACTCATCCAACACCCAAATCAACCAATCAAAACCCCTGTGCTATTATACCTAGCTTAAAACCTAATTGATCCAGCCCTCTTGGTTGTGATTGCTTCAAGAGAGCCTTCTCATTTCTATTAGGGCTCGATACTTGGCAAGAGCTTTGTCAATGTTTAGCTTTGCTGGTCTATTCTGAGCCCAAAGGTGCTACACTCCTGGACTTTTTGCTCAGTAAGCTCTAAACTTCATGAAAATTGTTTCTAACCTCCAGCAAAGGCTCTTAGCATCTCTTAACAAGTAAGTAAGACACAATTTCCACCTCCTTGCATTATTTAAGAGTAATTTTCATGGTATTTGAGTTTTTATGAAAAATTTGGAGTTTGTCTAGTTAAAACCCTAATCTCATTCCCTCATTCCTAATTTGATTCCCTAAGACATCAAATTTCCTTTCCACATCAAAGTGAAACCTATCCCTACCCCTACATTACTATATACCTATCCCTAAATCCCTTTTCACCTAAACACTAAGTCTTAGGCACTTCAATTTCTTAGGCACCATTACCATCAAACATGTAATACAATTACCATTCCCAATTCCCTAAACATTTTAACCCCCCACCACCTCCCTAAGTTTACCTACCCCATTCTCCACTCCCTAAACTTACCCTCACACCCATTTCCTCATCCCTAGGGTGTCTAAAACAAAATACCATGGATGAGGAAAACAAAGACTAAATGGAAGAAGAAGAGAAGGCCACATAAGGGAGGAAGGATTCTTAGACTTGAGCCCACCAACACCAGAGAACTAATGGCCTCTCCTATGGCTGTCACTTTTTTCAAACATGGTCGATGCTTTGATTTTTGTGAAATGATGCAAAGAGTCCAACATCACCCTATTTTTAGCAAACCTTTTATATCAAACCTTTAGGATAATCAAGTGACCTTTGCTAGTGTGACTTTCACCATATCCACAACCATCATTGCATATACCACTAGAATTCCAAATGTAGGTGAGAAGTGCTTCAAGGCCAAAGACTTGGATGATCACTATTATGAGCCATGCATCAAACCAAGGTACAAAATTGTAGGAAAGAGAGTTTTTCCTTTCAATTACATCCTTAACATGTATGCCCCCATGGTGAAAATCATCATGAAGTACGTCTCTTGTGAAGGAATGTTCTCCATACTTTACATGTATCATATTAGATTTCTCATGCACTTCAAAAGGTTCATGATGCTCAATATTCCATATTATCTATTCAGGAGCATTGGAAAAATTGCATACATTGTACAAAAGAGAGACTATGACCAGCAGATGGACAACCTCTTTCACCACTCTCTGATCAAGATCATTTTCCTCCATCACCTTAACTAGTTGAACATCTCATGGGACACTTTCATTTCCAATGACATATTCACTGCTCCAAAATATCAACATGATGAGGCCTCCATCCATGCTTAAAACACATCATAAAAAACCATTCTACAAATTTTGGCAAAGTTTTGGGAAATTTTGAATATTTTTGAGTTTTTATTCATTTCTTGACAACCACTAGACAGTTTGACTATCAGGAGTGAAACACCCTAGGCATTGCCCTTCTTTTAGGGATCTCCTTTGGTAAAACCAAAACTACCAATGGATTAATAATGATGAAGACATGCAGGTTAACAACTTTGGTAAGAAAATTTGGGCAAACTGGTCAGAAGAAAAGTAAAAAAAAAAATCCTAAAAAACCATTTTTCTACCATCTTTGTGAGCCTCACGTTGCGCTCCTGACCGGTCTTGGGAGATTGAATTTTTGGAGGGTCAAGTATGGTCAATTTTATAATATAATCACATATCTAGAATCTAGACCAAGCAAGCCTTCCAATGAGCCATCATGAGAGAAATTTTGAGACGGACCCCCCCCCCCCCCCCCCAAAAAAAAAAAAGTTGTGCTAAAATTTGTGCTTTGCTCCTAACATTAGCGCTGCGCTCTTGAACTTTCTCTGTTTTTGCTGATTTTTTCCAGTTTTCTCAGTCTCACCATGGAAAAATCATGTTTTTACAAATGTAATTGATGAATTTAAATGTAATAATGACGTTTTCAGTTACCTAGTGGTAAATACATTAGGTAAAACTCTTTGAGAGGATTGATGAATCAATTTAACTAATGTTAGGGATGAGTGATTTTGACCTCCCTACACGCTAGATATGCAGTTCAGAGTTTAGTTAATCATCTCCACAACTCAGTGATTCGACCCTTGAGGTTGGGAGAAGTTTTTTCATTTGTATATCTTTCACTTCTTGACTCATTTTATAGGTTGGATGTTCATGTATTGATCATAGACACTAGTGTATTCCACTACATGGAAAATACCCTCTAGCAGAGGTTATAAAGGAGGTTTTTAGTGTAATAAAATTGGAAAAAATTGTTAAAAAAATATTTTCTAAAACATCCGTTTATGGCTATAGAGGATTTGGTGGAGATTTTAATGGAAATTCAACACAACTAAAAAAAATGGGTGGTCAAAGGTTATTACAGATGTTTATTTCATTTGTACGCTACTAAGGTTTCAACGCACCGGTGCATGTCATCTAGATGGTGGCTCTGGGGCAGTCAAAGTTTCTTGCACCGGGCCCTCAAGGTATAAAACTGCATTGGGCGCATTGTTGGTTATACAACACATGGGGCCATACCAATTGGTCTTGGGATTTGTGTGGTGCTCATAGGTCATCGTAATGCACCGATACGTAGACGTATAGAAATGCACTGGTGCACCGTATCATACAAACGCACTGATATTTATAATTCGTATTGGTATTTGTGCGATGCCCATATGTCGTACAAATTCATCAATGCGTAGTCTCACATAAAAGCACCAGTGCACAGTATCGCATAGCACACACCGAGATTTTTAATTGGCTTTGGCATTTGTGCAGTACCCATAGGTCATAGAAACGCACCGGTGTATAGTAACTAACATGCACCGGTGTTTATTCTTTATTTTTTAGAAACATCGACCTGTGACAGTGCAATTATTGTGAATTTTCTAAATTCATTATTCATCAAAAGCCGACACATCTTATAACAATATTCATATTAATTAAATTTTTATTAATGCATTTGGATGCGATGTTCAGATTAATTTGTTATATAATATCATAATTATTGTGGTTTTTTAAAACTCATTATTCATTAAAAGTCGACACATATATATCTTATAACAATATTTATATGAATTAAATTTTTATTAGTGCATTTGACAACGACAATGGAAAATGTAATAGCGACAATGGACAACACAATAGAATAAATTAAAACATATATATATATATATATATATATATATATATATATATATATATAGATAAGATAGTATTTGTCATACAAAATGGGACAGTTATTGGTATCCCTTTGTCTTTCAATTGGGACTATGTCCATTACATTAAAAAAAATGTCTGATTTCACAGGAAAATATTTCAAAAAATACAACACCTTTCTTTGGTATCCAAACATACTGATCATCATTCTTTCCTTGAACTGTTGTCATTGAGAGAGTTACTTCCATGAGTTTCATTATTTTCAGGATTGTTTTGATCACGGTGTGGATTGTTTTCTTCTTCTTCACCTTCCATCTACAAACATAAAAATAAACTAAAATGAGCATATATACATTGGTGAGAATAATGAAAATTGAAATATTAAATAATATACATCAATGTAAATCAAAAATAAAAATGACGTACCATAGTAACAATTGACTCGTAAACTACACACATCCTTTCAAAACCATGTACCATGCCATCTTTCAAAATTTCATCTATTGGCGCAGTTCCATACTTTGTTTCCTGTAAGTTTTATACCCCATAAAAGATCATATATTTAATATAAAAGATTTTTTGGTTCTATTAATTACAAACGGAGCTAAGTAAAACAAGATCGATAGAGGCTTACAAATTCCACAATTAATTTCTGATATGCCAACATATACTCACAACCCATATTTAACCCAATTTCAATCAATTCGTCAAATGGTTCTTCTTTGTATGTTAGCACATGTTTGAAGAAATTCAATGCTTTTTTTTGTAAAACAACTTAAAAAAATACAAAAATGAAATCTAGTTAAGTTGTTATAAGGAAGTAACAATTACTCACAAACTTAGATATCAACCCTTTTCTTCCTTGTCATCTTGTGTTATGTGTTCAATGGGTTCCATTTTCTTTTCTTTTCTGCAATAAAATTATTGAAAATTAATATTTAATGCTAAAATGTTTATTTATTGTACCTAATGATCGAAAAATTCAATGATTACATATTACATTTGAAGCATGTTGTTGTTGAGATGGCTCCTCCCGCGATGCAATTTTTTTCATTTCTTTGACCATCTCCTTGTACACCTTTTTGGACATTCCTAATAGCATCTTTCTGATATCATCTCGTTCATCTTTTGAGATTTTCATAATCTTCCTGAAAATGCAACATGAAAAAAAACTATTTAATTTTTATATTGATATATTAAATGTAAATATAACAAAAGTGATATTTATAAATAATTCTGGACAAACATTTAAAGGAATATTTCTTTTTAATTCCTTCTTCTTTTTTTTTGTGCATTTTTTCTATTAAAAGTCTAACATGTCTCATTGGCTAATTCTCTCGAAACTCTTCCTGTAGTTTAGGTAAAATTTGGTTCTTGGAATCATTGGATTGGTTTTTGTATTGTAAGTGGAAAAAATGTCTATACATTCGTTACACTACATCCATCAAAATTTTGTAAAACATTTTCCCCCTTTCGTTAACCTCCAGTACCACTAGCTAAAGGAGCAATTCATTTTCATTTTCATGCTCTATTTTTTTTCTTTTCTTAGAACAAAATTCCTTTTCTAAGTTGTTGGTCCCTCTAGAACAATAAACAGATGTGAATTAATATACTATTTGACACATGTTATCTAATAATTTTAAGTATATTATTAATGAAAATTTAAAAAGGAAATTCATATTGGATCGATAGTATTTTTTTCATTCACCTAATTCATCCTTTTACAATTTTTCCATTAAACTTTTACACTTTTTTGGTCCTAGATCCGAAATAATCTTATCAAGCTTCTTCATTTTGTGGTTTTTCATGGTAGACAGTAAACAATACATATTAGTTAAACTAACATATAGTTAAAAAATAATATTTTTTCTAAAGAATGTAAAAGAACTTGCCTTTTTTTCTTTTCTTGATCTGTTATCAGTATTTTTGTTACTTGATCTCTTGTTAGTCATTTTTTTATGAAACTGAAACCTATACCATATCATTCATTAATATATTTATAAATAAATTGTCAACTTTTTAGGTAAAAAGAAAATTTCAAGAAACTAGTGTGCCCTTCATGATGTATGCACCGATGTTGGTGCGTGGGAGTATTATAAACACACTGCACAAATAGTATAATAGACCATACAGTGCATGAAGGTATTATAAATGCACCATACAAACAATGTAATAGACCGTACGGTGCTATTCTCATAACATAGAGCACTGATGCCCTATTTTAGATATGGCACACTGATTTAAAAAAATTGTCTTTAAATTTTTTATTACACAATACTTGCATGGTGTGCTCGGTTACGTAGGGCGTACCAATAAAAAAAATTCATTTTTTCCAAAAATTCATGCAATGGCCAAATGGATTGGGATCTGACTATGCAAGTCATCTCGTGGGTTGGATGTAAGTATAAAATGAAAAGCCCTAATTCTTAAATCAAAGAAACAGGGAGAATAAAGGGCAGAAACAAAAAAAAATGAAGGGTTAAGGGTAAAAATGTATAAAACTGCAAAAAAAGTAAAAAAACTGCAGAAAAGGTAAAAAAAGTAATCAAATTTAATTAGCAGTTGGTTTGAAATTCTCTGATATAGAGTTTGAATTACCAGAGGTTTGGTTTCTAATTATCTGAGTACTTTTGTTCGAATGTATTTTGCTACTCCATAGTGCTCTCATGCTTTCTTGCTCCAGGTATGTCTCCTGCAAATATCTGGCTGAAAATTTTAGCAAAAATAGTGAAATAACGAAAAGTGTTTAGTATTTAAAGAATTATTTTAAGAAATTATATTTTTGAAAATATTTTGCTGCCCATTTTTCAATTTTCCGTTTTTTTTCCACTTAAAGAAACTAGAGTTCCACTTTTTTTCTTTGTGTTTTCATCACCGGTGCATCACTTAATAACATCGCATCAGTGTGTCCATTTGTAACACTGCATTGGTGCGCACTAATTAAAATGCACCAGTGCAGTTATATGTATAGTAGCACAAATTTGCGGTTAAGGCACCGAAATAACTTTTATGTGTGTACACAAAAATTTAGTGAACTCCAACCATAGAAATTGACAATTAGAATTTTGTTTATTCTTGAAAATTAGAATTAGAATTAGAATCGAGAATTAGAATTGGATAAATTCTTGATTGAAATACTATTCTTCCAATGCATTGTGTTTAGTGCAAGAGGTCCCCACTGATTATGTGGATAGAATGCAATGTGGGGCATTTGGAGATGCAATACTATAGGGCCGAAGTGGGAAATTGTGGCATGTGAACCTGTGCTATGCTAAGACGTGGGCAGTCTTCACAAATGGTTGGGAAATTTTTGTTTCCGAGCAGTTTATTGAAGTTGAAGTTATTTTAATTTTTAGACATGTTGGAAATGTACATTTTGCTGTGAAAATCTTTGGGCCATTTATTTTCAAAACTACACCTTTTCTTCCTTCAAAGAAAGACACTTGAACCTTTCCATAACCTGCAACAAGAAAAGGTGCCCCATGATCTGGTTGTTGACCCATGATCTGATTGCTCATTTGTAATTTCCTCCTTCATCTTGGCTTCCAATTTCCTCTTTTCTCCTTTTTGCTTTCTATCTTGCCCTTAACAAAATTTATAAAATCTCTGTTTTACGAGAAGCTAACCTTGAATGTTCTGGGATTAATGACAACGAGTCCTTCATTCTGCATTTGTTAGCAGAAGAAGACTGATTTTCGACTAGACGATGCAGTTATTGCATGTGGAGGCAATGGTTTCCTATAGAAAATGAGTATAGTGTTGAGCAGAGGAAAGACATTGCAAAATGGGCTATTAAATTAGCTTTTCCAATGGGAAACTGATTTTTAGGTGGAAATATGGTAGCTATAGGTATCTATGCTTTTCTTCCCACAAAAATGGTCACTGGATTTCCATTTATAATACAAATAGTCTTTCTACTAGTTTCATCCATAGGACCACAACTTAGATAAGTTAGAGATTCCATTCAAGTTCAATTGAAAGCCAAAAATGTGATTTTATGTGACGTCAGCTTCGCCAGTAAAAGTTTATGTAAGCCAACCGACGCTCAGACAATACTCCTAGTCGATTTTAAAAGCATTTTGGAGAATATTTCCCTTCATGGGACCTACCAGCTTGATCAACAATGTCAATTCATATATCTCTATTGTCCTTAAGGGAATGAGAATCCTTCCCTTCATGGGCCCCTTTGCCTTTATCACTTGCCTCGATTGATCTTTCTTTATTGTCCAATATTTTTCTGCCATCCTTGTAAGAATGAGAATCGTTACCAGCATGTGACATATTAACCCATTCATGAGACTCAATTGATATCTATTTCACATCCCTTAGCGAATACAACTCCTTGCTTTTGAAGGGCCATTTCACCTTGCTATTCGCAGGAGCGTCGACAGGTATTTCACTACCATCAAAGCTACTCTACCGTTCTCCATCATGGGACCTCTTAACCCTATCTCCAGCCTCAGCCGATTTCTCTTTGTGGTCTCAACCTATATTCGTTTTCTCCTTTTGTACTCTGTCGAGTTTTGTAGCCGTCTACATCCCTGTAATCGTCTTTGTCTGTATTTATGTTTGAATCACTCATTTTCTCTGCTATAAACTTATCAACCGAAATTTTAACTCTCGTCTTTTCAAACCCTCATCTCCTCAAAGAAATTCTTTCCCGCGATTCGAACCCTCCACTATTTCAATATTGCACTTAACAGAATAACCATGTTCCAATGGATGGGGTTTTATAGGCGCACCGGTGTAGTTTTGTAAGATCAAGGTTTATGTTTTGGCGCAGTGTTTTATGACGCACCAGTGCGTAAGAGTTGTGAACCACCAGTGCATCTTAGTAATAAGATGCACTGGTCTGTGTTAGGATGATAAGAGCACCGGACGGAAAACTAGGAATCTCAGCTAGAAATGGTGTACTATATAAAGTTATTTTTGTTGTATGTAAGATCAGAATGAAATAATGATAATTCTAAAGTACATGAATTTATTTGCATTATTTTCTAAACTTTATTATGTTACAAATATTCATATTATTCTAGATTTCTAATTTTACAATCATTTACAAATTTACAAATTTACAAATTTAAATATTTTAATAAAATCATTTCACATTAATACAATTAAAATTTTACAAATATTTTACATGCAATTACAATTACAATTACAATTTTACAATTTCAGATATAATTAATATTCGAATTACAATTGCAATTTTAATTTTACATACAATTAAAATTTTACAATTACAATCATTTCACTGTAATGCAATTAAAATTTTACAAATATGTTACATACAATTAGAATTAGAATGAGAATTAAATTTAGAATTAGAATTACAATTACAAATACAATTTTACATACAATTAAAATTTCAATTTCAATTACAATCACGACATAATATTTAATAAATAGCATGTTCATTTAATATTAAATTAATTAATAAATATCACGATCATGATAACCATCGTACAAACATCATATTCGACTAAAAAACACATTCAAAATCGCTAGCATCACCATGATCATGATCATCTAACAAAACACAATTACCATTGTATAACATCATAACAACACAAACATCAAATATACATCTCATGCAAAATATCTCATGCTATCACATACACATCTATTTGCAAGTTGCACATTAAATGAATATATCTAACATAACCTAACAATACACACATCATGATGATCACCAACATGTAAATTAAGTACAAATGCAACATGAACATAAAATACATGGACTATATATATATATATATATATGTATATAACTGAATATTGTTAACAATATACAACAGTAATATAAATGTCATGGATCAGCTAGTGGTACAACATCAATAGCAGTACTACTCTAGGCTTTCTCAGTCAATGGTGTAGCCTCGATGGTCGATGGTCCAGACTCCTCATGATCATGAGCACTGATGGATGTTGTAGGCTACTCACTCGATGTGGCTGATTTTCCAGCCTCATCTCCATGATGACTGCTCCCAGATGCTAGTGGAGGCTCAGGCTCATCTGGCATAGCATAAGGTGAACAATCATAAGATGATCAGTTTCTTCTCACAGAATCTCCATCATGTGATGTGTCTCTACCATGCCTATTTTTAGTTCTAGTCTTCGCAGCCTGTCACCAGGGATCAACATGAGCTCTTACTATGTCTGGTTTTGTCAGATGTTTTGCACATGATTTTTAGCCAAAAAAAACATGTCACAAGTGCATCCACCAGAAGAAGCTCAAAAAAATATTTCCAATGGTATATCAAACTCTCATAACTGGCTCCCGGATTAGAAGATATGATCAGAATGAATTGGTTATGCATGTTTTGAGGTCAGTTATTGCACACAATGAAAAGTTTAGTAAAAAATCAGTTTGTGAAATAATGGTAAAGAATTTTTCAAAAGTGAAAGAGGTTTTTGTTCATCACATAGCAAATAACAAAAACCTCCTTCAGTTTATGCACAGGTGCTACTACATGGGAGATATACAGTGATATTTGGAGCCTACATTAAAACAAAGCAAATTTTTCATATTTTTTACTGTTTTAGTCATTTTAGTGCGGAGCCATTTTACAACATATGGAAAGTAATTTTTCAAAACCCAAGGAGTTTTTTATTAAACACAAGCCATATAAAAAAAACCTCTTTCAATGTATTCACAGGTGTCACGAATTGGGATATGTGACTAGATCTTTACAGCTCATTTTCACAGATTTAAATTTTTAATGATTTTCTGTTTTAGAGATGATTTTGTGGAACAGATTGCGAGCAACAGGAAATGAATTTCCCAAATTTGAGCAAGGTTTTTCTCCAAAATGACCTTATCTACAAAAAAAATTGTTCATTTTTGTAACAGGTGCTATGGTTTAGGAGATATGAGTTCATCTTCAACACCTATTTTCAAAAATTTGGCCCAAGTTTAATGTAACTGATTCTATTTTTAAGAAAATGGTTGAAACAACTCCTACAATGATGAGATCGACCCATAGAGGCATGGGAATGAGTTAGGCTTGTATATATCATGTAATTATTCAGTCAATATTAGGGTTGGACTCTTGGGAATATTTTGGCACTTCATTGTACATTCATTCTGCATTTTTGGCAAAGGAAAGACCAGGGTTTTGCAGCACTTTTTGGGATCCTTGTGGCTCTGTGTTTTGATGGTGTTCTTCTCTATGTATTTTTAAGCTAAATGATGTTTATTTATGCCATTTCCCTTCTCATTTATTCTAAAATTAAACAAATGAGTGACTAAGGTAGAATTCATTAATTTGCTGGTGCTCTACCTTAAACTTTTGTTTAGTTTTACATGTTTTCATCTGTTTGAGGAGGACTCTTGAGACCCTCTTGCCCTCTTTAGCTCCTCACCAGTCTGATCCATCCATTAATTAAATCAAAATCATCAAAACTATTGCCTTCCCTACCCTAATCAGAACTCTGCAAAAACTAGGCCTTATCCCCGCAGCCCAAAACTGCCTTTCCCTTTTTCCAACAAAATTCCTAAAAAACAAATCAAATCCTTGCACTTACATACCTAGCCTAAAATTAGCATTAATATCAGGTCATATCAAGCCCC
Source organism: Pinus albicaulis (assembly GCA_034641835.2). Classification (NCBI taxonomy): domain Eukaryota; kingdom Viridiplantae; phylum Streptophyta; class Pinopsida; order Pinales; family Pinaceae; genus Pinus; species Pinus albicaulis. The sequence goes on from CM076570.1 coordinate 1,405,706,121, forward strand.
TTTGAGTATCTTTTGTTGAGATTGACCCGGAGAGAGCCCTCTCCTGTTCTGGTAGGGTTAGCTACCAGACTGAGCGTGGTTTGATGTTTCCCTGAACTCTACCTTCCTTCAGCCTAAGGTGGATTTGGGTGGTAACATAGTGGTGACCATAATAGGGAAGAAAAATTTGTTGTTTGCTTTATAAAATACAGATGGAGCCTGAAGTTAGCCAGGTAGCCTTCGAAATTCTCTTGCTTTGCATTAGCGAAAGTAGATGAATGTTGCTTCAGCCAATCTCTGGTCTAGTTTATGAAATGAACATCTAGTTTCCTCAGTAAAATGTAATCAAGTTCAGATCTGATTGCTGATGGTGGATAGCAGTCAGACACATATGAAGGTTGAAACATTCGCCTGGCGACTCCAACTCGATCGAGAGATTCCAGTGCTCACTGATCCATTCATGCACTAAAATAAAATGGTAGGGTATGTGGCAGACTCTAGTCTTTCTGAAGTTTTAAAAGAGGTTAGAGATCAGTTAGTGGATATTGAAATTGATGAAGTATTTTTCATTGCCGTGCTTCAATTTTTGAGATCTCTGAAGTTTCCTCCTAAAGCTAAAACTGGTTTCTTTGAGTTAGTTGTTGAAAAAATTGAGAAAGAGATTCAGTATTTAAATGATCAGATCCAATCCTATGAATTCCGAGATCCCAAAAAGTTCTTGCAAACTCTCCCTCCTTCAAAACAAGAAACAATAGAGTTGCCCATGGATATTTGCATTGATATTTTGCAGCTGGAAGCATGTATTAAGGAGTTGGGGCAGCAAACAAATTCTGTTTTTTTCTATCCTATTGCAACATACATGGAATTTTTTTTCAGTTTGAATGATAAATCAAATTGTCTTTTACATAACCAGACTCGTTATGTGCATGTATGGCTATCAGCATTTACATTTGTGTCCTGGTTGAAGCACTTTCAAGTAGCATCCTTGTCACAATTACTTGATTGGTTGATATGGCATTACAACATTACTTGATCTATCAATTTTGCAGCAAAGGGTGTTATATTTGTACATAAAGAGGTTTCCCAACGCAGCATTTCAGTTTTTGGTATTTGTTTTTGTACATGTTGTAGTATTTATATGTTTTTGGATTGGTATGAGTTGTTTTTAGTTTGCAGTTGTTTGACCATCCATAGCCCAATGGATGAAGGCAATACGTTCTTTCCCAGAGATCTGTAGTTCTTGGCACCTCCAAGGAGCTACCATCCCCATTGGAGCTGATGTTAGTTCCAGTATTCGCAGCCTGTCACCAGGGATCAACATGAGCTCTTACTATGTCTGGTTTTGTCAGATGTTTTGCACATGATGTTTAGCACAAAACATGTCACAAGTGTGTCCATCAGAAGAAGCTCGAAAAAATATTTCCAACAGTATATCACACTCTTGTAACTGGCTCCCGGATTAGAAGATATGATCAAAATGAATTGGTTATGCATGTTTTGAGGTCAGTTGCTGCACACAATGACAAGTTTAGTACAAAATCAGTTTGTGAAATAATGGTAAGGAATTTTTCAAAAGTGAAAGAGGTTTTTGTTAATCACATAGCAAATAACAAAAAAATCTTTCATTTTATGCACAGGTGCTACTATGTGCGAGATATGCAGTGATAATTGGAGCCTACATTAAAACAAAACAAATTTTTCATATTTTTTACTGTTTTAGTCATTTTAGTGCGGAGCCATTATACAACAGATGGAAAGTAATTCTTCAAAACCCAAGGATTTTTTTGTTAAACACAAGCCATGTAACAAAAACCTCTTTCAATTTACTCACAGGTGTCACGAATTGGGATATGTGACTAGATCTTTACAGCTCATTTTCACAGATTTAAATTTTTAATGATTTTTTGTTTTAGAGATGCTTTTGTGGAACAGATTGCGAGCAATTGGAAACGAATTTCCAAAATTTGAGAGAGGTGTTTCTCCAAAATGACCTTATCTACAAAAATTTCTTTTATTTTTGTAACAGGTGCTATGGTTTAGGAGATATGAGTTCATCTTCAACACCTATTTTCAGAAATTCGGCCCAAGTTTAATGTAACTGATTCTATTTTTAAGAAAATGGTTGAAACAGCTCCTAGAATGATGAGCTCGACCCCTAAAGGCATGGGAATGAGTTAGGCTTGTCTATATCATGTAATTCTTAAGTAATTTTTAGTTTTGGACTCTTGGGAGTAGTTTGGCATTTCATTGTACATTCATTCTACATTTTTGGCAAAGGAAAGACCAGGGTTTTGCAGCACTTTTTGGGATCCTTGTGGCTCTGTGTTTTGATGGTGTTCTTCTCTATGTATTTGTAAGTTAAATGATGTTTATGTATTCCATTTCCCTTCTCATTTCTTCTGAAATTAAACAAATGAGTGACTAAGGTAGAATTCATTAATTTGCTGGTGCTCTGCCTTAAAATTTTGTTTAGTTTTACATGTTTTCATCTGTTTGAGGAGGACTCTTGAGACCCTCTTTCCCTCTTCAGCTCCTTACCAGTGTTATCCATCCATTCATTCAATCAAAAGCATCAAAACTATTTCCTTCCCTACCCCAATCAGAACTCTGCAAAAACTAGGCCTTATCCCCGCAGCCCAAAACTGCCTTTCCTTTTTTCCAACAAAATTCCTAAAAAACAAATCAAATCCTTGCACTTACATACCTAGCCTAAAATTAGCATTAATATCAATTCATCTCAAGCCCCTTTGATTATCTTTTGTTGAGATTGACCCGGAGAAAGCCCTCTCCTGTTCTGGTAGGGCTAGCTACCAGACTGAGCGTGGTTTGATGTTTCCCTGAACTCTTCCTTCCTTCAGCCTAAGGTGGATTTGGGTGATAACACCTATAACGTGAAAAAATCCTCCTCATGCACATAACTAAGGTCGTAGCTCCTACAACATGCTACATTAGGTTTTACATGTCATGTGGCATTCCTCTCCACATCTGTAATAGCCTTTCATCAGCTTGTATATATCTGTAATGAGCAGGCCTGATGCCCGCCTCAACAATTAATGCACTAAGTTGGTTGCCCAATTCCATCCTATATTTAGTATCAAGTCAACCACTCCTAGAAAAAGGCAGTACCAGCACACCAGCAGGAGCATGTCTCTATGCACCGGCCTCCTGATGATCCTCGGCATCTAGCATGCCATGATCGTCCTCAAGATTCACACCTGGATCATGTGGTGGTGTCGACATGTCCTCACCACTAAAAGATCCAATGTTTGCAAAATATATACAAGTACACAACAATAATTAGAACATTTTATTACACAAGTTAATAAAAACAAGTTAAACAACATGTTACGATAAGTTTAAATAAAACAGTAATATTACCTATATCATCTAGTGGCTCATCATCTGTGAAGAGGATTTTGGCACACCCTTGCTAATCCAATCTAGCATAAGGACAAGGGACCATAGTGAAATTATGCAGCTCATCAACACTAGCTAGCAACTCCAATGCATCATGCGATATCCTAGCTGGAAACATAGTCTCACCCCTCTTGGGCATCATCTGCCCCCACATGTGCATCTGTGCCTCAAACATCAGCCTACGAGGCTGCCAAACAAAAGTAGGCCTCATATCTAGAAACCTCTAAAAAAATAAACAAAAAATCTCTGAAGAAAAAGGGAAGTTGACCCTCCATTGTGCATGAGCATGACATCTATCTAAGGCTGTACAGAACTGCCGCAAAAAAATGGCAAACCACCTGACAAAGCATGGCTCCTATACTAGAGAATCAACATAATATAGAAGTGAGAAACTAATGTGTTGCTCATCACTGGTGTTCTGTTAAATGGTCGAAATGAGAAGTGAGAGAAAATGTACCTCCTCACTACCAAATGCACCAATATGTAACTGACCTCCTGCGACCTAAAAATTTGCAGGACACTGTACTGATGCTCCAAAGTATCTCTAGGAGTAAATTAATTGACTCCCCGCTAGAAAACCAACTGGAACCTTTGGGAACGAGGGAAAATCCAACCCTCTCCTTGATAGCCCTATAATGAAATATATATCCTCCTCATTGGTGTGTACCACTGGTTAGGACCAACCTGAAAAGCCTGTCGGTGGGCATTCCACCTGTGGATAAGATGTCTCAAAAACACACCATGGGCCTTTAGGGAAGTACACTCCTCATAGAACTTGAGGAGGCCTACCTGCATTAGGAGCCCCGGGGTAGAGGCTGTAATAAGGCGAGGCTACGTATTTCTCTCCCTCTCTCATGCCTCCCATAGGCGAACCATGTCATACTACTACGCTTGTTGTTGTTATTGTTCCCCCTCTTCTCTCTGAACCATTGACATATTAAATAATTTTTTTTTATTAAATAAGACATGTATTTAGGAATATACATATATAATTTTTTTTGGAAAAAAAGAAAAACAGACCAGTTGGTCCGCCACAAAAAATAGTCATGACCCAGTTTCGTTGTGTTGCTTGTTTGATGCACACTAGAGGAGGTGCCCCAGATGAAATTCAATGCACTATATTTGGTGGACCTAAAAAATTTTAAAGCACTGTTGACTATGTATGGTGTCAGAAGAGTGGTGCGCTGACTAAAATACAGGCCCTGACATGTATACTTGTGTCAGCGCACTGACTTTTTTACTAATTACAAAGTCAATGGTGTGGTATTTTTCTAGGCTACACTGTTGACCTTGTCAGAATGCCGAATGCGGTGCCCTGATGGACACTAGGGCGGATATTTCCATCAACGCACCATGTTGCCGCTATTCCACATGGTCAACGGTGTGACAGGCTAAACGACCGCACCACACTTTTTTTTCTAATTTTAAAATAACGCGGTGCACCTTTCTGTACCACCCCAGAAATGGCAAGGATACCGTTAGCACCGGTTGTGTTGCGACTTGTAAATTTTACAAACAACACCGCTTACTGATGCAAGCCAAATGTCTCGTGCACACCGCACAACAAATTATTTTTTTTCTTTTAAATGGTTAATTTCAAGGTTATTTGAAATTATAATCTTCTAAAAAGCTTAATTATGGAAAAACAAGAAAAATACATGTACATTTCGTTGTCGAGGAAAATTGGCTGTAGAATTTGCAAAATAAAATTTTCCCACCATTTTGAAAAATGCAGGCTGGAGATTGGTGAGAAATGCGCAACAGCAGTGCGTGCAATGGGTTCCATGGGAGCACCGATGTCAGGGCTACTCAGACAAGGATAACTTGCACCAGTGCTTGAGAGCTCTAGAGTACTGAGAAAAGTGAAAAATTTATTTTTTGGCCATAATTTTTTTTATTTAACCTCGTTCCAGTGCGCAGTGTTTTATAGGCACACCAATGTTTTTTCTTATGAAAACACCAATCAGTTTCTATTTTGGCACTGTGTTTTATGATGCACCGGTGCAGTCTCTTAATACCGCACTAAACAGTTTCTATTTTGGTGCATTGTTTTATGATGCAGCGGCATGAAAGAGTTGTGAAGCACTGGTGCTCTACAGTAATATGACACACCGGGCGGGTGTGTACGGAGTGCACGGTGTCCGTTGTGCTAATGTTTTGTGCACACTGGTGCTTTCTCTTGTAGAGTGCACTGGTGCAGTTTTAAATGATAAGCGCACCGAACGGAGAACATCCGCAAAACCCTCTGCTTGCCAACCTCCTCTTGTAACCTCCACTAGAAATGGATGTATGGGGTATTTTTATAACGGGTTCCTCAAAAACATCCACTAGAGGGTCTTTTCCTTGTAGTGTTCAGACTTTTGGCAGGAATATAATGGATGAGCTGCTACTATTCATTTAGGATTCATGTTGGTACTGTACTTTGGCATAGTTTCTTTGTCAGTTTCATATGTATGAATGTTTTTTACTTTCCATATTAATTCTAGTTCTATGATATGTTTGATTCTCATGTTTGATAGGAAAAATACATCTCTTATGCTCTGTTTTCAGAGGATCACCATAACTTGTTTCAGTTCTTCAATTTAAAAATAATTCATGTACTTTCATGCTCTTTTTAGCACCTTACCAGTATGATCCATGCAACCCTAAAACCCTAAAGTGTTAGAGTGCTTACCTACCTCTCCCCATTATATGTCTACAATTCTGATCTTATTTTCCTTGACCTAGTTATCTCTTTGACCTAATTGACTCATCGAGCATCTAAAAAAAACAATCGAAACTCTTGTGCTCCTGTACCTAACCTAAAACCTAATTTATCTAGCTCTCTTGGTTGTGATTCCTTCGATAGAGCCCTCTCATGCCTAGTAGGGCAAGCTACTTGGAAAATATAGGTTCTTAGTTACCTTTGCTGGTCCCTTCTTAGCCTTGGAGATCATGTGGAGTGATAACACAATACAAGAATGATAATTCATAAGCGATATGAGCCAACATTATGAACATAACCATAAATAAAACAAGTATATAATGAGCATATGTAATTCAAAATTTGAAGGTTGTAATTATAATATAGATAAACTCAAAGTATTACATTTAGAAATAGACGATAAGCCTCATAGAGTTCAACAATAATTCAAAATACTTGTATAAATATATAGGGTAAAGAATTGTGTCGAGAAGCGAGTAGAGCCTAACATGGAAACCACGAATAGTAATTCTGGAAATTACAATCAAGAATAAAATATTGGGTAAAACTTCATTGAAATCCATAAATGACTGTAAACTATGTCAAACTCAGAAATTTAGTAACACAGGGTAATCATAACTCTATGATGATAGTGATAAGTTGAGTAACATATCCAAATATTCCTTTGAACAATTTTTGTTATAGCTTCATACTAAGATTCAACTCTGGTGATGTGATCATGCAGACAGAACAAACCATAACTCTGTTTCAAAAGAGGATTAGTAATTCTAGTATAAGCACATACTCAAAGCAATAGAGATACATTTGGATGAGGCTTGAGTAAGTAAAAGTCTGGAAGGTCTACGTAAGGTAAGGTGTAAAAGGCATGTGTAAGGAAAAGTCTAAAAGACATGCGTAAGGAAAATATTGGAAGGCCAACGTGACCACTAGACAAAACCCAAAATACTAACCAACCCAATTCAAAAATTCTAGAGAATGAAATAATTCTATGGAATGCATGAATACAAACGTTGGATAATTTAACTAGTATAAAAAACAATGGAATTTTCAATTACTTAGTTAGCTCATTAAAAACAAATAAATTTGAAGCCGATGCAGGGGTTAAATTAAAACCATATCCAAATATAAGGGATGTAAAAAAAGAGAAAATGGAGTGGTTGGGAACCAAAACCTACACAACGAATGGGGTAAATCCAAATTAAGAAAATAGCATTATTACTCAGTGAGAATCCCAATTTAAACCCCGAATCAGAGCATTTAAATAACGGAAATTATGAGAGTGTGAATTGCTTGTTCATTAGAATGTATGGGAAGAACCCAATACAAGGTAATGACCCAGAAATATATAGAATGTATAAAATTGAAAATAATCAAATTTCCATACAAGGAAAATGTCTCGAAAAATAAAATTATTGATATTTCATATAGGAACAAAGGCACGAAAGTCCAAATTTAGATGAGGTAAGGGGGATTACCTCTTTGTACATTTTCGGATAGCCGAAGACAATGTTTTCCGGACAACCATATCAGAATTCGAAAGGAGAAGGGTACTCTACATCTCATGCAACAGATAGAGGAAAATCTCTGTGAAACCCACACAAATCTGTGAGAAAAATGAGATACAAAATTTTATTGGTAAAAAAAAACTGAGTTAGGGGATAAGTGGTTACCTGAAGGGGCGAAGAGGGAAATGTTGGATACGTGTGCAACATCTCCACAGTATGCATCCTCTCAACAACAATAAAAAATGTCATACCCTAATCTTAGAAATCCACCAAAGAGAGGATTAATGAGTAAAATAAACTTAAAAATATTTACATTGCTTACCAGTCAAAGGATGGAAGCGAAACCCCTTCACTATACAAACTTAAAACCTCTTCACACATAAATAGTGGTGAAAATAATGCACAAAATCCTCACATTGTGGAGTTATAAGAATAAAATCTGAGGCGGAGGGCACACCATGACAATGGAAAAGAGTGAAGGGCCAAGCCCTTAGAGAACCGTTACATGTCGGCCATGGAAACCAAAAAAATAGAGAACCAAATGGTCGTAAGCCCACACTGCCAAAATTAAAAATGAGGCAAATGACCATTGGGTAAATACCTTAGGGTTCCCTCAGTAGATTACCACCGTTGATCTCCATATAGTGATCTATATCATACAAGTGTATTCTTGAAAAGAGCGAGAGGTAAATGTGAGGGCCATCTTAAAGTGCCACATGTAATCCCATAAGTGAGAAAAGTCAACCAGTTGATGATACTTATAAATTCATATGGATAATATGACAAAGCATAGACTAATAAATTCAAAATATATATATGCTGGTAGGCCTTTAGGCTAATAATTGTAAGTTAATTATGAGAATAAGGTTTAAAGCCTATTATAATTGTTACTGAAACTATATTATTCATGGGTCGAGAAATGTATAGTTATACCATAGAATTAATGATATAGAAAATGGTTAGAATGCTTAATGTAAACATGGGTAATGGTTCGATTTCCTAATGTCGAAAGGTGTGTATAATGTCACATAAGGTTAATGGGGTACCTTATGATATAATATTAATGATGCAATAGATATTAAAGTGGATACATGCATATGGGGAAACTAGTTTAACTATGATCAGTTAATTAAATTTAATAGAAGAGATGTCATGAAGATAATGTTAAACCCTTAATTAAACTGAGAGGGGGGGTGAATCAGTTTAATACATACATCGACTTTTAAAACTTTCTCTTAAAACTTATTTACACCTTCACTTCATGATCAACTTAATATGTGAACAATCTTTATTAGTGAGCAGCAAGTATCAAACAGATTTGCTAATGTAACAGCAGTCTTAATATGTGAGCAACAAGTATTAAGAAGATTAGATAAACCACATCAACACATAGACATCACGCACAGAGACACCAGATATAAGTGGAAACCCATAAAGGGAGAAAACCACATATTTTTATTGTTGTGATGCAAAGGCAAGCTCCAACTCCCTCTCACCACTGATTTTCTGTACGCACCAACCTACAGGAGGCTCCTACCTCAATTCTGCAAGCTACAAATTGCAAGGAAGCTCCAAATCCCATCAATTTTCTGCAGGCACCAACCTACAGGAGGCTCCAACCTCAGTCATCTACAACTGACATCTATCAAGCTACAACTTGATAGGGAAGCTCCAACTTCCTCACTCTTTCAAAAGAGAAACAATTGTTGATTTACCTTGGATATCAGCTCTGTCTTGTTCCAATTGCTCTGTTATTCATCTATTCTCATATCTGCCCTGTATCATCTCTGCATCTTCTCAGATTCTCTATTAGCTTCTCCTTCTTCTCTGCTCAGCTCCTCTTTCTTCTCTGCTTCACTGCTTTATTTCTGCATTATTTTTACTCACTCTTTCTCTCCCTTCTCACTTTCTCTTTGGCATTTCAAAATGATATTACTTATAGAATTTTTAATGACTGTTTGTTTTCTTCTAGGAATTCGAAATGAATGGTCATACCCCTTGGTCTTCTGCCTCCTCATTTCTTTATCCAACTCAATTTAAAAATCATAATAATATGTACACAATTTCATGCTACAGTGGGATTTTGTCTTTTCTTTAGGATACTTACCTTTGCATCACAAACAATAAAAATAATTACAAAAGTTACATTTTTCAGTTATATAACTCAATTTCACTCAGCTCCTTTTTAGTTATATAACTCAATTTCACTCAGCTCCTTTTCTGGATTTTGGATTTACCGGCTTTGTCTTTTTTCGCATTTGTTGAGTGACTGTTCTGTGTATCTTGATTTACTATAATTGTGTGCACCTGTGAATGTATACCTATCAAACCTATAATATCTGTGAATCTCTGTCAGAACCATACTTTATCCCTGTGTTTAATCGCCTATTCATTGTGCTTTTGTGCACCAACTGCATATATAACTGCTTCTCAAGTTTATTCTCAATTACATATACATCTGGACAATATATATTCGGAAAAGAGAGTATAGTGACACTTGATGCAGCAGGGTTACCACAAAGCCCCGGTTCAACATCACAGTCCTGGTTTAGCTCAACTTTTTCATCAGCTGTGTGTACAATTGCATTCAAGTTTCATGCCCAATTAATTTCCAACTGTGCAATTAGCAGAACGATGAATAGGTTGATGGCGCGGAGTTTAAACTGACAGCAAGTTGACGAAGATCAACGGAGTGCAGTAGGCCAAACAACGTGGAGGTTAACGGGAAGGCACCCCCCGTACCTGACTGGCCGATCGCGCGTTGACCTCCGATCAACGGCTATGATGAACTAAGGGGCCTCACCCCAATTGATGCATATGGGGAAATGGCAGCCCCCGTAACCACCAGGGAGAGGTGGCTCCACCCCGTGTTCCACCCACGCACCACCGTTTCGCCACCACCGCGAAAATTCATCGCTGGCTTAACTTCCGGGCTCTTCTATTAAACCTTGGGCAAGTTCAACGAATGATCGTCGTTGGATATCGAGCCTCCAGATCAACGGTGTGTATCGATTTCGCTCGATGTCTTCAATCGATGTATAACGCGCGAACGCACACTTTAAAGGGCGGTTTTGAAATGGCCCACAGGCCACGTGTCGATTCCTGTATGGAATCGCTACCCATTCCTCCAATACCACTTTCTGATGGATGGTGGTGCGGAAAAAACCATGGTTTCACTCCAACCCACCATTACTGTTCACAAGTCTCGGTTCTGCTCCTATTCACGCTGGTTCTTCGGTGTATGCATATATATAAACCTTATATATATATAACACACCTACCATATATACAATCTCCATGTCAATCGAATACAAGTGCTTTGTTAAAAAATGGCGATAATTTCAAACATAATTCAAACAGTGAATGCTAACTGATTCAAACGCCCGGAATGTTATGTGTAACGCCCGGTTATATGAAATATTCTCAGAATTTATCTATATATGTACATATTTTTGAAATAACAACGGTTTCTCTGTAATGACATCTGTGTCTCTGCCTCTGTCGCTTCTGTCACTCTGCCTCTGCCTCTACTGCTGTGATAACAGCTCTGTCTCTGTATTTTCTTCCTTTGTCTCTACCTTTCTCTTCATTTCCTCTTTGCTCCATTGTCTGTCTTAGTCTCATTGTAACTGTTCCTGTTTCTACATCTGCTACCTCCTTTGCCATCAATGACAATATTTCCAACAGTCTCCCCCTTAGGAATTGATGGCAATACAGACATTTTCTCTGTTTGCCAGCTCTTTCCCCTGTTTCTTTCTCTTCCTCCACCTTTGACATCAATGGCAAAGGGTTTATTTTTGCATTTCCTCTCTCTGAGTTATGTTTAGGCCCTCTTCTGCTGACTTTCTACCATGCTGCTCCATAGTGATGTATAAGACTTGTTGAGAGAACACTTTGAGGATTATCGAATTTGAATATACACTGTAAATTGATACAGTTCTTTCACTTGTATAGAGCTAAAAGTGAGAAATAATGATATTTCATAGAGTACATTGTATTAGCTCTATCTAGTGAGAGATGTATAATCACTACTCGTCTTTTATGTTTCAGATTCTTAATATAATGTTTCAGAGCACAATACTGATCCTTTTGCCCTGTAATTGACCTTTTGATGCTTGAATAATGCAGATAACTTTAGGATAATAACTTAGTGTTATTTTCCCTTAATACTTTGATCTTGAGGATCTAATTCATGCTTTCCTTGCTGGTTGTTCTCCCCCTAGAATGGTATTTTCGTTTTTGTTCTCCCCCTAAAATTATGCTTCCTCTTTATATTAGAGAGTAGCATCTACAGATACTACCCCTAGTTTATCTCTCAAGTATTGAAATGGTTCTCTAGCAAGAGGTTTGGTAAATATATCAATTGTCTATTCTTTCGTTGGTACATATTCCAGCTTTACTATCTTCTAAGCCACTTGTTCTCGGAGGAAATGATACTTGATTGGAATATGTTTAGTTTTTGAGTGAAGTACAGGATTTTTAGATATACTTATAGCACTTGTATTATCACATTTGATTGAAATAGGTTCATCAATGCTTACCTTCATGTCTTGAAGAGTTTTCTTCATCCACATGACTTGTGTACAACATGCTGCTTCTATATATTCTGCTTCAGCTGTAGATAGAGAGATGGATGTTTGTTTCTTGCTTAACCATGCCACCAGACTTTCTCATAGATAGAAAGCACCTCCACTTGTACTCTTCCTGTCATCCACATAGCTGGCCCAATATGCATCTGTGTATGCTGATAAAGTGAAGTTTTTGCTTTTACGATACCAAAGTCCATACAGTGTTGTTCCTTGTATATATCTAAATATTCTTTTGACTGCAAGAAGGTGATTTTGTTTAGGTTCTCCTTGATATCTAGCCACTAGTCCTACTGCTAGCATGATGTCTGGTCTTGATGCAGTCAGGTACAATAGACTTCCAATCATGGATCTGTAGAGTTTTTGATCTACATCATCAGACCCATCATCATCACACAGCTTGCAACCTGTGGTCATGGGAGTTGACACAGGTTTGCAATCTTCCATTTTGAATTTTTTCAGCATTTCTTTTAGGTATTTTTCTTGAGAGATGAAGGTGTATGTGTTCTTTTGTTGAATTTGTAGTCCCAAGTAGAAACTGAGCTCTCCAATCATAGACATTTCAAACTCTATTTTCATCTCATCATCAAACCCTTTTGCTAGTTCATCTTTGTTGATTCCAAACATAATGTCATCAACATACACTACAACAATCAGGAGTTCATTCTCATGGGCTTTCATGTATAGATTGCTGTCTACTCCACCTCTCTTAAAACCCTGTTTTTGCAAATGTTTATCCAGTCTTGAGTACCAAGCACGAGGAGCCTATTTCAGTCCATATAGGGCCTTCTTCAGTCTACATACATAGTCTTCTTTGTCTATCAATGAGAAGCCTTCTGGTTGTTCCATGTATACTTCTTCTTCTAGATCTCCATTAAGAAAAGCAGACTTTACATCCATTTGATATACCTTGAAGTCTTGGTAGCATGCAAATGCTAGGAACATTCTGATAGCTTCCATTCTGGCTACTGGGGCAAATGTCTCTTCATAATCAAGTCCTTCAATTTGTGAGTATCCTTTGCAGACCAGCATGGCTTTATTCCTGATTACTTGTCCTTTCTCATTCATTTTGTTTTTGAATACCCATTTTGAACCAATGATATTCTTCTCAATTGGTCTAGGAACTAGTTCCCAGGTATTGTTCTTCTCAATTTGGTCCAATTCTTCATTCATTGATTTTACCCAATATTTGTCCTTGCTGGCTTCTTCAAACTTCTTTGGATCTATTTGTGATAACATTGCTATGTATACTTCTTTTGTCTGTTCAGCTAGCTGCCTTCTTGTTTGTACTCCTACACTCTTGTCTCCTATGATTTGATCCTCTGGATGGTTCTTTTCAGTGTATCTTGAGGGGGTTTTTGAGTTCAGTTCAGCATTTTCTGATGTTTTGCTTATTTCTTCATCATCTTGGTCCTCTTCTTCATTATTTTCAGGATGGCTGCTGTAGTCTATATCTCTTGTCTTGTTTGAGATTTCTTCATCAAATCTTATGTCAATACTTTCTACATTTTTTCGAATAGTCTTGTTGTAGCATCTGTATCCTTTAATCTTGGATGCATATCCTAAGAGTATTCCCTCATCTCCTCTTGCATCAAATTTCCCCAGATTTTCATCATTGTTCTTTATGTACCACTTGTTGCCAAAGACTCTAAAGTGCTTGATTGATGCAAGTTTACCATGCCATAGCTCATAAGGTGTCTTGTCACCATTAGGTCTTAAATGAGCTTTGTTTAGAATATGTACTGCTATGTGTACAGCTTCTGCCCAAAAGGTTTGAGGAATTTTATTCTCTTGCATCATAGCTCTGGCCATTGGTTGTACAGATCTGTTTTGTCTCTCTGCTACTCCATTCTGCTGAGGTGTCCCTGCAATGGTAAATTGTTGCTTTATTCCATGTTCATTACATAGGTCTGCAAAGTCATAATCTGTGAATTCTCCTCCTCTATCTAATCTGATACATTTTAGCTTGCATCCAGTTTGATTTTCTGCTAATGCTTTGAATATCTTAAACTTTTCCAATGCTTCTCATTTGTTCTTGAGAAAAGCAACCCATGTCATTCTGGAGAAATCATCTATTATCAACATGAAGTAGGATTCTCCACTTGGTGTTTTAGTTCTTCCAGGTCCACACAGATCCATGTGCACAAGCTGGAGTGGTATTCTAGTTGATAGCTCATTTTTAGATTTAAAGGATGTGTGAGTTTGTTTCCCAAATTGACAAGATTTGCATATGGTATTTGAAGGCCTCTTTATTTCAAGCATATGTCTGACAGCTTTCTTCTTACTCAGTCTGATGATTTGGTCGAAGCTGAGATGTTCCAATCTCCTATGCCATAACCATGACTCCTCGAGTTTGCTCAGATGGCAGGCTTCATCCTCCTCTTTTACTAAGTACACATTACTCTCTATTCGGACACCTTTGAGCAGAGTCTTTCCTATTGTGCTTGATCTGACTTCACAGTCTTGCGCTCTAAAGATAACTTCACAGCCTTTGTCACACATCTGACTGACACTCAGTAAATTTTCTTTCAGCCCATCTACAAATAGTACATCTTGGGCCTTTCCTCTTCCATTATCTATGCTGACTGAGCCTTTTCCCCTGATCTTACCTGATTTATCATTGCCAAAGGTAACATTGCCAGATTTCTTTTCATCAAGAGTAATAAACTTACTTTTGTCTCCTGTCATGTGTTTAGAGTAGCCACTGTCCAAGTACCATTGAATTTTTAGATCTTGAGCAGTTAGAGCCAGGTCACATTTATTCACCTTCTTTATCCACTAGAGGCCTCCTTTTGTTTGGTATCTTTTGTGAGGTGATGAATTATATCTTCTTAGAGAAAATTTGGAAGGCATATGTCCAACTTGATTGCATATACAGCATTTGATCATAATTTTTGTAGAATTATGAATATGAACAAAATTTCCTTGATTCATAAACCTCCTTGAGGTGTTAAACATTAGCCTTTGTCCATACTTTCTACATTCAATGAATTTATGACCAAATTCCTTACAATAAAAGTAGTAACCATAGAAGCTATTTGCATACCTGATGTAAGGTTGTTTCTTCCATTTGTTTGTGTGAGGTAGTCTCTTCAATACTTGCATCTTTTGCTCGTTTGAATTACTCCTCCTTGCATGAAAATATGCAGCAATGTGTCCCAGCTTATGGAAAACATAGCAAGTGGCATTCTGCATTTAAGGGTGTAGGTTTTAACCCTGAACAGAAATTATACACACACGAATCTTATAACAGAAAATAAACAATAGCGAGAGCATAAAACATAAAACAGATAAACACAAATATTTTCCCCTGGATCCCAAATCGGGACGACCAGCTTGATTTTTCATTATATTCCTTTTAGTGTTACAACACATATATATACATGCCGAAGCATACATAAACCCCGATCCATTAACCCTGGATTAGAACATAACCGTAGTTCCCTTGACCGGATCTACAAAATACCAGGGGCCGAAAACCATCGAACCCCAAAACCATGTGCAAAACCATGCACAAAACCATGGATGCAGACTACCCAGCGGAAATTAAGGAACCAAAATTTTCGCCGGGGCGCTACCCCGAACCCCGACAGGGGGGGCTATCGCCCTCCCTCTTACCCCCCCGCGCGTGCTTAGTCATGGAAAGAATATAACACATACCCAACGTTCTCCCACTTGTTGTTTTCTTTCCACGGGGGGCCACAGGAGGGCTTAGTCATTGGCCCAATTCTTCAACACCCATTGTTTCTCTACACCAAGAGAACTTCTGAGTGCTCACAGACTTTGTCAATGCATCTGCAACATTCTTCAAAGTGTCCACCTTTACCAGCAACACCCTTTTAGCCTCAACCATATCTATAACAAAGTGATATTGAACATCAATGTGCTTTGTCTTTGAATGATAAGCAGGGTTCTTAGCCAAGAAAATTGCACTTTGGCTATCACAGTCTATCCTTATAGCTTGCTGTACCAACCCATACTTGAACACAATCTCTGCAACCAAATTGCTTCCTTGCTTGCATGAGTGGTTGCTATGTATTCTGCCTCTGTAGTTGAAAGAGCCACTACAGACTGTCTTTTACTCATCCAACTAACTGCGCCTCCAAATAGGCTAAACACATACCCACTTGTAGATCTTATTTGGTCCAGATCTCCAGCCCAGTCTGCATCAACAAAACCATGAATTTCCAACATTCTTTCCAATCCTGGTCTTCCCTGGTAGCACAAGCCATAATCACTAGTGCCACGTAAATATCTGAAAACCCGCTTCACTACTGTCCAATGCTCCTTTCCTGGGTTTGACATAAACCTGCTCAATACTCCCACTGCATGTGCAATGTCTGGTCTAGTACAGACCATTGCATACATCAGGCTACCCACTGCACTTGCATATGGAACACGGGACATATGCTCCTCTTCTTCTTGTGTCTTGGGACACTGTTCAGCAGACAGCTTTACACCTACAGGAATAGGAACATTCACCGGTTTACTATCCTGCATATTGAACCTCTGCAATATAGTCTCGACATACTTCCTCTGGTTTAACAAGAGCTTCCTCTTTGCCCGATCTCTCTTAATTTCCATGCCCAAAATATAGTTTGCAGCACCCAGATCCTTCATGTCGAATTTGGAGAACAGTTGGGTCTTCAAATCTTGGATAATTTCTTTGTCATTTCCAATCAACAACATATCATCCACATACAAGACCAAATAAATAACACGGTCACCAATTAATTTAAAATAAATACAGTGATCCTCCTTGCTTCTGGTGAAGCCAAGTCCCCGTATATAGGTATCAAATTTCTGATACCACATCCTTGGTGACTGTTTTAACCCATACAGAGACTTCTTCAACCTGCATACCAGTTCTCTCTTACCCTTTACCATAAAACCTTTAGGTTGCTTCATGTATATCTCCTCTTCTAGATCCCCGTGAAGAAATGTTGTCTTCACATCCATCTGTTCTATCTCAAAATCAAATGCAGCAGCAACAGATAAAAGTAATCTAATAGAAGTGACTTTGGAAACAGGAGAAAAAATATCACCAAAATCAATTCCCGGCACCTGAGAATAACCTTTCGCCACCAACCGAGCTTTGTATTTCTCCACCTTGCCTTCTACATTAATCTTCTTCTTAAACACCCATTTTCTCCCAATGGGCTTCCTTCCAACCGGCAACTCCACCAGATCCCATGCATCATTTTTGTGCAAGGATGCCATTTCATCAACCATGGCCTCCTTCCAGAGTTTTCCATCCTCTGAATCTACTGCCTCCCTGACAGTTCTGGGTTCATCATCACTTATAGTTAAGGTTAAACCTGAACAGAAAGCAGATGGAATATACCTTTCTGGTTGCCTTCTTTCCCGAAGTGATCTTCTCAAAGCTGGAGTTTGTGGCTCTTCATCTTCTGAGTCTTCTTCTGTTGTAGAGTCTGATTCATCCTCCTTTAACTCAAACTCTATCTTCTCAGGTTCCTTTGGTAGGACTTCATGTTTAACAACATCTTTCACTTCTCTAAACACCACATCTCGGCTGTACACAACCTTCCTTGCTTCTGGGTTCCAAAGCTTGTAACCCTTTAAACCATCCTTATACCCAATAAAGATGCACCTTTCAGATTTATTATCCAACTTGGTCCTTTTCTCCTTTGGAACATGTACATATGCATCACATCCGAATACCCTTAGATGTGAAAGAGAGGGTTTCTTACCAGTCCATACCTCATGTGGAGTCTTATCCTCCAACGCTGATGAAGGTGATCTGTTAACTAAGTAACATGCAGTCTCCACTGCCTCTGCCCAGAATTCTTGTCCTAACCCAGTACCACTGAGCATGCTTCTTGCCTTTTCCATCAGTGTTCTATTCATTCTTTTTGCAACTCCATTTTGCTGAGGTGTATATGGAGTAGTCTTCTGTCGTGCTATACCACACTTCTTACAGAACTCTTCAAATTCATTCTTGCAGAACTCCCCACCATTATCTGTCCTCAGTGCCTTTATCTTCTTCTCTGTCTGGTTTTCCACCAGAGCCTTAAATTCTTTAAATTTGTCAAAGACTTCAGATTTCTTCCTCAAGAAATATATCCATGTGTTCCTTGAGAAGTCATCTATGAATGAAACATAGTACACAGACTTTCCCAGTGATGGAACTGACACAGGTCCAAACACATCACTGTGCACAAGTTCTAATATCTTGTTCGCCCTCTTAGCACCAGAAGGAAAACTCACCCGATTCTGCTTCCCATATACACAATTTTCACATAAATCGAAATCCAGAGAGAAATTAGACATACCTTTTACCATACCATTTCTATACAGTATCCGAAGGCCCTTCTCTCCAATATGTCCAAGCCTTTGATGCCATAGCATGGTCTTTTCTCCAAAGACAGCTAGGCTTTCCGCTCCACTTTCAGGAACCATAGAACTATTACACCCATCAATAACAGTGCTACCTTGTAGCTTGTACAGAGTTCCAGTCCGAACTCCCCGCATTAATACCAGTGCTCCCCGAACCATCTTGCAGGCATCTTTCTCGAACACTGTTTTTACACCTGCATCATCCATCTTGCTTACAAAAATTAGATTTCTAGCCAATGCAGGTATATGCAGAACACCAGGAAGTGTTCTAATCCTTCCACCTTGTAGCTTCAGCTTGACTTTTCCACGTCCGACGATTCTGGCCTTCCTATCATCCCCTAGGAAGACATCACCACCATCATATTTCTCATACTCGCAGAACCACTCCTTATGGGGAGTGAAGTGAAAGGATGCACCTGAGTCAATCAACCATGACTCATGATCTACATGTGTATTTGAAGAAGAAGCCAAATACACATCCCCACCTTCATCCGAGGTGGTTTTTGCCTCTGCAGAAGGAGCATCATCAGATCCCTTTCCTTTCTCGGGAGCTTTAGATCTGCAGTCCTTTTTGTAGTGCCCTTCCTTTCCGCATTTCCAGCACACCTTTACAAACTTTCCAGGAGATTTAGATCTCCCTCTAGATTTGGATCTCCCACTCGAAACCTTATTCTTGTTTCTATTCTGGGACCTTCCTCGTACATATAAGGCATCTCCATTATGACCCTCCATATTTCTCCGTCTCATTTCCTCCGACAGCAAGGCTGAAACAATGTCATCAAAATTCAAGGTAGTTGTATTGCTACCTATTGCAATAACCAGACTGTCCCACGAGTCTGGTAGAGAGCACAACAAACTGATGCACTTATCTTCATCTGAGATTTTAATATCAACAGATGACAACTGACTTACCACAGTATTGAAGGCGTTTAGATGCTCTGTCACTGAGTCTCCATCCTTCATCCTCAGGTTATACAGCTTTTTCCGCAGGAACAATTTATTCACCAGAGACTTAGATTGGTACAAATTCCCTAGCTTTTCCCACAAGGTCTTCGCCGTAGCTTCCCCAGATACATTCAACAATACTGAATCTGAGACACACAACCGTATTGTGATTTTAGCCTTCCGATCCAGTTTCTTCCTGTCTTCATCTGACATTCCTGTTGGCTTAGTACCTGGATCTAACGCGATCCACTAATCTTTATCCACTAGCAGATCCTCCATCTTGAGCTTCCACAACTCAAAACTCTGACCATTAAATTTCTTGATCTCTATCTTTCCGCTGCTCGCCATCTTCTCTCACCGCAAGAATCGATCCCGTAGATCTCCCATTGAACAGGGTCCACCTCAGGCCCGAACTAAAAAAACCTCAGCAGCAAAGGCGTCCCCTTGAAGCCGAAATAGCTCTGATACCAGATGTAGGTTTTAACCCTGAACAGAAACTATACACACATGAATCTTATAACAGAAAATAAACAATAGCGAGAGCATAAAACATAAAACAGATAAACACAGAGATTTTCCCCTGGATCCCAAATTGGGAAGACCAGCTTGATTTTTCATTATATTCCTTTTAGTGTTACAACACATATATATACATGCCGAAGCATACATAAACCCCAATCCATAAACCCTTTATTAGAACATAACCGTAGTTCCCTTGAACGGATCTACAAAAATACCAGGGGCCGAAAACCATCGTACCCCAAAACCATGTGCAAAACCATGCACAAAAGCATTGATGCGGACTACCCACCAGAAATTAAGGACCAAAAAATTTTCGCCGGGGCACTGCCCCGGACCCCGACAGGGGGGGCTACCACCCCCCCTTTTACCCCCCCGTGCGTGCTTAGTCGTGGAAAGAATATAACACATACCCAACAAAGGGAAGGATCTCATTTGATGGTTTCCATATCCAGGGGTCTGAGTATTTATTACATTCTTTGCTACTAGTAATTTCTTCCGATTTATTTCTTCCTTGTTGCAGATTTCTTCTGTTGTAGGAGTTGTTTGAGCTACTTCATCTTCCTTCTTTGATTTTATAAAGATAATCTCTCTGCCAACCTTTTCTTTTCCTTTACTTGATTTCTCTTCATAGCCTATTCCAGTCTTTATCATAGGGGATCTTTGAGCAACCGAGATTTCATTCAACTTACTAGAGCTTGTTGTTTGAGAAGAGTTTACAGCCACATTTCTTTGAGCATTTTCTAGTTTCTTCCTGAGGCATACTACTTCTTCTTCCAGCTTCTCTTGTTCTCGGGTTTTGTCTTTGATTTGCTGAAGTAACATGTCTTCTATCTTTTTGGCTTCTTCAAGCTCTACCTTTAGCTGCATGAGGACTTCTGAGTTTTGTTCTTCTCTTACATATTTGAGAAGAATGTCCTTTTGTTTTCTGCATTTCAGTTTAAGTCTGTCAATCTCTTCTAGAGCACTTCTTATCTCCCCCTCAAGGTCGACTTCCCCTTCTTCTTCTTCATCTTCTAGCAGGATTCCTTCAAGTTCTTCTATGGCCATCAATAAGAATTCGGAGGTTCCTTCTTCGCTTGAGGGTTCATCTGAATCTTCAGATGTACTGCTGTCTTGTTGAGCATAGAAGGATTTTCTGCTGAACTTCTTTCCTTTCTGCCAGTTCTTTGATTTATTTCTCTCTGGCTCTTGAGGCTGATTCCTTACTTTCTTGTGAGGACACTTAGCAGCATAGTGTCCAACTCTTCCACAGTTAAAGCATTTGAAAGGAATTTTACCTTTGTATCTTCCTGAGCCTCTATCCAATTTCTTGACAAACTTTTGCTCTTCTTCATCTGAGCATGAGAATATGTCTTCCTCTTCTTCTTTCTTCTTTTCTGTTTTAAAAGTTGCTTCCCTTGTACTTGGCTTCTTATATGGGAGCCTAATTTCATAGGTTGTTAGTTTTCCAAGTAGCTGGTTCATGGTCAAGGTCTCCCAATCAACTGTTTCTTCTATTGCAGATACCTTTGGATTAAATCTGGATGGAAGAGATCTTAGAATTTTTTGTACAATTACACTTTCTGGTATTTTTTCTCCAAGAGCTTTCATATTTTTAATAATTTCTACAGTTTTTAGGAAGAAACTGGCAATGTCTTCATCATCATTCATTCTTAAGTTCTCAAACTGGGCTCTATAGATTTGAAGTTTGGCAGCCTTCACTTTCTTGTCCCCCTCATGTATGTTCTCAAGAGTATCCCATATTTATGTCTTTGTGCATTACTTTAATAAACTCCACTTCACACAATCCATTCAGGATGGCATTCATGGCTTTTGCATTAGCCACAAACTCTTGTTTTGTTTCTTTCTCTGTATCAGTTGCCTTTGGGGCATATCCTAATTCCACAGCAGCCCAGACTTCTATTCCTAGAGACATTATGTATGTCCTCATTCTGATTTTCCAGAAAGCATAATTTTCACCATTGAAGAAAGGGGCTTTGTTGGTTGACTATCGTTCTTTACTAGTCATCTTGGGAATCTAGGATCTCTTTTCAGCTGTTAGATTGGTACTAAGAAACCTGCTCTGATACCAATTGTTGAACCCTTAATTAAACTGAGAGGGGGGTTGAATCAGTTTAATACATACATGGACTTTTAAAACTTTCTCTTCAAACTTATTTACACCTTCACTTCATGATCAACTTAATATGTGAACAATATTTATTAGTGAGGAGCAAGTATCAAACAAAATTTCTAATGTAACAGCAGTCTTAATATGTGAGAAACAAGTATTAAGAAGATTAGATAAACCACATCAACACATAGACATCATGCACAGAGACACTAGATATAAGTGGAAACCCATAAAGGGAGAAAACCACATCCTATTATTGTTGTGATGCAAAGGCAAGCTCGAACTCCCTCTCACCACTGATTTTCTGTAGGCACCAACCTACAGGAGGCTCCTACCTCAATTCTGCAAGCTACAACTTGCAAGGAAGCTCCAACTCACATCAATTTTTTGCAAGAACCAACCTACAGGAGGCTCCAACCTCAGATAGCTACAACTGACATCTATCAAGCTACAACTTGATAGGGAAGCTCCAACTTCCTCACTCTTTCAAAAGAGAAACAATTGCTGATTTACCTTGGATATCAGCTCTATCTTATTCCAATTGCTCTGTTATTCATCTATTCTCATATCTGCCCTGTATCATCTCTGCATATTCTCAGATTCTCTATTAGCTTCTCCTTCTTCTCTGCTCAGCTCCTCTTTCTTCTCTGCTTCACTGCTTTATTTCTGCATTATTTTTAGTCACTCTTTCTCTCCCTTCTCACTCTCTCTTTGGCCTTTCAAAACGATATTACTTATAGAATTTTTGATGACTGGTTTTTTTCTTCTAGGAATTCGAAATGAATGGTCATACCCCTTGGTCTTCTTCCTCCTCATTTCTTTATCCAACTCAATTTAAAAATCATAATAATATGTACACAATTTCATGCTACAGTGGGATTTTGTCTTTTCTTTAGGATACTTGCCTTTGCATCACAAACAATAAAAATAATTACAACATTTACATTTTTAAGTTATATAACTCAATTTCACTCAGCTCCTTTTCTGTTATATAACTCAATTTCACTCAGCTCCTTTTCTGGATTTTGGATTTACTGGCTTTGTCTTTTTTTGCATTTGTTGAGTGACTGTTCTGTGTACCTTGATTTAGTGTAATTGTGTGCACCTGTGAATGTATACCTGTCAAACCTATAATATCTGTGAATCTCTGTCAGACCCATACTTTTATCCCTGTGTTTAATCACCCGTTCACTGTGCTTTTGTGCACCAACTGCATATATAACTGCTTCTCAGTTTTATTCTCAATTACATATACATCTGGACAATATATATTCAGAAAAGAGAGTATAGTGACACTTGATGTAGCAGGGTTACCACAAAGCCCCGGTTCAACATCACAGTCCTAGTTTAGCTCAATTTTTTCATCAGTTGTGTGTAAAATTTCATTCAAGTTTCATGCCCAATTAATTTCCAACCACCGTTCCACCACCACCCATGCACCACCGTTCCACCACCACCGCGAAAATTCACCACTGGCTTAACTTTCTGGCTCTTCTATTAAACCTTGGGCAAGTTCAACGAAAGATCGTCGTCGGATATCGAGCCTCCAGATCAACGGTGTGTATCGATTTCGCTCGATGTCTTCAGTCGATGTATAACCCGTGAAAGCGCAGTTTAAAGGGCGCTTTTGAAATGGTCCATAGGCCATGTTTCGATTCCTGTATGGAATCACTGCCCATTCCTCCAATACCGCTTTCCGACGGATGGTGGTGCGGAAAAAACCATGGTTTCACTCCAACCCACCGTTACTGTTCAAAAGTCTCGGTTCCGCTCCTATTCACGCTGGTTCTTCAGTGTATGCATATATATAAACCATATATATATAACGCACCTACCATATATACAATCTCCATGTGAATCGAATACAAGTTATTTGTAAAAAAATGGCGATAATTTCAAACATAATTCAAAGAGTGAATGCTAACTGATTCAAACACCCAGAATGTTATGTGTAACGCCCGGCTGTATGAAAGATTCTCGGAATTTGTCTATATATGTACATATTTTTGAAATAACAATGGTTTCTCTGCAATGACATCTGTGGCTCTACCTCTGTCGCTTCTGTCACTCTACCTCTGCCTCTACTACTGTGATAATAGCTCTGTCTCCATATTTGCTTCCTCTGTCTCTGCCTTTCTCTTCATTTCCTCTTTGCTCCATTGTCTGTCTTAGTCTCTTTGTAACTGTTCCTGTTTCTGCATCTGCTACCTCCTTTTCCATCAATGACAATATTTCCAACAGATAATGTGTTGAGAAGACCAGTAGGGGTTAAGCAAGGAAATAGTATAAAAAAAAAATGGAGTTGTTACACAGGGGTTGTCATTAACAATTGTTTTAGTTGTTCAAATCTATGTTGGCACACAGTTTTCCAGTTAAACACTCTTCCTTTATTTGGAAACGAAGTAATAGGGTAAGATATTCTTGAAAACCCCTTGATGAATTGGTGATAATATTCAACCAACACCATAAAAGATTGAATTTCTACCACATTCCTTATTGTAGGCCACTCCATAATAGTTTTAGTCTTTTCTCAGTCGACCACTATACCATGAGACAAGATAACATGGCCCATGTATTGAATATATTCTTGATAAAAATCACAATTGCTAAACTTAGAATACAACTGATTTTTCCTTAGATTATGTAATAACACCCTAAGGTGCTCCTTATGTTCCTCCATATTTTTTGAATATACAAGGATATCATCAATAAATAAATAAAAACCTTGCCCAAATTGGGATGGAAAATACTGTTTATTAATATCATAAAGTTTTTTGGGGAATTATTAAGCATGAATGGCAACACTACAAACTCATAATGACTGTATCTATTCATAAATGTTTTCTTACAAATGTCTTGATATTTAATTCTGATTTGGTGATAACTCGACCTTAAGTCGATTCCGGAAAACATTGTTGTGCCCTTCACTTTGTCAAACAAGATATGAATTCTCGGTAGTAGATACTTGTTTTTTACTGTTAACTTGTTTAGTTTCCCGTAGTCGATGAATAATCGTAAGGTGCTAGCCTTTTTCCCTTACAAATTATAGCAGATCCCCTCAAGGCGACACACCGTGGCAGATATAACCTTTTTCCAACAACTCCTCAAGTTGAATTTTAATTTCATTTAAGTTAGGTATGCTCATTTGGTAAAGGGTCTTAGACACAATAGTGTCTCTAGGTATTAGCTCTATGGTAAATTCAATCTCCCTTTTTGGTGGTAACAATGGAATGTTCTCTCGAAAGACATCGAAAAACTCCTACACCACTGGTATTTCTTCCAGGGTGGTTTTCTTATCCTTAGAGTTAGCGAATGATACATGTACATCATATATCTAAAACCCCTTATGAATTCATTTATGTAACTGATTCACAGTAATCAGTCGTAGTTTCATGGCCCTTTGAATCCTTTGTATTTTTTTCTTACACCTTCATCTATGAGAAACCTAATGGTTTTGTCCATGCAATCCACTAAGGAACACTATTCATCTAACCCATCTATTCCTATGAGTATGTCATGGGATCATAAGGGTAATATATTCATATTTAACATGATCTGTTGTCCTCCTATCTCAATAGGAAATTCTTCAACGTTATTTTTCACTCTCATTTTTGGTTCGTTTGTGAGTTGAACTAACCATGATTTATTAAAATTAACCCTTTTCAAATGACATAGATCAACTATTTTTGGATTGATATAACTTAAAATTACACTTGGGTCTAATAAAATTTAAATAAGATGGTTATCCAAAGTACCTTCAAACTCCACCATGTAAATCTTATATTCTTCTTGATGGTCTTCCAATGCAATGTTAATTTGTGCCATGCTTCTTGCTACTTCTCGTACCATATAGGCTTCTTGAATGTTTGCGTATGGTTCATCTCTAGCATGGTAGTGAAAAATATTGTAATAATGAGTCTCCTTGCAACCCCAACACTGCAATGGCAGTTTTTAGAATTGACCAACTATGTGGTTTGTTGGATGCTCCAGCTTGTTAGGTCATGATTGATACCTTATGTTTTACTTGATTCTATCCTCCATATCCATTGAATTGTTTCTGATATGCAGTCTTCATTTTCTGATGGTCTAACATTCTTGTTGTTTTGAAAAATAGAATTTCCCTTTCTATTGGGCCAGACCTTATACCCTTCTCCTTTCTGCTTGATTTGGTGATAGAAAATCCAGGCTTTCCGAAAAACTTCATCCTTGGTCCTTTCATTATCAAACTCTAACCTTTCCTTAATATAAACTGGTATGATTCTAACAAACCATTGTACCTTATATTTTTCCTCTAGAATGTAGGGTACATATGTTAAGAGATATGTGAATTTAGCTACAAATTCATTCATTTTATACTACCCCAATATTAAATCATGAAACTCCTTATATTTTTCTTCATAAAAATGTTATATGAGATATTTTTCCTTAAAATGCTTCTGAAAAATTTCCCAGGTTAGCTCTTGTTAATCAATACCTCGCACTATTTTTATCTCCTCCCACTAGACGATGGCCTTACCCTGTAATTGGTAGATTTCTGACCTGGCTTTTAAATTATCATCGTAATTATAGATATCGAAATATTTTTTCATATTAATGAATCAGAACTATGTTTCCTCCTTTGCTTCTCGTTAGAACATTGGAGGTTTAATTTTCTTAAATTCACCCTGTAGCTCAACCTTTTGTATTTTTTATCCTCTTCCACCTAAGACATTTTCATATCCCTCTTCATGGTCCATTCTCCCCCCTTCATCCTCTGGGAAACGTTCCCCCAACCACTGCGTCTTACCCCTGATTTCATATTTTGGGTTGTTATTCATTTTTCTCTAATTCATCCTATGAGTCAGACTCTTCAATATTCACTCCTTCTCCTGCCTTAATATTTCATTTTCAGCTCGTAATGTTTTCATCTCAACTCGTAGTTTTTGCACCATTTCAAGCAATAATGCATTAGTGTCGTGAGGGTCTTGTTTCAGCTGAACCCACATCTATGGATTTGCTTCAGTGTGAGAGGGCCTTGGAAGTGTCATGCTTCCTTATCCTCTTCTCCTTTTGATTTTGTGCACATTAATAGTTTTTTTACTACATCACTTCTCTAAATTGGCCTCAGTGTCATTACCTCTTCTTTGATACGAAATTGTAGCATGTATCGATACAACACAATTATCCATTATCACAAGAACTTACCTATGTAAAAAAAACATTTAACTAGGTGACATAAATGAATTTAAGTAATTAAAAGCACACTAATATCAACATTATCAATATTACAATTCACATTGCCATCTACTCTATGTCTTTAAAGTTTCACATATACATAATATGGTATTTTTATAAGGTAACTCTGTGATCCTTGTTCTATATACTATGTGAACATTGTTGTATGTTATACCCTTATTAAATTATATTTCTTACCCAAATTTCTTTGGAAGATTCTCTAATAGGTCATCCAATTGTATGCCAGGACATCTGTGCTCCATCGAGCCGCATGATTTCACCACCTAATCAGACAGTCTTTAGCTTGCTGAGGACGATCACGGAAACTACCCCGTCCCTCCTAGCTCTGTTGTTCATTCTATTTGGTTCTGAGCGTGAGGATTTTGTCTGCAACACCTTGTAGGTTTGGGTTTCTTGTCTACATCCATTCTTTCGGTTGAATTAGTGTTTCATGTTACCTTTTCTTGAGCTGTATATCTCTGTATCACTCGTGCCTGTTTTCCTCTATCGTTTTCTGTGATGTTTTGGGATGGTGTAACTACGATTCTAGGTTTTGGTTCAGCTTCATGGCGACAAGTAAAACCTTATGCTTATAATGTATTTTCTCCTTTTTATTGTTGGATTTTGGTAATTAAATTTTGTATGATTCAAATCCACCGCAAGTGTGCATAGGGGATCACATTTTTCATTGAAATGGTCTTGAGGCTCTAGTAAGCCAAACCCATAAGTTTATTTATGTTTTAGCTTAAATAATTATGGCTTTGAATTAAATACTTTCCAAATTTTTTATACTCCTATTTTTTGTACTCAAGTAAAATGGTACTATTGATTAAATTTATTTCTTCTTGTTTCTCACACCCCATTGTGCTCATAAAAACACCCTCTTTTAATTCTTCAGGTGCAATCTGAGTTCTAAAATATGGTTTTGTGGAAAATCGATAGCTTTTCTGCTTGTCAAAGAAAAGGGTTTGAAATCTAAGTTAGAACGATGAAGGAATTACATAATTATCTATTTGTATTATTGAATAGGACAAAGGAGATTAGGGTTTTTTGTACATTGAATTTAATTTCAAGTAAAGTTTTACCTTATGACCCAAATTGAAGGCATACAAACTTGTATAGTTATGTTCCAAGCGGTTGCTGGCTCTTGGTGACTTATGTGTTTTTATTTTCCAAATAAATGTGATTTTATACGTTATACATACAAATTTTCTCTACTTATTATGGCTACTGTACTAAGTCCTTCACGGCCTTACGTTTTCAATAGTTAATATCAACAAATTGGATTCTGGTTTCTCATTATTTGATTATCAATTGTAATTTTTTGTGCTATTGCAAGTTCAGTTGTAAGTGTAAATCTCCTTCTTAATATTTATTTTTCTTTTGAATTAATCACCCAACAAGGGTTCTATTCTCAACATTGAGAGCTCGAGACGCTACCCATCTGGTGTTATACTATCTCGACTAGTGTGTAATTTTTTCCTGCTAAAACCCTTACTTACAGCGGGACTTTAGCTTGAACTTATGGCCTTTTGGCACATGATAATTTTTTCCAATCTTTGTTTTTGAAAAAATTCCCATTTGAAAAATTGTTCTTCCGTTAGTTGGACCATACAAGTTTGGTCATATTGTAAAGAATGTCTTGGGTACTAGCCCTTATGGAAGTAGTCAAAGTTAAATACACTGACTTCCGTAACTATCTCAAAATAAGGAAAACTCTCATATGGTAGCTATTATTTTAATATAAATAATGTATCCAACATAAATTGCCTACTGTCTGATCTACCCTGTTGAGAAGAAACACGGATAACATATCTTAGACTGTTCCTTTATTATTTTAGCATAGAATACACATAATACAACTTGTATTGTTCATTTATCAGTTTAAAAAATAAAATGGATAGATTTCTCATTGAAATGTTTTTTATCAGTTAAAATAAATAAAAATGCAGAGATTTCTCGTGTGAGTTTATTTAAAAAGTATTACACATTACATCTTAACCTGTTACCCGTAAGCCACATCTATGTGGGTACTATTTAGGGTTCCTTAGAAACCTGTCCTTAAACATAGTGACATGTTATTCTTAATTCACTACTTCTTAAATGATTTCAACTTTGTTCACGAAAAATAATTATTTATCTAATTTAGATGGACTGATTATGATACTCCTCTAGAAAGACCTCTCCTCCCTTCTAACAATAACAAAGATTACGTCTGATACTCCCCCTGAGATTTACACTTCTCAGACTAGTTATATAGGTCAAGACCCTTAGCTATATATGTATATAAGCATCAAGGTTTCCCTAGCCTCAGACTTTCGAACTGTTGTTTGTAACAGAGGTTACACTGGATTCAAGCCAACTCAAGAATACTCTGTGGGAAGTGTCTTGCCAACCAATACAACATCTTGTGCAGGTGTAGCTTTCTCTTCCTTGTCCTTTCAATTTTATCCCCCTTCCTCCTCCCTTAGAGAACAAAGACTAAGAACCTTTCAAGAAAGAAAAGAGATAACTTCCATAACTTTATGGAAGTTAGTTAGAATTTGTTACGTTCTTTCAAGGAGTTCTTAAAGCTTTCTCTTTTTTCAAAACAAAACTAATAAATCTTGTACTATTCCTTTATCAGTTTAAAAAATAAAATGCACAAATTACTCATTTTATTGTTCTTTATTATTTAAAAGAAATCAAAATTCACAAATTTCTCATGTCACTTTATTAAAAAATTATTACACAATACATCTTAACCTATTACCCGTAAACCCCATCTTTGTGAGTATTATTTAGGCTTAGCAATGTGTCCTTAAATATGGTGACATGATATTCCTAATTCACTACTTCTGAATTGATTTCAACTTCATTCAAAAAAAATAATTACTTATCTCATTCACATGGACTGATTCAAATAATGCTCTAGAAAGACCTTTCGTCCCTTAAATATGGTTTTGTTGACAATGGAGAGTTTTTCCGCTTGCCATAGATAACGGTTTGACATCTAAGTTAGAACAATGAAGGAATTACATAATTATCTGCATTTATTATTGTATAGGAAAAAGGAGCTTAGGGTTTTTGTATACATTTAATTTCTTTTCAAGTAATTTTTGACCTTATGCCTTGAATTCAAGGTGTACAAACTTGCATAGTTATGTTTCGAGCGGTTGTTGTCTCTCAGTGACTTATCTGTTTTCATTTTCTAAATATATGCAACTGTATATGTTATACATATAGAGTTTATCTGGTTATGATGGCTACTATGCTAATTCATTCATGGCCTTACGTTTTCAATAGTTACTCATGAACAAATGGGATTATGGGTTCTCGATATTTAATTTTCAATTGTAATTTTTTTTCTATTGTAAGTTTAGTTTTAATTGTAATTATCTTTCTTAATTTTTCTTTTTCTTTTGTAATAAATCACCCGAAAAGGGTTGAATTCCCAAATTGTTCCTCCTGAAACCCTTGGTTACGACAGGACTTTAGCTTGAACTTCTTGTTTTTTGGCACATTATAATTTCTTCCAATTGTTGTTTTTGAAAAAAATCCCATTTGGAATGGTTTTCTTCTATTATTTGGACCCTACAGGTTTGGTCATATTGTAAAGAATGTTTTGGATATTAGCCCTTAGGGAATTAATCGCAGTTAAGTACACTAACTAACTATATGAAAATAAGGAAAACTAGCGGAGAGTAATTATTCTCTTAATAGAAAGAATATATACATCACACATTCCCTATTCTATCATTTGCTCACTTTAGAAGAAACACTGATTACATATCTTAGACTGGTTCTTTATTATTTAGCATAGAATACACTGGAATACATATTATACTATTCATTTAACAGTTTAAAAAAAAATTACACAGATGTCTCATTGAATTGTTCTTTATCAGTTAGAAGAAATACAAATACACAAATTTCTCATGTTGGTTTATTAAAAAGGTGTTACACATTACATCTTAAGATGTTACCTGTAAACCCCATCTCTGTGAGCATTATTTAGGGTTCCTTAACAATCTGTCCTTAAACAAAGTGACATGCTATTCTTAATTCACCACTTATGAATTGATTTCAACTCTATTCACAAACAAGAATTACTTATCTCATTCAGATGGACTAATTCAGATACTCCTCTAGAACGACCTCTCCTCCCTTCCAACGATAAGTACGATTACATCTGATTCTCCCCCCTAGATTTACACTTCTCAGACTAGTTATATAGGTCATGTGACCCTTATGTCAATCTATATACATGAATTAAGGTTTCCGGAGCCTGATACTTGCCGACCCTTGTTTGTAACAAGGGTCCCATTGACTCCAAGCCAGCTCAAGAATACTATGTGGGAAGTGTCATGCCAATCGATACAACGTCCTCTAGAGGTGTAGATTTCTCTTCCTTGTCATTTCAATTTTCTCCCCCCTTCCTTATCCCCCAGAGAAGAAATACTAAGAACCTTTCAGGAAATAAAAGAGATGACTACCATAACTGTCTGAAAGTTTGTTAGAATTCGTTAGGGTCTTTCCATGAGTTCCTAAACCCGTCTCATTTTTCATAACAACATTAATAAATCTACTAATTGTTATCTTATTATATGACTTATTCTACTTTCATGGTTTTAACTTGTAAAGAACAATCTATCAGTAACAAATGTATTGACATGATTTACATTTGCGGGAGATGTTACATAATCCTAGTTTAAAAACTTCTAGGTGAAAAGATTTAGAATACATTTTGAGGCACAAGTGAATTTTTTTAGTGGCCTCAACCATTTTAAGACCTAGATTCCATAATATCCATGTTGATACCATTTTAGTGGTGAAATAATCTATCAATCCAAACTCATATGAGAAATGTATCCTTCATCAGAGTTCATCTATCAAAATTAAACGTTTTAATTTAAGACAAAGAAATCATAACAACCCTCATTATACATGGAATGTGGGTAGCCACATGATCTTAAATATGAAGAATCCAAAAGAGTTAATAATATAACTTTACCTAAAAGATCAAGAAGTCAAATTGTTTTCCTAATCTTCTTTTTAAGTTAGATTTAAATTAAAAATCACAAATTTTATTTATTTTCTTAGATAATATAAATTTTTTTCTTTCCATTAAAATAGATAAACAACATACTTTAATCTAAAAAAATTCAACATATTTTATTTTTTAATCTAACTTTATTTATATTTAAAAAGAAAAACTATTTAATATAATTTCTAATATAATTTATTTTCCCTTAAAGATATTCCAACCGAGTAAACTTTCTCTCAATTCTATGTATATTGTTTCCACAACTTGCATCTTTTCTAATTACCACGCATATTATCTCTATGCCCTTCATTACTTTGATAAGTCGAAGTGTTTTGAATATCATTCCTCTTGGCTGTTAGGTGTAGCAAAGTGCTTTGCACAGAACAAATAATTGTCTTTTAATAGTTTTCGGAATCTATTTTGCATAAACAACTGTGAGTATTGTAGTTTATTGTAGATTATTGGTGAAGAGCTCTACTCTGTTTTTTTGTTATATCAGCCAGTCATGTATCATTTTCTTACAAGTCACTTCAATGACATGAAATTGGAAATGATTAGTTACTTTTTTTTGTTGTCAGTTACTATATGATTTATATATATATATATTAATTATATTTTTTTTATCTTTATAATTATTATTAAATATTTTTTTTCTATTAATTATGATTTTTATTTTTACTTAAATATATTTACAAGAAAAATCAATTTAATATTTTCATTATTTTTAATTATTTAATTTACAAAATTATATTTTAACTTTTAAAGTTTTTTTAATATATATATATATATATATATTTAAAAAACAAATTCTATTTTAATTATTATTATTTTTTAAATAAAAAATATTTATCAAGCAACATATTTATATATATACTCTCTATTCAATCTTGGCATACTTTGCCATTCTGACTGCATATATATATATATATATATATATATATATATATATAGATATATGTATATATATATATATATATATATATATATATATATATATATATATATATATATATATATATATATATATATATATATATATATATATATATATATATATATACCTTCAAAATACTTGATACAGATCCACAAGAAAGTAACATTAAAGAGTCTATAAGAAATCTTTGTCCCAGTGAACTCTAGCATCCTCTCCCTCCAGAAATACATCATAATTAACGAGCCAACAGAGTTCAAGGGATTATTTCAACAAAGCATCATGTAAATTTTAATTGGCTCAGCCAATCGATGGCTAAGATAACCACTTTAATGGCTATCAATCTATTATTTTTCTTGTTTCTCTGGTTGTGAATTTTTATCGAGTTGTTTCAGTATTGGTACACCGGTGAGACCCCACAATAGCTTTCTGGTTTCGGCGGAGTGATTGGTTGGATACATAGGTCATCCATAGAGTCAGAGGATTTTGGATAAGGTTCATTCAATCTTTGGTTATTCCGATTTGAATTGGTAAAGAATTAAGTTGATAAGAACCGCCATCTTATTTCCTCCTCAAACTCAAAGTACTTGGAGATATTTCTCGTGGATAATCCCAAAGTAAGTACAGGGATAGGTATAAAAAGAGTGGAAAAGAGTTTTTTTTTTAATATAGAAGAGTTACACAAAGATCATATTATATGTTTTTGTATCTAAATTTCAGCATGTTAAAGATAATTATTTATTGGTGAGTCTGCTGGAAATGAAGTAGAATGTTGTCACCAATTTAATGAGATAAAATGATAATGATATATTGGCTAAGTATTTGCACTTATAGATGAGGACGTGGATTTGTGATATCCTTCATATTGATTTAATAAAAAAATCTTTTTATGATTACATATTGTCAAATAATTTTAATATGTTCTTTAATGACTACCAGATATATTACAGATAAAAGGAAATACATTTAAAACCATGGTCCAATTATAAGATTAGTAGACATCAAAATCATCATGTCATAATAAATATGACTAATAAAATTCCTCATCATATTCCTATCAAAACAATTTTAGTTGTTATTCAGTCTCAAAAACATAGATGCATAATTTATGGATTGTCATGCTTTAACAAGAAAGAAAGATGGTGTTATGCATATGACTACAAATGGTTCTTCATTTTCTACATCATGGAAGAATGAAACATATTTAAATATCAAGTTTTCAATGTTCATTGTCCCTTATTGGATGATATCATTAATTCATTCACACATAATGAAATACACTCAATTCTTTGTGGCCAACATTTCTTTTAAACATAATATTCCTTCTTGGATGTTCATAATGAAGAATCTCATAATGTTGTAATTGATTGTAGTGAGCAACCTTGTCATTGATCTTCCTCTCACATTGCAAAAGGAGGAATGTTGTCATTAACCTTCCTTTTCTTTCAATGAGAGTCCTTAATAGTGAGAAGAGTTGTTATTTTTGTTATCTCATGGTTGTAAGAGAAAATCGAGTCTAATGTGTGTAAAGCCAAAATGATATCCATCTAATACGTATAAAACCAAAATATCTATGAGTATGTCACACCATTTTTGTTAAATGAGGTATAAACTTTGTAGCTAAATTGTGATTTGTTGTTGTTTATAATATATTTTTGGATATATAAATAGATTTTTTGTAAATTAAACTACTTAAGCTTGTAAATTTTAAAATATTTGTATTGAATTTTAAACAAAATTATGTAGAAAATTGACCACTAAAAAGACATCTTATCCATCAGTTAAACTACTCTATATTTACCCACCAAAATCAATTTTGTTGAACACTTTTCCTCATACATATTTTCAAATTAAGAAAAAAACTACTTTTATATGGTTTCCCTATTACCAATATATATAATATATTTACTAATTTTTTTAGAGAATCAAATTTAAAAAGACTTATGTTATATAAAAATGTATAGATTTAAGAGTTATATGGTAGTATGAAGAGACACTCCATAAACATTACATTAATTATTAGAAATAAAAATTACTTATTAACTTTTTCTTAGATATATTGAAATAATTATTTAATTAAATATAAATTAAATATATTAAATATATGAAGATAATTATTTAATTAAATACAAAATTAATATATTAAACAACACTAATCCTATATATATTAGGTTATATTCTCTCAATTATCAACACTAATCCTATATATATGTAAATTTGCACCCTCTGTCCTTTGATCCGTTCATTTGCATACCTGTGCTTAATCCCAATAGCGACAACTGTGTATAAAGCGTCACTCTTATTCATCTGATCGAAAACAATGTTGTGCTTTTCGTGTAGAGCCGGAATATCAACGAACTCTTTTGTATAAGGGTTGCACACCCTGCCGTCGAAGGAACGGTTTCGCATGACCAAGATGAGTCCTGGAACAGACTGGTTGCAATAAAATTTATGGGTTGGCCGTATCCAGTTCCCCATGAAAGAAAGCGTGAAGCAGGAGTTAATCCAGGTGCCTCTGCAGAAACAGAATGCCACGCATGGAATTTCGGGAAAAAAACTGCACAAAACTAGCCGTGGCTGCTTCCTATTCAGAGACACGTCAGCCCACTTTGACAGGAAATCATTCGAAGAAAGCAAGCCGTTCCATAGCTTGCAAACTAGGCGACACCTATACACAAACTCCACCGGAAGCCGAGCAAATATGTCCGTTTGAAGGTCAGTAGGCGCTTCGTTGAACAGTGAAACAAGAAGAGCCACTGTTTGCTGCATGTCCATATCTATAACAGAACAAAGGGGAAGATTTGTGAAAGCTTGCAGCACAAATTGAATAATTTTCTGCTGTATCCTGCAAGCGAGAATAATTCATAATTCATATTTCATTAAGGATGATATAGATATGGTTTAATTACGAGATTCAACTTCCAAACGTCTTTTGATTTTCCCTTAACTGTTACCATTCAACAAGGTCCCTTGGGTTCTCTGTGTAACTGAGATTCGCCATCAAAACCCTACCTCCTTAAATATCCACCTCTCATAACTGTTCACATTCCACCATATCCTACCCAATTAGATTTCCAACCATTTCAAGATCCGTAGAGCAAATTTATTGTTGGGAAATATGTTTAAAAATTATATAAAAGCATTGTGATTTAGTTAAACAATATAAATAATTATTTAACAATTAAATAATTAAGGGCCTGTTTAAACATGTTAGGAATTTTCGTGATCCATGAATTGTTTCTAAGAAATTTTCGAAAAAAATTACATAAAAGAAATAAGAAATTTTTGTTAACGCGTTTAGAACCAACCAATATGGTTCAACTAGATTTATCACTAATTTTTATATTATTTAACAATTAAATAAATATAATATTTGACCTGTTTATACGTCAACTAGGTTTATCACTAATTTTTATTATATTATTTAACAATTAAATAATTATAATATTTTATCTTTTGAAGGACCTGTTTATACGTCAAGTAGATTTATCAAAGACCTGTTTATTCCTCAACTAGGTTTATCATAAATTTTAACAAAAATAATTAGCGGTGTTTAATTACACTACCTGGTTACGAAGTTAGAAAACTATTTTCAATGTTTTGTAACCAGAGAGACACGAGATCTTCATGAATAAGCTGACAGCTTTAGCTATTCGGTTATTTTTTAAATATTAATTTTAAGTACCTCTTTTTAGCCCATAATAATAATATATATAATTTATAAAGGGAATTTAATTAAGTTAAGATTAATAAATTTCACTACTACACTAAGGGTTTTTAAGACATTTTTTTAAGACAAAAGAAATCTTTTTTCTTAAAAAGTCATTTTTTATTTTAGTTATTTTATATTAAAATTTAATATCAATTGAATTGCCTTAAATATAAAATTTAAGACAAAAATAGTGTGAGACAAAAATTTATATTTAAGATAAAAACAATTTGAGACAAAAGTATTTTAAGACAAAATTTTATATTTAAGACAAAACGAGTTTTATACAAAAATATTTTAAGACAAAAATTTATATTTAAGACAAAAGCATTTTGAGACAAAAATATTTTAAGACAAAAGCAATTTGAAACAAAAATATTTTAAGACAAAATTTTAGATTTAAGACAAAAGCACTTTGAGACAAAAATATTTAAGACAAAACTTTATATTTAAGACAATGGTGACTTAAGACTATGAGAATTAAGACAAAACCTATTTAAGATAGTTAGCAATTAAGACAAAATCATTAGCATTCGGAAGTTTGCATTGAAATATCCATGAGTGGATAGTGGATAATTATATTTTTTATTTTCTAAAATAGATATTCAAACCACATGAAATTTAATCATGTCATATTTATCTCTTTATATTATATTTTTCCTTTTTCATTAAACCACATTCTAAAAATTTAATAAATAAATAGATAAAAAATATTATTTTTTGGTTGACCACTGAAGGGGATTTGAACTTTGAATCTTGTGTTTTAAAATAATACTTCATAACAAGGTGATTGACAATTGAGTTACATTCCATGAACTAAAATTGTTTATTTTTTAAATATGTGAAAAAATTTAAACTAACAATTACACCATATGTTGCAAAGGAAACGATGTAAGGCATGAAATAGAGAAGAATCCTGACATATAAGAAATCGAATGATAAATATTAGTAAACAAAACAACATTCAAGAAAATATTCAATGAAGAAGGCTGCGATGAAAATTTGGTTTTCAAATAGTAAATTGGAATTTGACATTCACCTATGAAACATCAAATTACTCAAAAAATGTTATGGGCACAATAACGTAAATAGATTGTTGGGGGTATAGAAATGATGCAATTGAGTGAGTTGCTGAGGAAGTATTGCATGATGAAAGAGAAGGCAGTGGTCCTTGAGGGAGACAAGCTTTCGGCTTCATGAGTAGGGGTTGTTGTTAACTTAAATTTTGCGAGTTGCCTTTTTTTGGGTGTGCCACAAACTTGATCTTGTTGATAGTTCACCAACTGGCTACTTGAATGCCTCCTCGGAGAGCTTATCTACTATTTGATTGAGCTCGTGGTAAATGTGCGTGAAGGATGACCATTATAGCTCCTGAATACGTAGCCAAATTTGAGACATCAGGGATTGAAGCTGCACATTCTACCTATAAAAATTGCATTGGCCTGGTCAACAACTATTTGAGATTCCCGTCTCTTCCATCCTCTTCAAACCACAAGCACTTTCGAAATAAAGAACAACAAACAATGTCAAGAACTCGACCTTTAAATTGGAACCAGGAGCTGAAGAATATATCTAATATGAATGAATTGAAATGAATTTATATAAAAAAACACAGTCAAGAGCAAGAATAATCAACATATAAGGAGAAACGTACTTTTTTAATGAGGTCACTTGGAGATCCTCTAATAATTTGAGTGGGATTTCCTTCAAAATTCCTACAAGATATGTTTCTGGTCGGATGTACAAAAAAACATGAGACATTATAGCTACGTAACTTGATCTTACAGGGAAAACGAAATACTTCACCCAGAAAACTTTATTATGAATACCATTTTCGTGTGATCTCAAGATGTGGGTAAAAATGCATTATATAAGAAAATAAAAAATTTCATGAAATACCCATGAAAGTGAGTGCATCGATCAATTTTAAGTTTGTTGTTCCATGTTGGTCTCTGTACTATAGAGTTGTGGGATAGTTGTATCATGTTACTATACTATATTCAATAAATAATCTTGCACTTACCATGATATTTGAGGAGTAGTGCATTTTTATGTGAAACTGTATGGTCTACGATCTCCTAATTGTGAATTATGTATAACATATCCATAATCCCTTAATCGCTACACCCATAACTCATAACAAATTAACCCCTTGATCCCTTAAACCCAAAGCCATTAACCCCTTAACCCCTAACCCCTAACTTAGAATCCTTGAACCCCATAAAACCTAATCCCATATCCTCTTAAACCTTGACCCTTAACCCATAACCCATAAACTCATTAACCCCTAACCCCTTAACCCGCTGACAACTAAATAACATAACCCTTAGGCACTTAACTCCTAAATCCCTTGACATGTAAGCCCTTGATGGTTAATATTTAACCCCTAAATCCCTTAACCACTAAGCCATTAACCTCTAACCATTAAACCCCCAAACCTCTAAATCCCATAAGCCCTAACCCTTTACCCTTTACCCTTAACCCCTTGCTCCTAAACCCTCAAACCCCTTAACTCCTAGAAACCCTTATCCTTTCTCCCAAACCATAGGTGCTCCAACACTAATATTCTTGTGCATATTATGCTTTTTCCTACTAACCACTCCAAATACAACCTCTAAGAACTAGTAGGGTCGAAGGAAAAGAGCTACAAGTTCCCCAAATCTGATCTACATTTCATGGACAATCACATTTCCTCTCAAATGTCCTCCACATATTTTCCTTGGTGTATTGGAGTTTGAAAAACACATAGGATGCCACAAGTAATCCTAATCATAAGACTCAACTTTCCTAATGACTAGGAGGCCTTAAAAATAAAAAAACATCCCAACTTATGTGTAAAATTACTAAAATTTCCTTTCCCAAATATCAAATTAGAAATTATACAAAATTATAGGGCAACAAGGAACCAACTTCCTCTTCTATAAATCTCTAAGACCTTATGGAGGACAATACAAATTTTGAAATAAATTGTTGAAATTATGCTCTTGCATCAATAGCTACCAATGCATCCTTATAGGCCACCCCCTTTCACAATAGTAATACCAATGTCCTTTACCTAGAAGGGACTGCTTACATAATTCTCTCTTAGATCCCCTTAACCCATTGTAATGATTGTCTTTGATGCCTACCTAGTTGCAAGCACATTAAGAAGCAACGTAGCATATTGATGGTTGAGGATTTCGATAAGCATGTGATTTTGTTGACATCTTGTGACTGTCCCATATGTGAATATATAAAATCTTGGACGCATGTCACCCTGACACTATAACATGACTTAGTACTGCCTATCATACCGTGTCACTCCCAACTCGAGACACCTAAAAATCGCTAACACTCCCTATCACACAATATTATTCATTCATTTATGAATTTTAACCTAATGCTCTGTTATGTTTTCCTGGCATTGCCACACCTTGGCACACATTACCATACCTTGGCACTTGGAACAACTTTGTATGCTTCCCTAGCACTCTAACATGCCTTGGCACTTCCTAGAATACCATGTCACTCCCTTCTTAGCACACTTGGAACTAGATTATACTTCATTTCCATGCATTTGAAACTAGTGCCCAGTTGTGTTTCCCTGACACTTGGCCCTCACACTCCCTAGCATGTGTTCATGCCACACCCTGGCACTTGCCACATCTTGGCATGCCTATCATGCCTTGGAATTGCCTAACATGTCTTAGTACTTCTAGGATTTCCCTGACACACCTTGGTATTCCTTAGCTCTCATGTCGTCATAGATAACCTTGCTTTTTTTGTGACTTGGGAACCCAGCCAAGTCATTGGAAAATCGATGTTGTGCCCAGCCCAAAGTTTCCCTTTGTCTGAAATGACTTTGTTCAACCCTTTATGTAACCATAAGATTACCTCCTACAAGTCTTATTCTAACCTTCCCCTAACACACTTTATCCTTGAGAAAATTGGAATTCGTTGACACTACTTGGAACACACTCTTATTCGTTCATTTCCATGCATTTTCACCTAGTTCTCCCTTGCAATGTCCTAGCACTCCCTAACACTCCTCAACATCCATTGACACCTTCTGGCATGTGTTAGCATGCCTTTTCATTTCCTTGGCATTCATTGACACTCCTTAGTTATCATGCCCTCACAATTACCCTTACTTTCTTGGAACATGAGAACCCAACCATGTCTTTCCTTGACTATAACAACTTGACCAAGTTACGGTAACTACAACTAGAGTGTGCCTTGTTCACCTAATAAATGACTATAACCCCTCACCCATTTAACCCCCTAAACCCTAAAACCCTAACCCATTTAACCCTGTAAACCCTTAAACCCTAATTCCCAACCCCTAACCCAATTAACCCCCTAAACCCATAAAACCCTAACCCATTTAACCCCCAAAGCCTAACCCCTAACCCTTGACCCCTAAAATACTTAACTGCTAAATCCCCTAACCCCCAAAACCTTTAAACCCCTAACCCACTTAACCCCCTAAACATCTAACCCCTTAACCCCTTAACCCCTAACCCCTAACCCCTAAAATCCTTAACTGCTAAATCCCCTAACCCCCTAAACCTCTAAACCCCTAAACCCATTTAACCCCGTAAACCCTAAACGTATAACCCTTAACCCCTAATGCCCAACCCCTAACCTATTCAACCCCCTAAACCCCTAAAACCCTAACCCATTTAACCCCATAAACCCTAAACCTCTAAACCCTTAAACCCCTAAACCACTAACACCTAAACCCCTAACCCCTTAACCCTTAAACCCGTAAACTGTTAATGCTTAACCATTAACCCATTAACCCCTCACCCTTAACCCCTAAAATCCTTAACTGCTAAATCCACTAATCCCTAAGCCCCTAATCCCTAATCCCTTAACCACCAGCTCATTATTCACCTAACCCCTAACTACGCCTAAATCCCCTAACCCCTAAGCACCCAATCCCTAATCCCTTAACCACTAACTCATTATTCCTCTAACCCCTAAATGCACCTAAATCTCCTAACCCCTAACCCCCCAATCCATAACCCCTTAACCACTAACTCATTATTCCCCTAACCCTAATCCCTAATCCCTTAACTACTAATTCATTATGTCCCTAACCCTTAAGCCCCCAATCCCCAACCCCTTAACCACTAACAAGAAGATACCGCAGTGGGCATGCACAAGAAGGTACCACAATGGGCATGCACAAGAAGAAGAACCAAAGAAATCAAATTCAATAAAGGAAGCACAACCATCACTCCAAACTCACTTCTCTAAAACACATAAAACCACAATAAATCCCACTAAAGCTTACAAATTTATCAAGCCCTAATTAACTTACTAACAAATTCAATAATCCAACATGCTACAATTTTTTGAGTCACCCCCAAATCAATTAGTAATTATTGCATGAATGTACATTTGTTTGTAATTTTATTTAAAAGGTTGAAATTATCTCAAGAGCATATCGAATATATTCAAGAGTTAAAAAAATGGAAATTTTGCTTACCTCCATAAGGTATCATCACACCCAGATAGGTGACAACATACAAGTCTAAATCTTCTACCTCTAAGTCTCAATGACACTTCAACATGTCAATAACATACTTGCAAGAATGCTTAATGAGTTTCTTCTATTGGCTAAAGAGATGTACATCCATCCATCCAAAAGCAAACATCTCAATCAATCCAACACCATAAATTGCGCTAAATAGTTGATCGTGTTATTTCAAATAATACAATATGGTCTTATATTAGCTCACATATTCCTTGAATATTTGAAAGCCAAACTACCTTAGCATAGTAGACCAGAAAGATTTTTAATCTAAAAGACAAAAAAAGAAAACAAACTAAAATAGGAACTTTAATTCTAATCCAGACACTTCATTCTTAGCAACATGATATCTAATGAAGATGAAACGGGGAAAACAATGCTTCATATATTTTCTATCACATGTCAAACTAAGTGAACAAACACATGCATAGAAAACATCAGAAATAGGCTTCATAGATTGACTTGTATTATATGGTTTCAAGCCCTTCTTGTCTCCTTCAAGGGGGTTTCTGGAGGTCTTAAAAAAGACTTCCTTTTGCTAACCAAATGGATTGTTTCTTTCACACATGTATGGAAATGTACTTTCCAAATCATATTGTAATAGATTCATAAGGTGATATTATTGGTATTAACTACACCTTATTTGGAGACATCATTTTTATTGTAGGGGTTGGTAACTTTCAATTGGATGTGGTTGGTTATGTGAAGACTACTCAACCTCTAGTAAAGATTCATACTAACACTAGCAAGATTATGGATGCTTGTTTACAAAGGGAGACACCTCTAAACTTAACTAATTGGATTCTTTGTTTGTTCATGCTAATTATTGCTCTCAACTTTCCTTCTCCAAGGGGTTGAGACTATTTTCTTCATTTATTTTACATGGCCCAGTGAAAGAAGAAGAATGGAGATTGTCTCCACATCTTTTCCATTTCACTAAGTTACAAATAAAAAGAGTCAAATTATATAGCCAACAGACTAATAGCCTCTTGATACACCTTTATTGAGCTATGCATAGCTCTCACCTATAACTGTAGCTCAATGAAATGACATTTAATAGCTCTAAGACACCATTATAAGTGGACTAGTTGTGAAGTTGTTATTAAATTATCGCCTCCAAATGTTCAATTATCATGAATTTTGGGGGAGGGGGATCTTTGGGTGTATTGAACGGGGCAAGGGGACATAAGGGTAGCATGGATGGGTAGAACTGAGAGGTTCGATCATGGTTTAATGAGATCTATAATCCTAACATTAGAGAATGAGAAGGAGCCTTAGGGACTTTTGACATAGGGGGTAGGGGGCCTATAGGTAAGAAAATGAGAGAAATTTATAGGGGAAACCCCAATAGTTTTGACAAGGGGATTAGGGGCCACATTATCACAACCCATACACACTTAAGCCATAACCACTAAAATACATATCCCTTTAACCCCAAAGCCACAATCCCTTAACCCCTACACCCATAACTCATAACAAATTAACCCCTTGACACCTTAACCCCTAACCCCTAACTTAGAATCCTTGAACCCCATAAACCCTAATCCCATATCCTCTTAAACCTTGACCCTTAACCCATAAACCCTAACCCCTAAAATCATTATTCCCTAACACCTTAACTCACTGACACATAAATACCATAACCCTTAGGAACTTAACCCCTAAATCCCCTGACATGTAAGCCCTTGATGGTTAGTCTTAACCCCTAAATCCCTTAACCACTAAATCATTAACCTCTAACCCTTAAAACCCCTATACCTCAACCCATAACCTATAAATCCCATAAGCCCT
Organism: Pinus albicaulis; assembly: GCA_034641835.2. NCBI lineage: Eukaryota > Viridiplantae > Streptophyta > Pinopsida > Pinales > Pinaceae > Pinus > Pinus albicaulis. The sequence continues at coordinate 1,405,750,438 of CM076570.1, forward strand.
AACCCTTTACACTTTACCCTTAACCCCTTGCTCCTAAACCCTTAAACCCTTTAACTCCTAGAACCCCTTATCATTTCTCCAAAACCACGGGTGCTCCAACACTAATATTCTTGGGAATATCATTCTTTTTCCTGCTAACTACTCCAAATACAACCTCTAAGAACTAGTAGGGTCCAAGAAAAAGAGCTACAAGTTCCCCAAATTTGATCTACATTTTATGGACAATCACACTTCCCCCAAATGTCATCCACATATTTTCCTTGGTGTATTGGAGTTTGAAATATACATAGGATGCCACAAGTAATCCTAATCATAAGACTCAACTTTCCTAATGACTAGGAGGCCTTAAAAATCAAACAACATCTTAACTTATGCCTAAAATTACTAAAATTTCCTATCCAAAATGTGAAATTAGAAATTCTACAAAATTATAGGGCAAAAGGGAAACCAACTTCCTCCTATAAATCTCTAAGACATTTTGGAGAACAAATACAAATTTTGAAATAAATTGTTGAAATTATGTTCTTGTGTCAATAGCTACCAATGTATCCTTGTAGGCCACCACCTTTAACAATAGTAATACCAATGTCTTTTACCTAGAAGGATCTCCTTACATATTCTCTCTTAGATACGCTTAACCCATTGCAATGATTGTCTTTGATTCCTACCTAGTTGCAAGCACATTTTGAAGCAATTTAGCATATTCTTGATTGAGGATTTCGATAAGTATGTGATTTTGTTTACATCTTGTGATTGTCCCGTATGTGAATATATAAAATCATTTTTTTTGTACCAGTTTAAGGACTTATACCATAAGGTGTGTGTGCTAACATGGATGGAATGCTAACTACATGTTGTATATATGGTAATGTAAACGAATAATATCTTTTGGAAAAGGCTCCACTCATGATTCCATTTGACAAATGCTTACACTCACCAATTGTGGTCAGATTTTAAGGTGCCATGTTCTCGTAAGGGTAAACCTACCTATCCATCTCTTTAAATGCACACATCACACATGTTGGCTTGATCTTGTGCTTGTTGTGGGGAAAATGTTGTCGCATTGGGTTGAACTTGATTTGAAAGGTAGATTTATAAAGGTTTTGCACAATACGTATATAAAAAATGTGTCGGATTATCCATAAATTTCCTGAGAAAAACTCCCCAACACAACAAGTAGAATACTTTTTCCAGCCAAAGAGATTAACTGTTTCTAGTTCCTTTTCAGAACTAGTACAATTTATAGACAATCCAAAATGCCTCATTTTTGTGCTATCAATATAGTATCCATTAAAATAGACACAAGCATAGGTTAATATTAGATACCTAACACAAAATCAATGAAATATTGTGAGTAGAGAGAGCCATGGTTATATATCTAGTTTAGTCGAAAATGGATTGATATCTTCCTCAATGTGGACTGCCAACTTGCTTTCCACTTCTTCAATCAGGTCATGGTTGTCTTAGATGCCCTTGTGATAGTCTGAAACTACCAAATCCAATTCCATCAACTTTATCCCAGTGACCTCCATTTATTTTTTCAGTTCTTTTAGGCCCTTCTTATTTCTGATTTCTCTCTTCCAATTTATAAACACATACAAAAAAGCATTGACAACCTTCTTGCTTTAATGCAGTGGATACAACGTAAATAATTCTCCACGGAAAAAAATTCTTGAGGTCCTGCAATGGCTACAACGTAAATAATTATGCAATGGCTACAATGTAAATGCTCCCTTGTGTTTCCCTAACAGTCCCTAACACTTCCTAGCACATGTTGGCACACCCTGGCACCTGGCACATCTTCGATGCATGTTTCCTTGATAGTATAACATGACTTAGCACTGCCTATCATACCATGTTACTCCCTCCTCGAGATACCTAAAACTCGCTAACACTCCCTGTCACACACTCTTATTCATTCATTTATGCATTTTGACCTAGTGCTCTGTTATTTTTTCCTGGCATTCCCTAACATTCCTTAGCACACGTTGGCACACCTTGGCACTTGGAACATCTCTCTATGCTTCCCTAGCACTCTAACATGCCTTGGCACTTCCTAGAATATTGTGTCACTCCCTTTTCAGCACACCTAGAACTCGATGATACTTCATTTCCATGCATTTGAAACTAGTGCTCCCTTATGTTTCCCTGACACTTGGCCCTCACACTCCCTAGGATGTCTTCATGCCACACCCTGGCACCTGGCACATCTTGGAATTCCTATCATGCCTTGAAACTTCCTAGCATGTGTTAGTACTTCTAGGTATTCCCCGCCACACCTTGGTGTTCCTTAGCTTTCATGATTTCATAGATAGCCTTACTTTTTTTGCGACTTGGGAACCCACCCAAGTCATTGGAAAATCAATTTTCTGCCCAACCCAAAGTTTCCCTTTGTCTGAAACTACTTTTTCCAACCCTTTATGTAACTTTAGGCTTACCTCCTACAATCTTATTTTGGCTTTCTCCTAACACACTTTATCCTTGAGACACTTGGAATTCATTGACACTACTTGGCACACACTCTTATTCCTTAATTTCCATGCATTTTGACCTAGTTATCCCTCCATTCAGTGTTTTCTTTGTTTTTCCAGGAAAGGGATTCTTTGACCGAGGGATATCCCATAAAAATATTAATATTACTTTTCTAACCAAAAATCTATTAAGTGTAAGCCAAATGTGTGACCAAGGGTATAATTTTACCTTTCATCCCAAAGGTTGTGAGATAAAGCCAGAAGAAATAGGGAAATTAATAGAAAATGATGTGAGAACCTCAAATATTGTGCACATAATCAAATAAGAACACTAGAACTACTATCTAGATAAGCTTGATGAGAGCTACTTTTGGCACATAATACTAGGGCACTCAAATTTCAATCATATTGTGAAGCTCAACAAAAAGGGAGCTATAAGGACCACACCAACAATTTCTAAGCCAAGAAACACAATCTGTCAATCATTCTAAATTTACAATAAAATATGAGTTCTTTAAAAAAAAAAAATCATCCATCAGACCACTAAAAATAATTCATACAAACTTATGTGAGCTTGAAAGAACTGAGATTGCAAGTGGACAGATATACTTCATGTTGATTATTCATGATTATTCCAAGCTTACAAGGGTTTCATTTCTAAAGGAGAAGTTTGGAGGATTTGGAAAGTTCAGGATCTTCAAAGCCTTGGTTGTGAATCAAACTAATTGGAAAATAAAGTGTGTAAGGTAAGATAAGTGTGGGGAGCTCACTTAAAATGAGTTTAAATTTTTTTGTAAAGAACATGGCATAAGAATATATTACACTACTACTAACAACACACAAAAAAATGGTGTATTTTAAAGACAAAACAAATCAATATGAAAATTGGCAAGGGAAATGATGGGATGAAAGAAATATGCCAAAAACAATTGGGCTAAATTTGTTCATACAATAGTTCACATTTTAAATAAATCTTACCTTAGTCCAAATAGTGATAAGGCTCCATACAAATTGTGCTATGTAAAATCAACCATAATAAAATACTTTGGTCTTTAATAGAAAATTCTACATCAATAATAATGATGAAAATTTTGGCAAGTTCGATGCAAGGGATGATGAAGGAATATTTTTAGGATATTCTAATAAGAGAAACGGATACAAATGCTACAACAAAAAGCTATGAAAAATAATTGAGTGCATTGATGTAAGCATGGATGATGAGTTACCTCTCGAAAGCTGGAAACTAGGATTTATCATTCCACCTATCCATTCAAGTAATGAATATGAAGGAGAATAGCTTGAGGAATCGAGAGAAGAGGAATATTGGATAAAAGTGTCACACCAAAAAAAATCCCTCAAGGTGCATAAAAAACATCACCCTACAAAGAAAATTGTTCGTGATAAGGAAGTAGGAGTTCAAACTCGAACAAGATTAATGAATACCTCTAGTAAAGAAAATATTGCTATATTTTCTATGATTGAACCAAAATTCTTATCTTAGGCAAGCTAAGATAAGCAATGGATAAAAGATATGAATGATGAACATGATAAAATTGAGAGAGAAAATACTTTGGAATTGGTTCCAATACCATTAGGTAAAAATGTCATTAGCACTAAATGGGCCTTTCGGAACAAATTGGATGAGAGTTGTCAAGTTGTAAGGAATAAGGCCATATTGGTATGCAAAGGTTATGCTCAAGTTGAGGGAATAGACCTTGAATATTAATTTTCCTTTGTAGCAAAATCAGTGGCATTAAGGATGTTCCTAGCATTTGCATGTCACAAAAAAAAAATTGTATTAAACGCATGTAAAATAAACTTTATTGAATGGAGAGCATGAAGAAGACGTTTACATAAAAAAAACCTAAAGGTTTTCAGTTTTCATAAATTCTTCAGTAAGTATGTAGGCTGAAAAAGGCAGTGCATGGACATAAACAAGTAGCACCCAGGGAATGGTATTCCAGATTAGAAAAATACCTACAGCAACAAGGATACAAAAGAGGAACAACTAAAATTAATATGTATATCAAATATGAGAATGATAATATTTTAATTTATTTTTTTTATCTTAGTGACATCATTTTTGGTTGTGATGCAGATTTAATTAGCCAAAAATTCACAATGAATAAGAAAAAGGACTTCGACATGTCCATGGTTGGGGAAATCTCATTTTTCTTAGATTATAGATTGCTCAATTAGAAAAAGGTATATTCATCTCCTAGAGAAATTATATTCATCTCTTAGTGATCCCTTGTGATGTATTATTTTTATTCAATATTAATATTTCTTTTCTAACTAAAAAAAATAATATATAATACCACAAATAAACATAATACTTGTATCCTTATAAAAATTACATTTAGATTAGTTTGTTAAACTATGTTGCTTTGATGCGAGGGACAGCCTAAAATTCGCCACAGCTTTGTTGTGAGGGATAACCTGAATGTTGGAGGGCCAGAGTATCGAGCGCCTCTACGATGGAGGGACAGCCTAAAATTCGCCACAAGAAACGTGACCATTGCCAACCTCCCCTCACAGAACTCGTTTCTCTTTCAGGTTTTGTTTCGCTCTGAAAATAATAGAAATAATTTTAATAGAAATTGGGGAAAAAATAATTTTTGGAATTAGGGTTATAACTTCAATATTATTTTGTAATGATGTTTAAGAATTGGAGTTGAGATGACCTGCTAGCCATAAATTGAAGAAAAAATAATTTTTAGACCTACTCAATAGTATTTTGTAATAATGTTTAGCAGTTGAGTTGTGATGACAGGTGGGCACACCATCAGGAATATATCTATTCGGGAGGTCATTTAATTGTATTCTCCAAATAATATTTGGTTAATCATATATTCTCTGTGCTTAGTACAGTACACTGAAAGCTTATGAAAGCTTTCCCTCAGAAATGAAGCATCCACATCACGCATACATTCTCATCTGGTTTCCCTGGAAGCTGTCCACATTGCACAATCCTGCGTGTCTACACAACACATCCCATACATCATTCACCAAGCCGTTAACCCTGCGTGTTGGCATAGAAACGATCATCCTTGGTTTAAAGGGTTTGCGATGGAGAAGTATGGAGCTGTGATTCTTTCATGGAGAGTGGGAAATATCATTTGGCACCAAATTTTCAGCTAAATGGTACAATGTAGTTGCTTCAATGTTTAGTTTGGAGTTAGGATTTATATAACTGGGTTAACATCTGAACAAGCACAGGAGAGCCATTCGATAATTTTATGGAAGCCCTAGATCAAGGTATTTAAGCTTCTTTGCTGCTTTCCTTCCTTGCTTCTGAAACGCTACTGCATCTATATACTCATTTTAGTTCTTAGCTAATTTTGCATGCTCTACATACTCATGTCATATATTTTTGAAAATTTCACTATTTTCATATTGCGGTTGTACATTTTTCAGAGAAATTGCCCTCTAATCCCTGTATCTTAAGCTTCCAAAAGGCATAAATATTGCATTGAAGCACATTTTCACTGTCGTGTTTATTGAAAGTCCAGTTTAATAGGCAGTGAAGCAGTAATGCCAGAGGAATAGTGTAATGCATTGAACGCAGCAATAAACTTCATCAAACCTCCTGTCCTCTATATTATGGGTTCTGTGAAGCACACAGTGGCCTAGAAAGCCTTGCAATGTTACCCGATAATGGGATTTCAATATTCTTATGCCATCAAATCACTTTTATATCCTTGAATCTAATTATTTATAGGGCCCATTCGCATTATTTTCTTAGTTTAAAACCACCAAAATGTAGTAATTGGTGGTTCTTAGATTGCCCTTATGCTTGATAAAAGAGTTAGGGTGTAATAAAGAAACGAGTGGATAGTACTGAAGAAGAGTTATGGTGTATTAAAACAATGAGTGTATAATCCAGTGCTCGAAAGTTTGGTCAACCAACCATTAACAAATAGGTTTATCTATTTCCCAGCAAAAATAGCTTATGATGGAGAAATTTTTGGTAGTGTACTTTTTGCTGGGGTGATTCTTCCATGTGATATGAAAAATAGGAAAGTTTGGGATCAGAATTTAGTTGAGAAGATTATTATATAGTTAGTTGAATTGACCGAGTCATTATGTTCATCATTTATATTTTAAATGTAACACAAGAGCTTGTATAATTTAATACATATATTTTTTTGGTCCTTGTATTTTTCTTCATATTTTTCACATCTATTTGCATTTGTTTGCTGTAGACTATTAAAGCCAACAATTATTATAGCTTCGAGTACTCTGTGAATATGGACCAAAGAGAGCATGTGATTAGAAAAAGTTCGAGTACATTGTAAATATGGACAAAGAGAACATGTGATCTATCTGTATGCGGTCTTATGTTTGTTGTTGACAGGTGAAGAGAATTTTGTGATATGAGAAGACACTAAGAGAAGAGAATGTTGTGATATGATAAGACATTAAGGTATACAATTGTACGTTCAGTGGAGAAGAAGAGAGGGCATGCAGAATGGGAAAGTAGAGAAAGGAATTTTAAGTCTACAAAAAAGTTAACTAGGGTTTATTTCAATTAAAATGAAGCATTTTGCATGCTTTCTGTATCATTTGAAATGAGGTAATGATGCATACCTATTATCATGGGTGTATGCTTTGTTGTACATGACACCCTAGAGAGTTTTGTTCCATAAAAAGCTAGGCATAGGAAAGTTATTTTCCCTTGGTCTCTCGTAAGCCCTATTAAGTTAGGTTGCACATGTAGTAATTATATAGTGTGTATCATCTTATGCATAGAGAGGATATGCCATCAAGCTATGGAATTCATCACTAGCAAGTTTTGATCCCATAAAAGGCTAGGTATTGGCAAGTTCTTTTCCCTTGGTCTCTCATAAGCTCCATTAAGTTAGGTTGCACATGTAGTAATTATGTAGCGTGTATCATCTTATGCATAGAGAGGATATTCCATCAAGTTGTGGAATTAATCACTACAGTAGGTACGAGGGTGTCAGGTGTACTAGCTTCATGTTAAATCATAGAAGTTAAGTCTTTGATTAATGGTGGAAGTGAGATAGCTTAATAAAGTTGTGTCTTTGATTAAGGGGGCAAGTGAGATAGATTAATCTTAAAAGGTTGGAAATTGAGATAGATTATTCTTAGAAGGTTGGCACTAGGTTATCATGAAGAGGGAATTTAATATATTGATGAACGATGTGGGTGAAAATAATTTCTAGAAAACTAGAAAGTATAAGTGATGGTACTCATGTGTCTTGGTAGATAGTTTTATTTTTAATATGGACATTAATGCTTGGTTGCTCATACGAAGAAGGAAAGTAGAAAAAGGAAAAAGTAGATGACTCCATGATAAAACAAGATGATCATAGAAATAATAATACAACAAAAAATAAAATGATGAAAGAAGATAATGTGAGAGAGGGAATGATGTAGTGGCCAATATAATCGCAAGATGAAAAGAGATGATAGAGAAAATGATTCAACATCATGGGAGAATGGATGATGAAAACATAGAGAAGAAAGAAATATGTGAACATGTAGGTATGAAGGAGAAAGAATAGAAAAAAGGTGTGAATAACAGTACCATGTAGATGCAGATGCAGTAAATCCATAAAAAAGAATCCCTAAAATGTTTTATGGTTTGTAAATTAATTGGTGTAGCTATGTCTATCATAGATCTAGGTAGATTAGGAAACTACCCCAAACAACAGATTTTAGAGTCCTAAGAGGTTGTGCTAGCATAGCTATCAAACCTCTGGAAAGAGAACAAAATTTTGAATCCTACATTGAAAAAGGGTTGCCCGGGGAACGAAACGCAGCTGAGAAAGAGGTAGAAAGGCTATGCCACATCCTTTGGCAGCAAATAGGAAAAAATCCCATTAAACTAACATCCACCGCAGCTATCCAACTGAATATCTGTTTTTAAGTACATATATAGAGATATGCAGGACCCTCCACTTCAATTTTCATCTTGCCTTTCTGAATATTTAATGCTTATATCGATAACATGTATGCTACTATGCTGAGCTACCTATATACGTGTTGGAATGAGATAAATTCAAATTGTGGTCTTTCCTCATTGATTTGAAGTGTACCTAGGAGGGTAGTACAAGGGGTAATACAGGGTACTGAGGGAGGTACCCAAGGGAAATAATAGTAGATGCCTAGGTGCTTAACAGTTTGTATTAGGGCACTTCTTTCGGCCAAAAAAGGGGCAGATTTTATTATTATTTTGTAGCTTTCAAAAGGAAAAAAAAGAGGGTTGTTCTTTTGGTGAAAATTTTGGCAAAAATAATTGTATATCTCAATTCCTTTCAAAAAAACTTCTGATTTCAAAAAAAGATAGTCATTTCAATTGGAGTTTGGGAGGTCATGATATCACTGTTCTGAAATCAGTATTTTCAGGGCTTTTTCATGATGGCCACAAATAATTTTTTTCTTGCTAGTTTTGCAATGATCATGCATTGCTCCCTTCCTTTAAAATGTGATGGGATAGATGTGAAATTCTAACTGTTTGAATCATGGTTAACTTGTAAAAGTAAATATTCAAATCCCACAGGAAAATGTAGGGACTTTAAATTCTTGTGTGTTTAAAAACTATTCTGATCTGATTGTTTTGACTTCTGATCTATGAGACTTAACTGGAGTTAAAATATTTCAAATCCAAGGTAAACATTGGACACTAGTTTTCACACTTTTTTGTTGTGCCTTGTTGATGGCCTCTGCTTTTTTGCTTTAGAAAAGAGTTCATGGTAATGACTTTTACTACTGCTAGTTCTATGAAAAACCATTCCTAATGGTAATGGAATGCGATTCATTTCAATCACTTCTCTTGTTACATGTAGGCTATTACTAGGTGGACTGAATATTTCTTGTGTAAAATTGGTTATCAAACTAATGAGATTTTTTTATAATCAAAAGATATATATCATATGATATGAATATGTATATATGCGACATTAATGGGAACCTTTTATAATCAATATGTATATCATATGATATGAATATGGATATATGCGAGACTAATATATTATATAGTTGGTTGAATTGACCAAGTCATTATGTTCATCATTTATATTTTAAATGTAACACAAGAGCTTGTATAATTTAATACATGTATTTTTTTGGTCCTTCTATTTTTGCTTCATATTTTTCACATCTATTTGAATTTGTTTACTATAGACTATTAAAGCCAACAATTATTAAAACTTCGAGTACTCTGTGAATATGGGCCAAAGAGAGCATGTGATAAGAAAAAGTTTGAGTACTTTGTAAATATGGACAAAGAGAGCATGTGATCTGTCTGTATACGATCTTATGTTTGCTGCTGACAAGTGAAGATAATTCTATGATATGAGAATACACTGAGAGAAGAGAATGGTGTGATATGAGAATACATTGAGGTATACAATAATACATTCAGTGGAGAAGAAGAGAGGGCATTCACAATGGGAAAGTAGAGAAAGGAATTTTAAGTCTACAGTAAAGTTAAATGAGGTTTATTTCAATTAAAATGAAGAATTTTTCATGCTTGTTGTATCATTTGAAATGAGGTAATGATGCATACCTATTATCATGGGTGTATGCTTTGTTGTACATGACACCCTAGAAAGTTTTGTTCCCATAAAAAGAAAGGCATAGGAAAGTTCTTTTCCCTTGGTCGCTTTTAAGCCCTATTAAGTTCAGCTGCACATGTAGTAATTATATAGTGTGTATCATCTTATGCATAGAGTGGATATGACATCAAGCTGTGGAATTAATCACTAGGGATTTTTGATCCCATAAAATGCTAGGTATAGGCAAGTTCTTTTCCCTTCATCTCTCATAAGCCCTACTAAGTTAGGTTTCACATGTAGTAATTATGTAGCGTGTATCATCTTATGCATAGAGATGATATGCCATCAAGTTTTGGAATTAATCACTAGGGTAGGTACGAGGGTGTTAGGTGTACTAGCTTCACATGAAATCATAGAAGTTAAGCCTTTGATTAAGGGTGGAAGTGAGACAGATTAATAAAGTTGAGTCTTCAATTAAGGGGGGAAGTGAGAAAGATTAAGCTTAGAAGGTTGGGAAGTGAGATAAATTATTCTTGGAAGGTTGGGACCAGGTTATCATGAAGAGGGAATTTAATATATTGATGAATGATGTGGGTGAAAAGAATTTCTAGCAAAATAGAAAGTATAAGTGATGGTACTCATGTATCTTGGTAGACATTTTTATTTTTTAAATGGAAATTAATGATTGGTTGTTCATAAAAAGAAGGAAAGTACAAAAAGGAAAAAGTAGATGACTCCATGATAAAAGAAGATGATCACAAAAATAATAATACAACAAAAAATAAAATGATGAAAGAAGATGATGTGAGAGGGAGAATGATGTAGTGGCCAATATAATCGCAAGATGAAAAGAGATGATAGAGAAAATGATGCAACATCATGGGAGAATGGATGATGAAAACATAGAGAAGAAATAAATATGTGAAGATGTAGGTATGAAGAATAAATAAAAGAAACAAGGTGTGAATAACAACACCATGTAGATGTAGATGCAATGAATCCATAAAAAAGAATCCCTAAAATGTTTTATGTTTTGTAAATTAATTGGTGCAGCTATGTCTATCATAGGTCTAGGTAGATTATGAAACTACCCCAAACAATGGATTTTGGTGTCCTAAAAGGTTGTGCTAGCATCGCTATCGAAGGAAGGTAATACAGGGTACCTAGGGAGGTACACAAGGGGAACTATAGTAGATGCCTAGGTGCTTAACAGTTTGTATTAGGGCACTTCTTTTGGAACCAAAATTGCACCTTCATTATCGGCTTTTTCACCTTCACTGATGATTTCAGTTACAGTGCCCCTTACAACCTTCATCTGTATGCCATTGCATGGTATTAAGTTGTCAACCCACTTTCCCAAAGAGTATACGTGTTGCCTCCATGAGCGAGGGAGTGGATCACATATGAAATGCATTATACCATAGAACAATAGGTTGATCTTGGAATAAACCAACACTTTCAGATCTATGTTGAACTCCATTAAAGTAGATATAAAGCTCAAGGTTGTAGGAATGAGAAAATTTACCTTTGTTGCCTTCTTTGTTTGTAGAAATAAGGCCACCAAATCTAAGATTTTCACAACTTTCTCCTCCGAGACTGATAAGTTCACTGGTAAGAGCCAATAATTATTTAGATACCCACTGACATGTTGATTTTTAATAATGAAATCATCCAAGACTCCTGATGAATGTACAAGCTTAATGTGTATATGCAAAATGGGAAGAATAAAAATAAAATTCAATTGAGAATAGTTGTGAAAAAAAAATATTATGTATCAAGAAGTTGGAGATTCAAATCCCCTGATTTACCTAGTATCCCTAATTTACATACAGCTACAAAAAGGGCATAACTTAGACATCCATGATTTACCTAAGGGCATGGTATCTAGAGATTATAATGGTTTTCTCAAAAGAATTTTAATTTTTCCTCCTGCTTCTGGTTCGTGTTAATAATAAATGATGTGTTGTTAGGTTTAGTGCTGCTCTTCTTAACACAGAGGGGAACTACTTTATCTGCATGGCCAAAATATTTTGTATATGCCTCCTGAGGATATAAATCCTTGCAGCTTCCTTCTCCTATGCCTGCAGTATCAGTAATGTTCTGATTTATATGATGATTACCCATTAGATTGTTCTGGTCCACATGATAATATTTGGGAGGATTGGTCGTCAAATTCTTGAAATGATCACCTAGATTCATAACATGGTCACCCATTAGGGTCCTTAGATTCACATGGTGATTACCCTCTTCATTTTTCTGGGATTTTCTTGAATTTGACTGACTGTTTCCGAATTCAGAGTTGTATAGTTCTCTTATAGACGTGATTCATACAATGAATAAGGAATCCATCGAATCCCTAGCTTCCATGCTGCGATGGTCACTTTTGTAACCAGACTACTGGTTTTTGTCGACGCCTTCTGGAAACTTCTCTAAACTGTGCTTTTCCTCATATATTATTAATTACAATCGTCCATGTGCAAGTCTGCATACAAATAACTATAAGAGATGGTAGATTGGTTTATTTATACATATATATAACAATCACAAATATTTAATTTAGAAGTTCTTAATTTAGGAATTAAGGACTGTGTAGGATGAGAGCAAAAAATTATGAATTATTGGAATTTTTCTCAAATTCTTTTAACAAAACCATTATAATCTCTAGTTGCTATGCCCTTAGCTAAATCAGGGATGTAAGTTATGCCCTTTTTATAGCTGTAGGTAAATTAGGGGATTTGAATCTCCAACTTGTTGATACATAATAATTTCTATTTTTATTGCACTTTGAAGGTGCACACTATACAATCAAATTTTGATGGGTTAAAGTTTATAAAGAATAATAATTGACTTATTCTAAGTTGATTTTTTTCTTGTATTTCCCTTCATATTTGAAAGAAAATACATTTTTCATATACACATTAAGCTTGTACATTCATTAGGAATCTGCCATCATCATGACAGATTCATGACACCGCCTATCATGATTCCTACCGAGAATCCTTTTTTACCCTCCACAAACAACCTATCCAGTGTCAGGGCAGTAGCGGTCTGAGCATTGTCGGCTTGGGCCAATGAATTTTATTTTTATTCTGACAATATGAATTTTTTTAATGGCAATGGCCTCTTTTTTTTAATGGCCTTTGTTAATGGCCTCTATTTTCTTTGTGCTTTGTTAAGTTTCACCTGTCCAACTTTGATCAGGGACTCTTTGCTGCCAAGGCTTCCGTTACATTCTTTTCAATTGGTCTAGCTGAGAAAGATAGTGAAGCAAAAGTAAGATTTTTCATTATAAAAAAGCTCACATGCTTAAGAGTAGGGATAACTGGGTGAATGCTTGTATGGGTATATGTGAGAGATGTCTTGGGCGTGAACTTGTGATTGTACGTTCTTACGAAAGTGTTCTTGTATTATGTACAGTTAAAGAGTATATTTTATCAATAATTTTTATTGAATATTTCTACAATCTTGTTCACTACCACGCTTCCTAGTTTGTATAATTGTTGTTGCAATGCTTGTTATGATAATTTTAATTTAACATAGAACTAGATCAGTTCTCTAAATTATTATTTTGCATAGTAAAAACTATTGTTGTTATAGGTCAATATACAACTGTTATAGGTAAATATATTATTATTTTGAGAGGAAGATTCCTTGTACTAGAAATGAACATGTCGTCATAGAGTTATCAGTTTGTTGTTGATAGACTTAGTTGGTTTGGGCTTTGCTTTTACACCGATAGGAATTGGCATGTCAGTACAGTCCTTGAGTCCATAAAAGTTGGACTCATAAAGCATGATAACTCATCCATACCATATCTATCAAGTGGATTTCATGGGAACATCAAGCACAAATTGTCTCCTTTGATGATAGGCATGCTAGACATGATCGTGGCATGCAACAACTCAGATCACTAAACCAGGGACAAATTTCATGTGTCCCTTCCTCAACTACCCGATACAAGTAGGCATGGACCACAATATGGGATTTTAAATATTAGCATTGCATCATCCTATAAAATTTGAGGAATGGCTTAACACTAAAACAAGTGCTAACCAAAGCGATTGTTTTCATGGGATTTATTCTAGCATTGCCACACTACTGGAGATCTAATTTCTATAAAGAAACCAGAAGCTAATTAAAGGGATTGGTATTAATTTAAAATATATTAAAAGTTAAGGTGGCATGTTGACATTCATATCGACTTTAAATCTATTAATCAATAGGTTGTGATCATAGAAAAAACAACATAAATCATATCAACTTTCTTTTCCCGAAAAAATGACATAAATTCATGTGAACTTACTACTTAGGAACTATTACCAAATTCATATCTAATTTAGATTTATTAAGGGATTTATAGCAGATCTACACCATTAATGTTTTCTGCATTTTATAAAACCAAAGGAACATATCCTGTCTATGTCTTTTACCAACCATACTAAAATAACAGTCCTAGAATATATTGTACTGAAATAACAGTCCCAGAATTATACTGTCAAGGCTATACAGAGAGGAGATTTATCAATGTCTATAACCCAATCAACATCATTATAGCTACTTGCTATCTGACAATATTCAGTTTTGGTGGAGACAAATTGATATAGGCAAACACCTTATTATGGGAAGAAGCGAGGCTCCAAGTTGTTGTTGGCAAGAGAATTTATCTTGGCAGCTCTAACAGTGATTTTCTTCATGTTGAGGAGATTTCCGAGCAGAAACATAGTATATGGTCCCGATATTCCTTGATGGTACATTATCATCTTCATTTCATTCTAAGGTCAACTGAGGTAGCAAGAAGAATATTGTGAGCAATATGGCCATTAAAGTTGCACAAAAAATATAATTATGACGACAAATAACCTTTGTATGGATATGGCATGCAATTGATATCATTTATTAGTTGTTTCCATGAATGCCTTATAAAGACAACAAGTAATTATTCCATCTATTTTCTAGATTTCCTTGGGCTTTTGGAGAAAGTAATACTTATAAATAATAATGTTTCCCTCAAAGCGTCCTCCCCTTTTGGCACTGTCATCGACTAGGGTAAGTTTTTTATAGTTTTTTATTTGTATGTGGATGTCTTTCAGTTTTGTTGGTAGTATTTTCTTCCTCCAACGAGGTTGGGTTTTATTTCGGGAAGTCCTGGGCTATTCATTGGTTGTTGGGCTCTAGTCTTCTCTCATTCTAGTGGTCTAGTGATTTTCTATGCTCATCACAATCCAAGGGGAATACTCTTCTAGAAACCATCTCATCCATCCAAGTAACCACTATCAATATGCCACTTCTATGACCAACAAACGAATGTGCCACTTCTATGTCCAACAAGTCAGATCATGAGCCATCTAGACTTCGTCAAGCAACAAAGTATTATCTTCTACATTAGTTGATTCCCCCCCACACAGATTAAAGACATAATCTATCATCAAATTTCTTCCATCAATGTCTGTAACCCAATCAACATCATTATAGCTACTTGTTGTCTAATAATTTTCAGTTTTGGTGGAGAAAAATTGATATAGGCTTGTTGTCCTTCATTCAAAATTGTTTGAGGACAATGCTTTGATACTTCTAATTATGCATATCTCTAGTCACTAGAATGTCATAGTAATAATGCAACTCACCTAGATCCTTCATCTGAAAACAAAATAACATTTTATTTCTGGTTGATGGAAAACTTTATGTGGCTCTCTATGAATATTAGACCTTCAAATCACAATGTAACTACAATAATTTTATTTGTATCAGCCTAATGAGCTGACTTAGAGACGCCTTAGCTCTCATCATGAGTCCCATTTCCCATTGAAGAGCACTTATTATTCGTTTTCTGCCTACATTTTCTGAATTTACAATCAGAAACAAAATAGTAAAAGTTTTTTTGGTATACATGTTGTCATATATTTCAACAGTTATTTATGTAATGATCCTAACTAACGTCCACACATTTTTCTTTGCAGATTTTTGTTACATTACTTTCTTGGTATATAGACAAATGGTTGACCGGGTATTTGTGTTGTTTTTGGTATTTATAGTATTTATGTTGTTGATTTAGTTAGAGATTGGTTTTATTTTTATAAAAAACTCTAAAACGATACTTCAAAATTTTGTGTGTGACCAGTTAGAGGCTTGTTGGAACACTTTGAGAGACTTTTCTATAAGTTTTGGACAGATTTTCAATGCTCACTCAACACTAAAAAATTAAATATTCATAGATTCACTCCCTAGGTTTATTTGTTGGTCATGTTATCTTGAAAAAGAATTAATAATCAAGTTAAAACTTCCAACTTTATCGAGCCTATTACATGGTGCATTCAGGAAAATATCACATCATCATCTGAATATTCAGATGAACGGCCAACAAGACGTGTTCCAAAGACAGATGAATACTTCAATGAAATGATATATTGCAGTTGCAAAATGTGCCAAAATAGGAAACTAAAGAAGCAAAGGCTAGTTTTTATCCATAGATTGGACCATGGAGTTTATATAGAAGAGGTGTACTATAATTAACAAATTGTTTTCCTTATAATAAATAAATATGCACATTATTTAATACATTATTATTGATCATTTGAATTGATTTTTTTCGATGAAAAATCACTTCTGGTTCCCAATATTCCTAAAGAACCAATGGATTATATTGATAATAGCCACTCTCAAGATGAAGGAAAAAACACATTTATGGATAAAACCACTTCACAGATAAATGAGGCTGGTGGCAATGAATTTATCCAGGACTTATACACATCTTTTGAAGAAGTTATTGATTCACCCCTCACTTAATTGGTTAGGACGCCTCTTTTTGCAAATGTTGAATCTTCTATATTGGCGACACTTATGTTGTTGTTGAACTTGAAGGTTACACATGGATTGAAAAACACATGCTTTACTGATATATTAAGGTTGGTTTTGATATTCCTATAAATTAATTCTCTAGATGTATTAAAAGTTTTGAATATTTTGTATAGTTATAAAAATAATTTGTTGTACTATGCAAACTTTTGGCAAACAAAAACTTCCAAAGGACAATAAGTTGCTTCATTCTCATATAGAAGTATCTTCAATAATGAAAGACATTGGAATGGAGTATAAAACATATGATGCATGTCCAAATGACCATATATTGTACTATGGAGAGAATGAAAATTTACAACAATGCCCACTGTGTCACACAAATAGATATTGTCAAGATCAAGTATCCAAGAAGGTTCCTTATAAAGTACCACGACACAATCCACTAAATCCAAGGTTTAAGAGAATGTTCAAGTGCAAGGAGTTGGCAAAATATATGGATTATCATGCACAAGGGAGAAGCCAAGATGGTGTCATGTGAATGGTTGCAGAAAATAAATATTGGAAAGATATTGAGGAAAAATGGCCACATTTAAGAAATGAGCCTAGGAATGCAAGAATTTCTCTAGCAACGGATGGTGTCAATCCTTTTGGAGATCTTAGAACAACGTATTATGTTTGACCAGTGTTAATTATAAAAAACAATCTTCCCCCTTGGATGGAAATGAAAAAGGAACATGCAATGTTAACTCTTATCATACCAGGTACTAGAACATATGAATGCAATGCTCTCTTGAATTTTATATAAAAATATTTTAATTCAGTTAATCCTAATAAAGAGCAGTTTGTTTACTTAGAAAAATATCAGTTAAAGGATATGGATGTATACATGGAGCCCCTCATTGACGAACTTCATGAATTATGGGATGGTGTAAATATGTATGATGTATCAAGACCTGTCAATGATAGAAACTTCCTCTTTCATGTGATTCTTATCTGGACAATTCATGACGCCTTGGGGCTCTCTATTTGTTGTGGTAATATTGTTGTTGTAATGTATTATAGATTACATTTATAATTATTGTCTTCATTTTAGTATTTACTAAATTTGGTTTCCAATCTTATTTTAGGGCTACAAATAAAGGGGAAACATGGATGTCCATCATGTGGGCCAAAATTGTTGCATAGGTAGTCAAAGGATCTTAATAAAACTGTATATGATGAGTATAGACAATTCTTACCACAAAATCATTGCTACCGAGTGTGTGATAAACATAAGTTCAATGGAAAGGAAATTGAAATAAGGAAACCAATAAAGATGAACCCACGATGAACCCTGCTAGGTGGAAAGCAATGTATGACAAAAGAGAAGGGAAAGGTTTTCACCTCTGAATGAAAAGACTCTCTATTTTTTACATATTAGAATATTATGAGAACTTTACAATAGCCCACCTACTAGCTACTATTCACATCGGGAAAAATGTGGCAGAGCACTTGTGGAAACATCTAAATGGAACTAACCTTGAAACACAAATAAAGTTAAGAAATGACCTTCGAGTTGCCAATATAGTTCCAAACATGTCGTTGCATGAAGATAACTAATATGTTCATGCTCCATGGACTTTTACATCAAATGAGAAAGAAAACATCATTTCTACTATCAAAAACATAAGATTTTCTTCTGGCTTTAGTGCGACATTAAAAAACTTATTCACAAGAGATGGATCAGAGTTCTCAGGCCTAAAAAAACATCATTGGCACAATTGGATAAAGGTAACGTTGTCACATGTTAGATTTGTTGGAACTTAATTAGAAAATTGTATATCCTAGTGATAATATCAGTTCATGCATATTTGAAGTTCATGCATATTTGAACATGGTTATTTGTTAATGGTCATGCTAGTATTGTGATAGTATAATCTCATGCATATTTGAAGTTCATGAATATTTTAACATGGTTATTTGTTAATGGTCATGCAGCATGTGTTTCCTATAGCAATACCAAGTACTTTGACCATGATGTCACGTTGACTATTTACAAATTATGTAAATATCTAAGGTATTTTCAATCCATCATGCATACTCTTCCATGAATCTTATCATTTGAAGTGCATCACTGGTTATGCCTTTATGTGAGTTCTTACTTTTAGTTTACGAGAAATCACGTCTTTATTGTAATACATGGTAATACTTGTAGGTGGGTCTCATCTAAAGAGATACATCAGAATGAATTGAAGTATTGGAAGAGGAATGTTTCACTTTTGATGTGTGATATTCAAATGTGCTTCCCTCCAAGCTTCTTTAATTCTCAAGAGCACTATCTTGTACACCTTGTAGAAGAGATTGAACAATGTGGTCCTATTCATATTCGAACAATGTCGCTCTTGGTGAGATATATGAAGGTCTTAAAACAATTTGTGAGGCAAAAGGCTCGACCAGAAGGGTCCATAGTTGAGGGGCACATGGCTTTGCAGGCAATGGTTTCTTTGAGTGAGTACTTACCTCAATTGCATATTGAAGCTCTGCGATTATGGAATTATAACCAATGTCAATCATTTGAAGGAGAAAAATTAGAGGGCGAAGGGACTACAAAGAGGATAAAAGGTAAAAAAAATGTTAGTAGTAGTTATTTTTATCTTAAATTTTATAATACATGGCTATAAATAATTATTAATTCATTGAACAAATATATTTTTCATTGTAGATGCTAAGGAGTAGAAGGAATTACATTTGTATGTTTCATACAATTCTGACTTTATGTTGGAATGGATGGAGAAGTACGCTGAACAAAAGAAATTAGAAGATGAAAATGCATGGACCAATATATATAATAGACATGGTGAAAATGATAATCGAGGATTCCCTGCAAGCCATAAAAGAAAGTGGTCAGGCAGATGCTCATGGAATTGGATAAAGACCAATATTTAAAATGAGGAAACAAAAGGGAATGATAGAGTGACACAAAAAGAATTGAATTTCATAAAAGGATCTATAAATGGCGAGGTGATATATATTGATATGTTACACATATTTAATAAATTTTCTGTTAAATTTTATATCCTTGAATCTAATTAGTTAATATTTTTGTGAATATAGGTAAGATATTACAAAAGAATGTGGAATTTTTTTCATCATTATCGCATCAGAAAAGTTGATGAAAAGAGACAAACTTATGATTGTGGAGTTTCAGCATCATTTGAGGTGGAATGTCGTTCACATGCAAATGATAGACAACCAATCAAAAGCACACTTTACTACTATGGAGTGTTGGAGGATATTATAGAGCTTGATTTTATGTCTTTCAAGAAAGTTATTTTTCGTGTTGAATGGTACAAGCTTATCGAAGTGGGTGAATAAAAAACTATCTTGCTCCATAATAATGGATTCCATATGATCAATACATCTAGGTTTGAAGCCACTTCTGAACCTTATGTGTTTCCAAGTCAATGTGACCAAATTTTTCTCATTCCAAATTTAGAACAACCTGCTTGGTCATTTGTGATTGATTATGATCCAAGGAGATGAAGAGTAACATTTGTTCCAGATGTAGAGGACCATGATTTACTTGAAGATGCAGAAGTTCCCCTAGAAGACATAGATGGCCAAGATGGATATGATGTTATTGTCAGTGATGTGTATGACCAAGACGAAGATCGTGACAAGTTTACTGAAGTGTCTGAAGGACATGACCAAACACATGGACATCAAGTGCATGAAGCTGATGAATTTATTGATTTTAATTTACCTGTAGTTGAAGGTGGTGAAGACTATGAAAATTATGGTATTAATTTATTTGTGGATTTAGGGTCCATTAATGATGGGGTATTTATGCCATCAGATGAGGAAATTTCATGTGAGGATGAAATTTTTTTATCACTATGTTTATTCTAAGATATTTTCAAGGATTCATCACAATTAGTATTGAGTTTCTAATTGTAATAGACATTAAGTAGTTTGAATGTTTAAGGTTTTAATTGAAAAACACATATATATTTGGTGGAGGCACCTAATCTACTACACTTCAATTTATTAATTGAATTTTTCAAAACCTTTACTTTATACCATCGTCAACTAGGCAAGAGAAACATAATATTATTAACCTAGAAAAACTTTTCATATTAAGTATTGTTTATGTTTTTTTTATGTATTGAAACATATTGAAATTTTTTATGTTATTTTTCATGTGCTAGTGAATTTCAATTTTGTTATTAATGTCACTAGCATATGTTATCAAATCAATGTTTTCTTATTTTTATGTTATTATGTGTTTTTTTAAGAATGTTACTTCTGAAATGGGGGATTCAATAATCTTAACCGCTTTTATGGAAATGTTAACAAATGCACAAGGGCAAGACATTGCTATGATGGTGCATGAGGTAAGCTTGAATATTGTATTTTATAGGCTCAATTATCTTATGTTCTTTATTATATTATGCTAATTTATATTTTGGAATGCAGGCAATTTCTAAAGTCATTCCAACCCCTATCACACCTTTCAATACATCTAAGCTTATGCTAGTGATAAAGCTTGATCAATATTTTTGTGCATTAATTTAACTTATTTCACTTTATATATTTATTTATGTTTGTGTTTTTGTTAAGCATGCAATTTGTTGGCATGCAGGATTCATTTATGCCAATCAATACATCAAACGTTGCCATGAAAGTATCATTTATGCCCCCTAATACATCGAATGTTATGCAAAATGTAAGGTTCAACAGTCTATTTGTGTGAGTTCGATTATGTTATTTGTTGAGAAATCTAGGGCATACCAATGGACGTGACTTTTACCTAATTATGTTATTTTTTTGTATACTTTTACTTCATCTATGAGCACTTGCTTCAATTTGTATGCTTACCATGATGCCTTCTTACTATGATGAATTCAACCATGGCAAATGTCTTTCATCTTTTAATTTTTTCTTGCTATTCATCTATATTATACTTGAGCATGAAACCCATGCCTCAAACATAACAAAAATGATTCTATTTTTCCTTCTTTACATAAATTACATAAAATCATGATTAAATATGTCATTATGAAGACCAAACCTAGTTTACATATTTCAACTTTATTCATCTTTTATTCCATCTTATTATTTATATTTGTGCCTTGCAGGTTCTTTCTAGGGTGACTCCAACAAGTATACAATCTGTTGGTATACAGGTTTATGTTCTTCCGGCGAAACCTAGACCAGAACCCCATAACATGCCCTCTACATCAAATATTGATGTTCCTAGTATCCCTGTTGAATTCCACTTGCATGCTCCTATTAGGAGTACATCAAAATTAATAAATAATCCATCAAATGTGTGTTCAGTTATAATTCTCCTACCAAGACTGAAACAAGTTTGTTCGAGGAGTCTCATAGATTCGTAATCAACAATGTTAAGGCTCCTACCAAATACTCCCAAAAAAGTTCAAATCATACAAGAAATGGTTGAACAAATTCAGTTATGGGAAATTCCATTGTTGGAGAGTGCAAAGGCTACTTCAAATGAGCAGGTAAACTTATTTTAATTTTTTTATAATTTCATTTGTTACGTTTAGGATAATTAACTTAGAAATGAAAGTAGTTTCATATTTTGGTTGTATTTTTAACAATTCCAAAATTTCTTTGTAAATGTAGGAAATAAGTGAGAAAGTGCCCGGTGTACCTATAAGGGAATCTACCTCAACCCCCAAGACTACAATAATATCATCAGTAACTAGAAAAGGAATGCAAGAAGTTACAATCTTGCTCACTTTAGAAGGAAATTTCTTGAAGGATGAAATGGGGTTAAAATTTTATCACTTTATTTTTTGTCGTGCAGAACAATTATTTGGAAATACCATCCAAATGGATTGGAGGAAGCAAGCCAATGCTAAAAAGGAAGAACTATTTTTAGATATTGTAATAGAATTTGGGAATCCTGGTCTTCATAAAGAAATTATTCTAGATATTGCATGTAAATACATTCACTCAAAAAGAGACAACTTAAGGTCAAAGTTGACAAAAAAATTGATGTATCCACATCCAACTTCGATCACAGACCAAGTGACGTGGGATGAAATTATGAAATATGCCAAGTTTAAAAGGAAGGTGCACAATAATCCAAACTATAGGCCATTTGTACGAAGAGGAGGTAAAAGGCGACTTCCAACTACAACGAAAGCAACCCAAGCTATGGTGTCAAGTATTGGATCTCATAAATTAGGATGTGGTGGATATAATAGCATTCATGGTGGCATGGTAAGTGAATATTTTCATCTATTATATTTTCTATTTTAGGGAAAATAACCATAGTCGCATTGAGTTAGTTATATCTTGTTAGTCATTATAGCTCATAAATATGATTATCTTTGTTAATGTAGGTTCACCAATTTCAGAAGGAAGCTTCAGAGGAAGAATTAAAATATGCTTTATTACACGGTTCCCAAGGTCTACGACAACACATGATAGATCGAGGGGAAAAATTAATTACTGGTTATGATCTGAGGTTAGGTGTTTATAATATCTTATGAAATATGCAATAATTTAATTGGAGGTATAATGTTATTTTAACAAGTTAAATTGTGTTGTGTATATGAATCCCAACAATCTAAATCATCAGGTGAAACATCTGGGAGTGAGAATGAGGAGGAGATACAAGCACATGATGAATCATTTTTTGCATACAATCATTTAATTGCCATTCCTGAACCTTGGCAAGAAACCATCGTTGAATTTAAGCAAATGGGAGACAAACATAATGAGGAGGGTGTTGAATGTGATGAGCAATCCACACCCACAATTATAGTAGCGCCTCGTAGAAAGAGGACAAAAATTATTAATATGTGTTAAATATTAATAACTTGAATGTGCATCTCTCCAGCTTCTGAGGATTTCACTAGGTTGTGAGGGTCCAAACATAAACTAATTTTGTGTGCAACAAAACAAATTTTGAAGATACTTTGTTTTTTTGAATTTTGTGGAACAAATTTTTTTTTGAAGGTACTTTGTTTTCCTATAGCACTATTTTTATGTGAGTGTCACAGAAAACAATGCCTTGACTCTAGATGATGAATTGAATATATTGTGATGTGACTTTGGGGTAACAATAGTTCTCTTCAATGACACTCCTACAACAATATTCTCGACTGTATGGATTTGTACACTTATGATAGTTCATACTTGATGATTTTTTTGTGAAGAATTATATTTTACATCATACCTTTTTTGAATTTAATGCTTATTATTTGTGTTTCCAAGAGGAAGGCCAACCATCATGAGTGAATATTTGTGTTTTATCTACCATATAGTTAAAATAGTTAACTATCAAGATTAGGGTTTACTTTATAGGAATTCAAAATCATGATGTGAAATCTTGTTTCAAGATCATCATCTTCTCATTTTAAAACAACCCTATATTGTTTTTGGCATTATACATAAAACCTAGGAAATATTTCTTTGAACAATTTACTTTTTGATAAAAAAACTGGAATCTCTTAGATCCATACCCTCTCACTTGTCTATGTTTTTTGCTAAAATTTGAAGGATCCCATTTATTTAATTTCAAATTCATATTTCCTACTAGAACATACATATGATCTGACTCCAAAGTCCTCTCCAAATAGGTTTCTCCATAGGTTTTTTAAAGCCATAGCTTTAGCAAACCAGGACAATTTTTTTATACCCAACCAGTCAGCATGGAAGCATTATCATAAACATACTCCATAGCAGCAACATGAATTGGAGCGGTAAGTTATGAAACAACTCTTGTTTTACTTTCTTTCCTTATAAATATATTTCTTAAGGAGTTGTAGGTTAAAGAATTGCGTTGATTGTTAAAATTGGCTGGAATTTGGCTAAAAAAATTAAGAAATTTTGTAGTAGCAATGTTTGAATCATGTTTTTGATAGTGGAAATAAGTTCAAACTATAAAAAATCTCTAGAGTACCCAGATAACTATAACTTAAATTTACCAAATTTTCTTAAAATTTTACCGAAATTTTCATGATTTTGAAGGCAAAAAAAACATTCAAGTTAGATACTTGGTTTTCCGGATGAAGTTTATTAGTATTTGTTGCGTACTGGTTTTTTAATGAATACACGCATCCTGATGAAAATAAACGTCTACATCTTAGCAAAAAGTTGAATCTTACGCCTTCCCAAATAAATTTTTGGTTTCAAAATCATCTCTCACATATTAAGGTATGCATTTTTTTAGGGTTAAAACACTGCAAAATTTCATCAAGAAATTATTTTTCTTTTACTTTAGTTCACTCATACACATCACTTATGATACTCTTGGATTGGTTAGGCTAAACAAGAGCATCACAATATCATAACTTTGAGGGGGGAGCATGAAATAATTTTAATGGAAAATTGATCTCTTAAAGGAGCAATGACGAACATCAGCTGTTACAACTTACAATTGTGGAGGACCTGTGATTCTCATGGAGAAGCCTTTGGAAGAACGAGAACTGCGGGTTGAGAACGTGATATTATGAATTGAGGTTTGTCTACACTGCCATTAAAACATAATTTATGTTTGAAATATTAATATTGAAGGGCATTTTCAGAATTTAATGGTTTCATACATTCACTAAAACTAAAAGGTTTCATACATTCATTTTGGAAACGGTTTGATTTTTTTCAGAAGAAAAGATAAGATAGTACATATATCACAGATTGGTTATCTTTTCTGTTATGTCATCATTCATTTTCTGAAGAAATTCTCAAACAAAAAAAGTGAACACAAATATTGCTAAAAGACTATTACATCTTTGTTTATGTCAGTCAAATCCATCTTTTCGAGTTCCTACAAGGCATAGTTTGGGTACCACAAAATTGAAGAAAAGTATATAAATCCTGTAGACTGTCAAAATATATTATAAAAAGATGGCGTATATAGCAACTATTCCAGTCAAAGCCTGCCTTATTTTCCTATATCGTCTGACCATTGTGATTTTCTCCACCTATTCCATCAAGTATAGTTGATAGAGCTTGCATTGAACATAATTCCATGAACAAAGGATGCAAGAAAAACTTAGCTTTTTTTTTCTTCTGATTCTTTTTTAGATATCATATCGGTTGTCCAGTTCTATTCTTTATATATAAGTGATCAAAATTTACAATCTGAAATTGTCTTACCAAGATTTTAATGGGGCCAACCAATTTTTTAAAATTGAAAGGTTGAAATTATTGTTTCTCTTTACCTAGTCAATAATCCCTTTAGCATCTCCATAAATCAGAATGTGAGCAATACCAAACCATTTTGCAGCAATGAGTATCCCCACAAGACCATGATCTCTGCTCTGTTGTTTTACCGGTGCCTTCTTCCCGCCAGAAGTGGTGACATTTTTTGGGCTCAAATCACTTAAATCACTGCCTCTCATGTACAAGCCCTCCTAGAACTTTCCCCATAGATGAACCCCACATGGTATAAATTCCATACCTCCCTGAATCCGAGGCTATGTAGCCTTTTTTTGGAGGAATGGCGCCTACTTTATTGAAATAAGAAATGGTATTAATGATGTCTTCATGTGACTAATATAGCTTCTCTAAAAAATCAAGGCATCATGTCTTCTCCATAAAGTCCATAAAGTGCAAAAGCGAAGGGTCCTAAATTTTTAATATTTTACCCAAGCTTTAATCTATACTACCAGCTAATGCCTAGGACCTTTTTCTTCAATATTATAATGCCATGGCCTGAGCATAATGAAAAATATAGAATAAATGATTAATATCCTCCTCCCTTGCCCAACAAAGTATGCACATGCTTGGACGAGAGAATCCCCTTCTAAGGAGATTATGCCAAGTAAGGATGCGATTGTGAAAAAACATCCATCCAAAACATTTTAATTTAAGCTAGATCTTCCACTTCCAAAACCCCTTATACTATAGAGAAAGAAAAGTAGAGAAAAAAAAGGTCCCCTCCCACAATAGAAAAAAATTTATAGATATTTTTTACCACCGCATATCCTTTGCATAGGAAACCTTCCCAACTCATATAATCCTCATTTTTGTTGAGGGTGATCCTTACATGCCTCAGACTCTGTACATATTCCCTCGATTCGAGCTCTTGGAAGCCATGAAAACCCAACTCCTCACTAGTCAACCATTCCTACCCATTCAGAAACCATTCCTGCTCATTCAAGTTATGATGCCTCGTTTTACACATCTAATTTATATGTACAATGTGCACATTATGTAATTTTTTATTAATCTGCTCTGATAATGTATGGTTACCATACATACCCACCATTGTATCAAGACCAATTTGGCGCATCACCTACATTCCATCGAACCTGACCCAAAAATAATGCTAAAACCAAGAGCATGCTCTTTCAAGTGGAAGAAATCTGTAACTTTTTTCTAGCTCCACCACAAACCCAAAAGGTAAAAGATAGATCGAACAAATATTTTTCATGGATAATGCTTGACCATAAACCATTTCGTTCTACAGCACACCACAAGTTTTTTTCATTAAGAGAACCTTGTTAAAAGATTCAGGGTCTATAACCCCATCCGCATTTCCCATAGAACTGGAAATAATGGACCATCGGACTAGGTGAAGCTTGCGTTTCATATATTACATTTTTTTCAGTTTTCAATATTTTATTTGTTGTTTTAGGGTTCTGATTTGAAGTTAAGCTCGGCTTTTAAAACGTATATTTGTCATTTAGTCTTTACTTTCAGTATTAATTATTTGTTTTTCTTGCCAACTAGGGTTTTTTTTTACAGTGATGACTGTCTTGTTAAGACACTCTTGATGAAAAATCATCAGTTCCAATTACCTAGTAAACAAAAAAAATCCAGCCATAATAAAGATCCTCATAAACAAAAATTATTTTTGTTTCTACAGAGTGAAATTAATCCTATTATTTTTGTTTCTACTAGAGTGAAATTAATCCTATTAATGCAAAAACTCAGAGATTATGCAAAAAAAACTTCTCACAACTATGATATTGCGCCCATGATCAGTGGCATTTAAAGCTTCACTGTTTATTTCTGGATGGAAAACAAACAACCCTTGCAACATAAATTGGCTCCTTAACAGTGATAACCATGGTCTTTCATTTCAACTGCTTTTCAGGTAGTCTATTTAATATCATCGTCCAGATTTATTTCCCTACATCATCCTTTAAGTCATTCAAAGGCGCGTTTACAGTAGAAATTTATGTATTTCCAAAGTTGAAGTAGCTTCAAATTCTACAATATATGTATATCTTAATATAGTACAAGTGCTCTACTAAGAATATTTAATGTCTATCTATATAAACAGGACCATACGATCAACAAGTTGGAGAAAATTATAGTTCTTAGGATAATTTTGGCTGTGAGAGTTTTGAAGCTTTCAGGGAGATTTTTTACTGAAGGGTGTGACGCATTCAGAATATAAACAAATTAAAGTTACATTATTAAGCCTTAGTTCTACAGGCTCTCAGTCTCCAGTATGAGTAAATATCCTAGCTGTAAAAAGACAGTAATAAAGAAAGTTCCCTGGACTCATGAGGATGACAAGGTTCTAGTTAATTACATTCAAAAGAATGGCCATGGGAGTTGGTGTGCTCTTCCCAAGCCTGCTGGTCTGTGACACACACACACACACACACACATATATATATATATGTTTTCCATTTTTTTTAAACATTGCATATGAATAACAGATGTTCCATCCAATAGATGCTCCTCCGTCATAAAAATCCTAATTTTAATGTATATATTTTTCAGTTGGACTTGCATATATATATGTTTGTGTGTATATGAAGGGCTTCTTCGCAATGGGAAGAGTTGTCGTTTGCGGTGGACGAATTTTTTGAATCCTCATATCAAGCGAGGCTCCTTTACACAACAAGAAGAGGAATCTATTATTCTGTTGCATGCAATTCTAGGAAACAAGTAAAGAAACAGAAAAATGATTTATTAATGAATTTGAATGGGTAATATTCGGAAGATCAACATTGTAACTACTAACTATATTATTGAAGACCGTGGTGTTCATTTTTGGTTTGTATGTAATCCAATTTGATTGACATTCATTGAAGCATTCTATCAAACATGAATTTCTGAAAATAATATATTTTGTTGGTTAGTTATAGAATATTATTGTGACTGACAAAAATAATTGTGTGTTTTTTTTCTCGATTTTCCAAGTGTAGAGAGTTGTTGCGATTGTAGAAAAAATGTGTGAGAAACCATTCATACAAATGTCATCACTTTCTCCTGTACATGATGCTTCTCCGAGTCTGATAACTGGTAGCACTAGTGTCATCAACCTTAATAGCCCACATTCCACTGTAAATCCCAATTTGAATTTCCTTAACCAAGTTAATATTGTAGGCTGAGCCGGAAGTCCAAGAGGAATCAACAAATACTACACAAAATAACTTGTTGTGGCATCCATTAATGAACTCATCAGAATGGTTTGAATTCAACAACCTTCCTAGATCAAAAGTCCTCAGAATGTGATAAAGGAAATGCCAAATATGATGAGTATTTTCGTCAATTCCCGATGTTTATTGGTCTGAAACGGTTGGGATACCGAACTGAGGAAAATAGAGATGTTGTCACTATGCTTATGAATAGCATGGATCTAGTGGAGATATTTATGAATTCGGTATGTAAGCAAACAACCACCATTTCATCTTCTTGCCTACTTCATTGGTAATTTCTAACTACTGCTACTGTACACACTATTGAACTAACTAACTGAACTTTAATATATAATTCATAAACGTTGTTCTGAAATGTTCTCATCAATTGTTTCTAGAGCCACGACCTTGGAGGTCTTATGCGATGGTGTAGGGGGTACCATGAATGGTCAACTCCAACTGGTGTGTTATCTTTTTT
Organism: Pinus albicaulis; assembly: GCA_034641835.2. Taxonomy (NCBI): domain Eukaryota; kingdom Viridiplantae; phylum Streptophyta; class Pinopsida; order Pinales; family Pinaceae; genus Pinus; species Pinus albicaulis. The sequence continues at coordinate 1,405,780,046 of CM076570.1, forward strand.
TTACTTTTATAAATATTAGTAATAGTCTCTAGGATTTTTTTTATATTTGTGAAGAGAATTATACTAATTTCTTTTTCGAAATCTTGAACCTCATTAGAAATATTCAATGTCATGTCATAACAGATGCATATCGACCTGCATGTTCTCTCACCACTCGGTCTAGTTAGAGAATTCTATTTCTTCAGGTTTTGCCAGCAGATTGATGCAGGAGTTTGGGCCGTCGTGGATGTTTAAGCAGACAGTTTAGTGGAGAAATCAATTCCAGTGAATTGCAAGAGGCATCCATCGAGATTAATATTTCAAGACCTCCCTCGCAATTGTCACTACTACATGTGAGGGTGTCTTAAGGCAATGTTTAAGATAACAGTCAGCATGCAGGAAGCATTATCACAGACATACTCCACAGAAGCAACAAGAATTGGAGTGAGTTATGAAACTACCTTGTTTTACTTACTTTCCTTATAAATATATTTTTTGAGGAGTTGTAGGCTTTCATTTGCAGCAAAACTCTATGGTGGAAATTTGGGAGCTATTAGTTCTGATCTCTGATATTTAACTAATTCGAGGCTGGTATTTAACATAGATCTGTGTTATGACAACATTGAAATTAAGTGTAAATTGGGCAATCAATTGTACATTCAAATGCATCTAATTTTTTGCTAATTTTTGTTATCAAGGAAGCCAATTCCAATTTTACAAAGGTGTTGAAATGGTGGAGCTAACCACTGGATATGAATTTATTTTTCTAGCATTTAATGTGATTGAACCTTTTAGATTTATATGTCAGAGATTAAACTCTCTTGTAAGATGAAGAAATATTGTACATTTTTCTCTTACCTCATAATAGTCATGAAATGAAGTTCCAAATGAGGATCTTGCATGTTCAAATTCAATAACATGAATTTATTTTTAGTGAATATAAGTGTGATGCCTTATTATTTTCAAGGTTGCTTTCCGGAATTGTTAAGTGTTGGGAAATTTTTTATTCACTTAAAGAAAAAGAATGGAATTTATTCTTTCTTTCCATAAAAAACAGAATTTTAAGGTAATTAAAATCACTATTTGGGAACTTGAAATGTTGAAACCACCTTAAAATAACATTTAAAATGATTTGTTTATTTTTTTAAAATATTTTTTCATATCGTCTCTAGAGAGACAATAATTTGAATTATGGACATATAGTCTCCATAGAGACAATACATTTTTTATCTGAGTTTTTGTCCATAGAGATACAAATGTTATTGTCTCTACAAAGACAAAAATTAAAGTGTCTCTACAGAGACAAATTGTAGACAAATGAAATTGCCTCTTAAAAGACAATAACGCCTATGTCTTTATAGAGACAATTATAATATGTGTTCTATATTGTCTTTATAGAGACAATCGTTTGAGACAGTAATTTTGAGATAGTAATTTTGAGACAATTGTTTGAGACACCCACTTAAAAACAATATTTAAGATGATACACAATTTCTTTTGTCTCTAATTAAGACAATTCACTGGAAAATTGTCTTAAATATTGTGTTAAAACACCCCTACATGTAGTAGTGTTTATAGGATGGATTCCTTATTAAAGGAGTAATTTCATTATTAGTCTTTGTCTAGTTACATATTATAGCATTTGTTTAGCCGTAAAACTGTATTGATTTTGCATTATTTGTTATGTTTTTTCTTTAATTTTAACCAATATCATATCTTAATATATTATTTGTTTTGCTGTCAAACTGCATTGATTTTGTGTTAACAGTTTCAAAAGAATTGTTGCACAATGATCATATTATATGTTTTTTATTCAAATTTCAACATGTTAAAGGTAATAGTGTATTGGTGAGTCTAGAAATGAAGTATATAATATGCTCACCAATTTCCACCTTAGAGAAGACTAAAATTTAATGGGATAAAATGATAACGATATATTATCTAATGATGAAATAAATGGTTTGATTCATAAAGTCTTTGCACCCATGGATCAAGATGTACTCATGGACGATAGAGGATTTGTGATATCCTTCATATTGATCTAACAAAAAAATCCTTCTATGACTGCATATTATCAAATAACTAATATGTTCTCTAATGACTTCAATATATAAATATATATTAGAGACAAAAACAAATACATGCCCGATTATAATATTAGTATGCATCAAAGTGATCATGTGATAATGAGCATGACCTATAACATTCTTCGTCATATGCCTATAGTTGTTATTGAGTCTCAAAAACATAGGTGCATAATTTATGGATTATCATGCTCTGTCTCAAAAACATAGTGCATAATTTATGGATTATCATACTCTAACGAGGAAGAAATATGGTGTTATGCATATGATTACAAATGGTTCTTAAATTATGGTTATGCATATGATTAAAAATTATTCTTCATTTATGGACATAGTAGAAGAATGAGACATATTTACATATCAAATTTGCAATTTTCATTGTCCTTTACTAGATAAAGTCATTAATTCATTCACACATAATGAAATATACTCATTCTTTGTGACCAAAATTTCTTTTAAACATAATATTCCTTCTTAGATGTTCATAAACAAAGTGTGCATAATGATGTAATTGATTGCAAGAAGCAATCTTGTAATTGATCTTCCTCCAGCATTGGAAAAGGAGTAATGTTGTCATTAATCTTCCTTTTCATTCAATGAGAGTCCCCATACCTATAATATATTTACTAAATTTTTAAATTTTGTTTAGAAAATCAAATTTAAAAAAACCTAGCATATGTAAAAATACAAAGATTTAAAAGTTATATGATTATATGAAAAAACTCATAATAAAAATTAAATTAATTATTAAAAATAAAAATCACTTATTAACTTTTTCCTAAATATATGGAGATAATTATTTAATTAAATATAAATTAAATATATTAAATATGTGGAAATAATTATTTAATTAAATACCAATTTAATATATTAAACAACACTAATCCTATACATATTAGATTATATTTTGTCAACTACCATTCCTACCCACGACAAGATAAATTATTAGGAAAACAGCCAATTCTTTTAAATGGTCTTATCATCACATTTAAAAAAACATTGCTCGATTTAATTTAAAAATCATGTAACATGTCAAATTTTAGTTAACATATTTGTAAAACTAGAGATTCATATCTGAAAAAGTACAGATTTGAAGTAATTGAACCAGCTTTTAGCTGAGAACTAGTTTTTCAAAATCTCTTTTACTCCACGTTTGCGAGTGGGTTTGGAACAAAGGTCATTGGTTTCGTAGAATCCACAAGGCTAGACTCTCCTCGCCTCGTAGAAAGTCCGGGAAGCCAATCCCATCTGTGATCTATCAAATTGTAAGTAGCCACGTCTACAATCTCGATTGATGGATACCAGTTTGATGGTACGAAACACACGTAATCTCCTGCTCCAATGAAACTCCCTAGGCCGCTCCAATAAAATCCACCTTTTTCCATCCCTCTCTCGTAGAATAAAGAAGGCATCCGTGCAATCTCTACCCATTTCCACGATGGTAACTCTGGTGACTCTGAAGAATGGCCCTCGACCTCCGTGATAAACTCCCATATGATAATCTCCTGCTTCACGCTCTCTTCTTCCCCACCAGCCTCTTCAACCTGGACGGGCTTCCATCTCGCAACAACTATCAATACCCGGGAGCCGCAGGTGATTATATGTGGCCAAAACAGTGTGCGATTTCAGCGTCTGATCCAACTCCGCACTATTTCAGGGAATGGTGCAAAAAGTATGCGAATGGGGTTGGGCTTTATGGATGATGAACCGTCTGGGATCCTAAAAAACCCGATGCCATTTGTTCTGTTCGCTTTCGTATGGCAATCACTGTAGAATGATCCGTGGTAAGAAATCGTTTTGTCTACTACTAAATCCTCCTGAATGTATCCAGCAATATTCCATCTGTTTTGGGAAGGTTTGTAAATTTGCACCGTTTGTCTTTCGATCCGTCCATTTGCATCCCTTCTGTTAATCCCAATAGCGACAACTCTGTATGAAGCGTCAGTCTTATTCATCTGATCGAAAACAATGTAGTGTCTTTCGTGTAGAGCCGGAATATCAACGAACTCTTTTGTATAAGGGTTGCAGACCTTGCCGTCTAAGGAATTGCTTCGCATGACCAACAGACTGGTTGCAATATAATTTACGGGTTGACAACATCCAGTCCCCCATGAAAAAGCGAGAAGGAGGAGTTAATCCAGGTGCGTCTGCAAAAACAGAATGCCACTGATGGCATTCCGGGAATATTACTGCATAAAAGTAGCCGTGGCTGCTTCTGATTGAGAGACACCTCAGCCCACTTTGATAGGAAATAATTCGAAGAAAGCAATTCGCTCCATTGCTTGCAAACAAGGCGAAATTTATACACAAACTCCACCGGCAGCCGAGCAAATATCTCAGTTTGAAAGTTATCAGGCACTTCGTTGAACAATGACACAAGAAGAGCCACTCTTTGCTGCATGTCCATATGTATAACAGAACAAAGGATTTGTGAAAGCATGCAGCACAAATCAAATATTTTTCTGTTGCATCTTGCAAGCGAGAATAAAAAATAATTCATATTTAATTAAAGATGATATAGATATAAATATAATGGTTTAATTACGAGATTCCGCTTCCAAATGTCTTTTGGTTTTCCCTTTTAACTGTTAGCATTCCACAATGTCCCTTGGGTTCTCTGTAATGGTGACATTCCGCATCATAACCCTACATACTTAAATATCCGCCCCTCATAACTGTTCACATTCCACCGTAACCTACCCAATTATATTTCCAACCTTTTCAAGATCGGCATGGAAAATTTACTGTAGGGAAATATGTTTAAAAATTAAATAAAAACATTGTGATTTAATTAAATAATATAAATTATTATTTAACAATTAAATAATTATAATATTTTCTCATTAAAGGACCTATTTATCACAAATTTTACCAGAAAATATTAGTGGTGTTCACTTGATTCAGTTGATTACACTACCTCCTTACGAAGTTAGAAACTATTTTCATTGTTTTGTAATTTGAGAGGCACGAGATTTCCATGAAATAAGCAGACAGCTTTTGCCATGAGGTTATTTTTTAAATATTTAATTTTAATACCTCTATTTAGCCCATACTAATAAAATGATTTATAAAGTAAACTTAACTAAGCCAAGATTTATGAATTTATAAGATGGATTCCTTATTAAAGAGCAAGTTCATGTCTCGTTACATATTATAGCATTTGTTTGGTTGTCAAATTGTATTGATTTTGTATTATGGGTTATGTTTGTTTGTAACCTTCATTAATTTTTCAAAAAATTATAATTTTTAATTTTGTAGAAAGGTTTTTTTTTTTTTAATTTGCAATTGGCTGAGGGAGAATTTTGATGGGACTTACTTTCTTATCAAGGGCATTTTATTTTCCATATTTTCACTGTCTCACAATTCATATTAAAATAAAATTAAAAAAAGAGTGCTGGTGGGGTAGACTGGCCCTAGTGCTCTGCCAATAATCACAGAACTAACATGGTTGAAAACTCGTTATATAGACAAAACTTGTTATATAGACAAAGGCAGGGGAAAGCAGGATATTTGTGCATATATTTCCTTGGGCGGAGACTCGAACTGACCAAGTTACAGATCATTTACATAGATGGACGGGTTGTTTAAAAGTTACATAGTTCTGTAAGAACTATATTAGTTTTTAAATTTACGAAAGTGTTTAAGGAATCATAAGATTATTTAGTGATGTTGTGTGGTGATAATACAATTATTAAAAGAGTTGTTTTTAGCAAGTGCTGGAATCTGGTGAAAATTTTTGAGGTAAAATCTTGGTTTTTGTTATTTAAATTGGTTTTTTAATTCTATATATGGATTCAGCACTCTCAAAAACCTCTAGGGCACTTCTATTGTGCAAATTTAGCAATCAAACTTCTCTTTTCAATAAATTCCGTAATTAAAAACGCAGCTGGAATTTAGACAAATTACACCATAAAAAGTCACCGTAAAAGCCTTCAAAAATTTGCACTAAAGACTGCTCAATTATTAATAATGAAACCACAACGTTAACTGTAAAAGAGGTGGTGATTTTTTGAATAAATTCTTGGAAACTCTCGTGGAGTCTAGAGGTCCTCAGTTGGGTACAACACTTTAGAATTTGAGATTCCTCAAAAAATAAAAACGAGAGAACTAGAAGTTTCATATTCCAATTGCCCCTGGAAATATTGAGTAGTGTAACCATTAGTGGTTTCACATTTTCATAGCCCTATAAACGCAACGACAAAATATGGGCTGCGTTTCCACATTTTGCATTTGTGAGAATTAGTTCTACGGGAATCACCGACTTCCGTGCCACGATAATGACGCAAAAGAATAAATATAACTACAAATACCTTTGTTGAAAATATTCAAATATAAATCAACCTTACCTTTTCGTTATAATATGTTAACATTAAAACAAAATTACAGGGAAATCACGTAATATATATTTTAAATCTATTCAAATCTAAATCAACTTGGCTATCACTGTAAAATGACGTGCTAAAAGCCTAAAAGTAGAGACTTCCCGCACTTCCTTCCGCATTCGATGGGGATTCTCAGATTGAGGTGTAGTAGTTGGCAGAGCTTTCCACATTACCTTTTCGTAAAATCAACTCTTCATATAATTAGAGGGAACTTTTTTATGCTAATTATTCCATCAATAACGCCATTTAATATGGAAGAGCAAAGCGTCCGTCACTTTATGCTCACCACCAAATTTGACACTCGAACCAAATCAATGACTACCATCCTTCAACCTCCTTCAACCTGTAAACGAAAACTTCGCTATTTCAATTTGTTGGAATTTTACTTCTAACCACTGACATGAATAAGAAGTGGTGCAACGCACAAATTCCAACAATTTTGACAGCAAAGAAGGATAGTCGCAAATCCGATAAGCTAGAGGCGTTTTCATGCAATTCACGCAAAGATCGAAACAGATTGTCGAGTCTTAAACTCTGGGTTTAATTCCATCTAACGCATTGACCTACCTTTTTCCCGCAATCCGCAATCTCAAGTCTTTTGTTTTACGATTTAAAGCCATTTGCCATATGTTGTTTTACCACCAATGCGATATCTCGCGGGACCTACTTCATATTTTACTGTATGGACCAAACTCTATTTTTCTGTTCATTTCATTTATATTTCACTTTTCGCACTTCCCACCGTTTAAGCCGCCTGCAGAGCGCATTTCGCATTACTTACCACTTACCTTTCAGCAGTCACAAGTTAAGTTATTTGACATGCGATGCAACCGTGTTATCGCACATCGCATTCACAACCTTTTATGTTTACTCGTAAAGTTTCGCGGGTTATCTTATTTGTTTTGCGATGTGATATCACTATCACATATCACAATCACCAAGCTTTAAGTTTCCGCCAAGTCGCCCACAGGTTATGTTATTTGATTTGCGATGTGATCGTGCCATCGCACATCGCGACCACAACATTTTATGTTTATCCATTTTTGCACCAGATAAAATTTAAGCTCGTCGATCTGCAATCTGCAATAAGGAGCCGGATATGATGAGGACTCAAGCCAAATCACATAAAGTTTGAAGTTCATCAGTTTGTGTGTTTGAACGTATTTTCGCGTGTTTTCCCGTGTAATCCAAAAATACGGCCTGCGTGTCGATTAATGAAGAAATGGATCTTCTGGTAGCCCAAGGACGAATGTTTGTTGAACGTCAGTTCAACATTGAACAACATTGATTAAAATTAGTTTTTCAGGCTTTGGCCACTTTGTATTAAAAGAAATGTAATTTCATTTTTAGACTGTGATGGAATAAAAAGAAATTTGTTCCTCCCCTGTGTAACGCTTCATGTGTATGACTGTTAATTTTAATTTCGACATATTGTTTGCATTCTCTGTGATTGAGGAAACACATTTCCTCTGTTTGATTGTATTCAGAATTTATCAACATGGTATCAGAACTTGCCATTAGAAATTTCAACATGGTATTAGGGCAGGTCTAGGCTCTTAGTCAAAGAAGCACCAACTCGCTTTCTTTGCTGTAGAAGCTGTAAGATTGGTTTAAAAAACAAATTTCTCCAGTAGTGAGAAAGCTTATGTTTTACACAGTTAAGAATATTGTTTGTTTAACACAGTCAGAATGGCAGCAACAGGCACTAGCCTGAGAATCCCCAACTACCACAGTTTAATGGGAAGAACTATGATGATTGGGCCATTACAATGAGAGCCCTGTTTGCTTCACAAGATATATGGGAGTTGGTGGAACAATGTTTCTAAGAACCATAAAACGTAGCAGTGCCAGTTTCTTTGACAACAATAGAAAGAGATTTGCTAAGAGATAATAAGAAGAAGAATTCCAAAGCCCTATTATATCTCTTTCAAGGAATGCATGAGGGTATTTTCCCAAGGATTGCAACAGAAACAAAGTCTAAGGAGGCGTAGAATATTCTCAAGATAGCCTATCAAGGCATGGATATGGTGAAGACAACAAAGCTAAATGCTGAGGAGAGTTTTTAAAACTCTATTTACGAAAGATTCTAATAACATAAACTCATTCTTCACACATGTGATTGGGTTGGTCACCCAAATAATGTCTCATGGAGAGACACTTGAGGAAAGAAGAATAGTGGAGAAGATTTTGAGAAGTCTACCCTTAAGATTTGATGCCATAGTAGTGGCAATAGAAAAGACAAATGATCTCTCAATATTTTTAGTGGATGAGCTTTGTGCATCCCTGATGTCTCATGAACATAACAAAGAACTCCTCCTTGGAGCATACTTTCAAGATACAAATGTATTTTGGCCAAGGTAGAGGTCAAGGAAGATCAAACTACCGAGTAAAAGGAGGAATCCCAAACACAAGAGGAAGAAACAACCCTGCAAAAACAAGTGGAAGGGGCAGCAACCAGAATCAAAGCGAAGGCTCAAGCCAAAGTCAAGAATAAGGACAAAGGTACGATAAATCCTAAGTCCAATGTCATTATTGTAAAAAGTATGGACATCATGCCAATGAATGTAGAAAGAAACAAAATGACATTAATAATATGCAATAATTTTTCAAAAGAAGATAAGAACCAAAGTATTATACTTTTAACATGTAATGTAGCACAAGAAAAAAAGATGTATGATTCTTAGACTCTGATTGTAGTAACCACATGACTAGAAACATATAAATGTTTTCCAATCTCAATAAAGATGTGAAATCTGAAGTGATAACAGGGACTGATAGTAGAGTCTCTTTCAAGGGAAAAGGAAGAGTGTCAATATTGACAAGGAAGGTCGAAAAGAAATTTGTGTCAGATGTATATTATGTACCTAGCTTTAAATGTAACCTTCTAAGCAGTGGACAGCTCGTGAACAAGGGCTACAACATATTCTTCAAGAATAATGTGTGTATTATCACGGACATACCTCCAAGTAAAAGGGTCATTGCAGAAATGCACATGAAAAAGAATAGGATGTTTCCCCTCAAGCTCAGAACAAGCTTAAAGGAAGGAGGTATGGTAGCATCAGTCACACAAGAGGTCTTTCAATAAGAAGTGAAAGATGAAAACTGGTTATGGCATTTAAGACTTGGACATCTCAATTTTGGAGGTTTGAACCTCTTGCATAGAAAAGAGATGGTAAGAGGATTACCACTCATAGAGAAACTAGACAGCCTATGTGAAAGTTGCATCTTGGGCAAACAACAGAGAGAAGCATTCCCAGCAGGAAAAAGCATACACTAGTGGAATTTTGAGGTCTAAAATGGGCCTCCTAAGAAAAATGTACAACAAAAATAAACTCTATAAGAACCAATAGGATTCAAGATGATGATGTCAACCATGAGGGATGATTCACCATTTTTTAATTAAAACGGTAAAAATATTTAAAAATCATAAAACTACTCTTTCAACTCATATTTTCAACTTATCTCCCAAATTTTTTACTCAAATTTCGAGTGAGAGTATTCGTTATATGAAAATTTTATTCCTCATCCAAGGAGTACCCATGTTGGATACTTTCAATGGACTAGTCTACACGAAAAATGAGAAAAACATGGAAAACATAATTATAATCATAGTTTTCACGTATTTCTCATTTTTCATGTAGCATGACCCATTGAAAGTATGCAACATGGGTACTCCTTGGATGAGGATTTAAAATTTTCATCCAACGAGTACCCCTACTTAAGATTTGACTAAAAATGTTGGGAGATAATTTTAAAATATTAGTTGAAAAATTAGTTTTTTTTTCCTTTTTCCCTCTAAAATTTGATGATGCAATCAAATATTATCTTCTTATTTCCACTATTATTTTATAATTTCCTTAGGAGGCCCACTTTAGACCTCAAAGTTTCCGTAATGAGGGCAAAGGCACCCTTAGAGATTGTCCACTTAAATTTTTGTGGACCAATGAAAACGCCATCTTTAGCTAGCAGGCAATATGTTTTGACGTTTATAGATGATTACACCAGAAAGACATGGGTTTATTTCTTGAAACAGAAGAGTGAAGCATTTGAACAGTTCTACCACTTCAAATCTCTTGTAGAGAAGCAGAGTGGGCACTACATCAATGTGATGAGAACTGACAGAGGTGGAGAATATATCTCCAAAGATTTCCTATGTTTCTGTAGGGAGAATTGCATACATAAGCAGTTTACCACAAGGTACACACCACAACAAAATGGTGTTGCAGAAAGGAAGAATAGGACCATCATGGACATGGTCAAAAGTATGTTGAAGGAAAAACATTTGCCAAATGAGTACTAGGTTGAAGCTACCAATTATGCAACATATATTTTGAATAGATGCCCAACCAAAGATATTATGAACAGAATTCTAGAAAAAACATGGAGTGGAACAAAGCATTTTGTCACTCACATGAAAGTATTTGGATGTGTGGCTTATGCACATGTCCTAGATCAACTAAGGAGGAAGTTGGAAAGCAAGGGGGAGAAGTGTATCTTTGTTGGATACACTAATGAGTCCAAAGCCTAAAAACTCTATAATCCATCCACCAAGAAAGTTATAATCAACAGAGATGTGGAGTTTATTGAAGAAGAATCTTGGGATGGAAGCTTAGAGAAAACAGTGAAAGTGAAGACATGTGTGTCTCATGAAGAGTAAGAGGAATGCACAACAGCAAATAATTCCTCCACGGTGGTTCATCCTCCACCTACACAAGTACAACAAAGCACACCACAAGCGGGAAATAGAACTGCCTGAGAAATCAAGGAAGTGCTTCTCCAAGCATGCCATAGGGATCAGAAACTCCCTCGAGCTCAAGTGGAACTCCAAACACACCAAGAAGACCAAGACTCAGAAATTTGAGTGAAATTTATGAGCAAGAAGCTGATAATGGTAATGGTCTGAACTCTTTATTTTCTTTGTATTGTCATGTTTATGACCCAATTCATTTTGAAGATGTAGTAAAAGAAGAAAAATGGATTGAAGCAATGAATGAAGAGATTGGTGAAATTGAAAAGAATGACACATGGGAGTTAGTGGAACTCCCACAACGTAAGAAGTCACTAGAGTAAAATGGGTCTATAAGACCAAGAGCAATGCTGAAGGAAAGATAGAAAGGCAGACAAAAAGTCTTGTTGTGAAAGGCTATAAGCAACAGCAAGGAAGAGATTATGAAGAAACCTTTGGACTAGTTGCAATGATGGAAACGGTGCAGACAGTGTTATCCATTGCAGCATAAAAAAAGTGTAAAGTCTACCAAATGGATGTAAATTCATCATTTCTGAATGGAGTGTTGAAAGAGGAGGCATATTTTGAACAACCTCCAAGCTATGAGATTGAAGGCCAAGAGCACAAAGTGTATAAGTTGAAGAAAGCTCTTTATGGGTTAAAGCAAGCACCAAGAGCTAGGTACAACAGGATATATGCTTACCTGACAGGAAATGGGTTTGAAAAATGTGATGGTGAACCCGCACTCTACATGAAAGAAAATGATGGTAAGATTCTTATTGTTGTTTTATACGTAGATGATTTAATCTTTACAGGAAATGAAGTTTCTCTCATTGTTGATTTTAAAGTAGTCATGAAGAGTCAATTTGAAATGACTGATTTGGGTTTATTGAGATAATTCTTGGGCATAGAAGTAAAAAGAAATGACAAGGGAATTTTTATTTTCTAAGAATAATATGTTGCAAAAGTTTTGAATAGATTTAACATGCAACATAACAAAGAAGCAGTAACTCCAACTTTCATGGGGTTAAAGTTAAGCAAAGAAGATTGCAACAAGAATTTCGATCCGAAATTGTACAAGAGCATAGTTTTCAGCCTCATGTATTTCACTGCAACTAGGCCTGATATTTTTTATGCTGTAAGTTTAATTTCCAGATTCATGGAAACATCAAAGGAGTATGTTGTTCTATACTCCTCAACTGATAATTTTAAATTGATTGGATACATTGACAGTGATTGGGCTAGAAGTGTAGATGATAGAAAGAGCACATTTGGGTATGTGTTTCATTTGGGATCAGGAGACATTTCATGGGCTTCTAAGAAGCAACCAATAGTTTCTTTATCAACAACAGAAGTAGAATTTGTGGTCGCAACAACAACAACATTCCAAGCAGTATGGATAAGAAGGATGCTGAGAGATTTATGTCATGAGAAAGACAAGGGAACTACAAATTATTGTGATAATAGCTCAACAATAGCATTATCAAATAATTATGTTTTCCATAAGAGAACAAAGCATATTGATGCAAATATCATTTTATAAAAGAATTGGTTAACAATGGTGAGATTGTTTTGCAACACTGCAGGACAGAGGAACAGTTCACTGATATCCTCACAAAGCCATTAGAACAAAAAAATTTTGAGTATCTCAGAAAATTTCTACAAATGACTGATGGCAGTAGTTGTGATTAAGGGGGAGTGCTGGAATTTTACTCCCAACCATCGCCATGAACGAGAAGTGGCGCAGCCCACAAATTCCATCAATTTTGACAACAGAGAAAGACAACAACATATTTGAGAAGCTGGAGGCGTTTTCATGCAATCCACACAAAGATCAAAATGGAGTACTAAGCATTAAACTTTGCGTTTAATTCCATCTACCGCCTTAACCTACCTTTTGTCCGTAGTTCACAAATCACAAGTCTTCTTTTTTACCATTTAAATCTATTCACCATATGTTGTTTTACCGTTAATGTGATATCTGGTGGGACCTACTTTATACTTTACCCATGGACCAAACTTTTTTTTTGCATTCATTTCCTTTATATTTCTCTTTTTTCATTTCCCACCATTTAAGCTGGCTGCAGAGCACATTTCGCATTACTTACCACTTACCTTTCAGTAGCTGCAAGTTAAGTTATTTGACATGCGATGCGACCGTGCTATCGTACATCACATTCACAACCTTTTATGTTTACTCGTAAAGTTTCACGGGTAATATTAGTTTTTTTGTGATGTGATATTGCTATCGTATATTGCAATCGCCAAGATTTAAGTTTCTGCCAAGTCGCCCGCAGGTTATGTTATTTGATTTGCAATGCGATCATGCCATCGCACATCACGACTGCAACCTTTTATGTTTATCCATGTTTTCGGGCATATAAAATTTAATCTCGCCGATATGTGTTGTGCGATATAGAGCCATATGCGATGAGGACTCAAGCCGAATCACATAAAGCTTGAATTTCGCCAGTTTGTGTGTTTGAACGCGTTTTCACGTGTTTTCCCGAGTAATCCAGAAATACGACCTACGTGCCGATTAATGAAGAAATGGGTCTTTTGACATCCAAAAGAAAAATGTTTTTTGAATGTTGGTTTAGCATTGAACAAGATTGATTAAAATTAGGTTTTCATGCTTTGACCACTTTGTATTAAAAGAAATGTAATTTCATTTTTAAAGTATGATGGAATGAAAATAAATTTGTTCCTCTCTTGTGTAACACTTCTTGTGAATGATTTTTAATGTTAATTTCCGCATATTGTTTGTATTCTCTGTGCTTGAGGAAACACATTTCCTCTATTTGATTGTATTTAGAATTTCTCAACATGGTATCAGGACTTGCCATTAGAAATTCTAACACAATCTAGTTGTGTTCAATTTGGCACTTTCCTTTATTTATTTATGTGGAGTCAGCCTACCCATATGCTAATTCCGTTGACCAAGTATTTTTACTAATAAACCCAATATAGAGGCTAATAGCCTATCTTGCTATTATCAGATCTTTGAGATCCACTCAATTTATCTTTAAATTCACTCTAAGACTGCATGCCCAGGTTGTTGCGTGCAAAAGCAATGCAACAAAAGAACCACAGTGTAGAGGAGAAGGAAGAGTTTATGGATGCAATCGAATAAAGCCAAAATAGTACCAATGAAGTTCCTTATGTGAAGCGAGAGGCTTTTATAGAGTTAGTGGGATCCTCAAAAAAATTATTCTGTAATACATGGAAACTTCTACAAATGTAATTTGGTGGGTTGCACCTACCATGGTGCACACTGATAGATGTACAAAAAAAAAAACTGAATAAGAAAGAATGCATGGTGGTGGGGCACTCATAAAGTGAGCAAGATGCTATGAAGGGCATGCTTTTGTTTTGACAGTGCATGTTAGGATTCAAACAAAGTGCGTCAGAGTGCAATAAGAACCTTCTAGGGCTTTTCAACACAAATTTCTAGACTTGTTTTTGTGATTAAATTCAAAATTTATAGTTAATATCGATTATACATGGTTCGTAATATGGTAAGATCTATTTCTTTTACATTGTTTAGTGTATTCTAAGTTCTATATTTTTATTGTGAGAAATGTGATGAAGAGGAATGTGTGCTTCGTACACCACCTACTGCGCATTCTGCAATCATGGACAAGGAGAAGGTATTGGCCACCCTAATATTCCATATTTGAAGTTGTTTTTGAGTTGCAAACAAATTCTATTATGTAAACTCTATATTTCCCAATCACTTAAAAAAATTTCCGAATCCTCGACGCCTTTGGCTTGACAATCGAAAAGGTCCCATAAGTTCATACCACTATGCTGTAGCTATGGTTAGAAATAAGATATCGTTGTGCAAAGAGGTTTTCACTCTCCGCATAATGAAAGCCTATCCGCACAGTAGTATGTGATAAAAAATTTAAGCTAATGATTGGCAATAATCTACGCATTTTTGGTAATTAGCCTACGTCTAATAGAAAACATAACATATAACTCCAATATTCAACAATCCTCATTGTGCTTGAATGAGTATTTCATGGACATATTCATTGTCACACCACCTAATATTTTTTCTTTAGTACTCGACACAGGCATAAATTTCAATTTTTTAGAGCTTAGGGATATCAAATTTAATGATAAGGGCTTTCACTATATGGCTTCAGGCAGTCCAAGTTCTACTCCAGGGAACATACTTTAACGATTAAAGAAAGTACTTTAAAGTAGGAGTACTTACACTGTAAATGATAGTTTTGAATGCATGTGGACTACAACTAATCTAGATACTAAAGCATGATATACATATGATACTCACCCCTCTACATGATACTTTCATATGTGAGAATCAATCTCTACATAGAAACATTCTTTACAGCTCAAGCTTGGAAAATAAATTTATATCTCCAACTAAATATATCTATAGAAAGATACACATGAATCTCTATCTCTCTATACAAAACTCTCTATCTCCATAAAAATCTCTATACAGATATATATAAAGATATACGAGTGGAAGCGGAAGATAATAAAGTTGAGCAAGGAGCAGAGAAAATATGGAAGCGACTTCGTTGCGATCGAGTAGGTGGGATACTTGTTTCTAACTTATCGAGATGAGTGCATACTAAACTATCCTTTAGAGGCTAATCAAATGGGATTGTTGTTTGGAGAATTAATTGGGGTGGACCCACTATGGCTGACTTGGCTACTGGGTGTCATACTCCACAAATATCAGAAGCAATATAAGATTATATATACTTACGACATTAAGCTAGTTTTGTTTTCATGGTGTGCAATAAGAAATATATCACATAAATGAATTAGAGATGTTATGTTGATGAAGACTAGCTGTAAATAATATCAGAATATGCATGGAACTATATAGTTTATGGTCCACACAAACTGACTTCTTTCGCACTGGATTTCTCCCTTGGAGCTTGTTAACATACCTATGTGAGCGATCAACAATGCTACTTTAAATAGACACACATAAAACCAAAACAAATTCTTACATGCAGAACTTCTTATCAGAGTGTCCCACAATAATCCCGACCAATCACTTGCAATTGCACTTCGCTGAATTTACAAGTTAACTTAACGCTAGAAATTATTTCCAGCGATTTGCAATGTTGCGCTGTGTCGACATGTGGCTCTATTCATTTTGCATCGCAAACAATATCACTTACTGTGTGATGAGCTTAAGGCTAACTTCTAAATATTGCAATCTACGAAATCGCTTCTGATGCGCTGCAATCTCCGCCATTGGCTTTTTCTAGATCCGATGGTCCACGTTATATCTCCACCAACTCACTTCGCATCGTAGGTTAAGCAATTTAACTTGCAAAATTCTTAACCATAAACACTATTATTTGTGGTGTATGATGTCCTCCGACTGTGATGTGATCTATCGTTGTTGATCAGCATCAGATCCAACGGTCCTTGCCGCATCAAAAAATCTGATTTTCCTTACTACTGTGTGATTAATAAATATGTGATTCAACAAGGAAAGAAAACAAATGGTTTAAAACAAAAAATTTTAAACAGAGAGCCCAATCAAAAATACAAAACACTTAGAATTTAATAAGAAATGAAAATAGAGAGCAAGCCCTTCGATGACTAGTTATTACAATTATTTCTACTCTCTCTGCTCTCCCCTCTTGCACAACTATTTCACACCTATTTCACTCTTTTTCACACTCAGTTCTTATTTTTTCTTCTCTACAACTATATATATATATCACTAAAGAGGTCCTTCTCGTCTCTAATTACATTTATGTTTGAACCACTCTTAACAAATAAATGCTACCCTATTTCTAAGCTCTTATCCTACTTGGCCTAATCTACTCGCAGGGAGAAACCAATTGATTTTTATTCCCGCCTAAGTTAGGAAATCAAAACAACTAACTTCTCTCACTTAAACTAAGTAAAATATTAATAACCAATGTTTATCCACCTCGTGTTAGCCACAACATGTGAACATACAATCACATTGTTGGCTAAGTCCCGATTCTCCTGCATCAGACTCTCGGGGAAGAAAATATTGATCCATCAATGTTTCAGGATTGGTACTAAACTTCTCTAACTCTGATGTTGTCATCCAACTGACATCTTCCAATTGTTGTCCTTTCCATTTGTCCAGATACTGATAGTAGGCCTGTCTCCCAATTTTCTTTGCGGCTCTTTTCTCCATAATGTCTTCCACTTATTTCTTTGTTGTCTTTGGCATCTATTCCTTCCAATTCAAATTCTATTCCTCCTCTTTTGTTGGTTCTTCTTGTAGTACTTCCTATGTTCCTTTGTATAGGTAAAAATATGCAACATTAAATATGGGTGATATTCCAATTCCTGTTGGTTATTCAATCTCATATGCATTTGAGGAAAACTTCCTCAAAAATCTACATGGTCCTATCTTTTTCATTTTTAATTTCTTATAAGTCCCGACTGGAAACATTCGTTCCTTAGATAAACCATGACAAAATAATCTAGTTGAAACTCACTTTTAGTCCTCTTCATATCAACTCTTTGTTTATACTTTTGGGTGTTCTTATGTAAGCTCTGCTTAACACCTTCCTGCAACTTCTATATATGTTCTACAAATTCTTCAGCTTTTTCACTCCTTGTCTCTTGTTAGTTCAAATCTCTAAGTTCATGCACCCCTCTTGGATGCATCCCAAAAAAAATCTAAAATGGACTCAACCTAGTACACCGATTAGGAGTATGATTATAGGAAAGTTTAACTTGAGAAAGTGCTAAGCCCCATTTCTTTGGACTTTTGTAAACCAAACTCATTAATATATTTCCCAGGCTCCTATTCACCACTTAATTTTTTACATCTGTCTCAGGATGATAGGATGAACTGAAACTGAATTTTTTAGCTGACTTCTTCCATAGAGTCGTCCAGAAATGTCCTACGAACTTTGTATCTTTGCTTGAAAAAATACTCACAGTAAATCCATGTAATATTATAGCTTCAGAGAAAAACAAATTAACAAGGTGAGTTGTATCACTAGTTTTTTTACAAACAATAGAATGTGCCATTTTAGAAAATATATCTACAACAACATAGATATAATCTTGTCCTCTTTGAGTGTTTGGCAAACCAAAAACAAAATCTATGCTGGAAACATCCTAAGGTCTATTGGGTATTGGAAATGGCTGATATAACCCTATTTTTTGGCTTCTTCCTTTGGCATGTTGACAAATCCTTCTCTTCTCAACAAACTTTTTGATTTCAGTTTCCATTTTTGGCCAATAATAAAACTCACTTACTTGAGAAAATGTTTTATCCTGTCCAAAGTGTCCAGACAATCCTCCATTGTGTTTTACCTTAATCATATTTTCCCTCATGCAACACTTAGGCATACACAATCCTCCTTAGATCAAGTAATCTAACCACTGGCTTTTATTATGAATCACTGGATTCTTAACAACTGCATATATTTCTTTGAAATCTGTGTCTTCCCCATACTTTTCAATCATCTCTTCAAACCCAAAAATGCCAATTTTAAATTCCTGCATAATCAGATTTACTCTACTTAAAGCATCAGAAACTTTGTTTGACTTACCACTTATGTGTTTGCTTACAAAGGTAAAACTATGAAAAAACTGCACCCACTTTTCATGCTTTTCGTTCAACTTTGGCTGATCATTTATGAACTACAATGCATGGTTATCTCAACACAACACAAATTACTTGGGCAATAAATAATGCCTCCATTTCTTCAAAGACTACACAATAGCATAAAACCCTTTATCATAGGATGAATACTTCTTCTTAGCCTCATTTATATTTTCACTGAAATAATATATCAGTCTCTGCTCTTGACTCAAGATAGCTCCAACTTCTATCCCACTGGCATCAGTCTCAACTTGGAATATTTTATCAAAATTTGGCAAATCCAAAACAGGTCTTTCAGTGATCTTATTCTTCAACAATTTGAAATTCCGATCTGCTTCTTCCGTCCATTTAAATGGCTAGTTGCTCTCCTTTATTGTTTCAACTATTGGTGCACAGATCTGACTAAAACCTCTTATAAAATTTCTGTAAAAAATTGCAAGACCATGAAAACTCCTAACCTCAAATATACTTCTCAGAGTTGGCCAATCCAATAGTACCTGAATATTTTCTAGGTCCATATTCAAGCCTTCTTCTGAGACTATAAATCCCAAGTAAATGAGCTCCTTCTGCATGAAACTACACTTCTTCAAATTTATGAGCAACTTCTCCTTTTGCAAAGTACTTAACACTAGCTTGACATGCTGTAAATGTTCCTCCTTACTCCGACTGAAAATCAGAATTTCATCAAGATAGACTATCACAAAATTTCCTGCATATTCTTTAAAAACCTCATTTATTAGTCTCATAAATGTGCTTGGTGCATTAGTGAGTAAAAAAGGCATCACTAAACTCATATAATCCACTATTGGTCTTAAAAGCAGTCTTCCAATCATCTCCTTCTCTAATCCTTATTTGATGGTATCCATTATTCAGATCTATTTTAGTAAAATAATTTGAACCACTTAAACAATATATCAAATCATCTATGCATGGCAATGGAGATCTATACCTCAAAATGTTCTTGTTTATGGCTCTCGAATCAGTAAACATGTGCCACTCACCTCCCCTCTTTTCTTTGGACTAAGCACGGCTGGTACTCCACATGGACTAAGACTTTCTTTGATTAGTCCTTCATCTAACAGCTCCTGTACCTCTCTTCCGACTTCTTCATTCTCTTGAGGGGTCATTC
Source organism: Pinus albicaulis (assembly GCA_034641835.2). Lineage (NCBI taxonomy): Eukaryota > Viridiplantae > Streptophyta > Pinopsida > Pinales > Pinaceae > Pinus > Pinus albicaulis. The sequence goes on from CM076570.1 coordinate 1,405,799,946, forward strand.
TATATGTTGTTTTTTTGGCAAGTTTGCACCAGGTATTAAATCTATGTTATGACTGATACTTATGATTGGTGGCAATTTACTTGGTAATTCATCAGCAAATATATCATTATAATAATCTAACAGATTTTTTATTTCCACAAGAAGAATGTATAAATTAGTAGAAGTCAGAATTACCTTGGGTTTACCCACTACAGTAAAATGCATTTCTTTCTCCTTTTTGACTTCTTGCAGCAACTCCTTTCCACCAATCAGCATAGCATTATTTTGAGTTGTTCCTTTATCTAATTCATCCTTCAAAGGTAGCAATGTGTGCTTCTTCCCATCCTTCTCTATGGTGTAGGTGTTCCTTTTGCCATAATGAATGGATTTTATCTCAAATTTCCAAGATCTTCCCAGCAATACATGGCATACATCCATTCGCATCACATCACACAACATGACGTCTTTATATATACCAATATTTATCTCCACTTTGCACTGTTCCGTCACCATAATCATATGTCCCTTTTCTAGCCACGACACTCTGTAAGGAGTAGGGTGTACCATCTTACCCAACCCCAATTTCACAACCATCTCTGTGGAAACAAGGTTATCAGTGCTTCCACTATCAATCACAACTTTGCAACACTTTTCTTTACACTTGCATACAATCCTGAATAGACTTTTCCTCTGCATTGGCTCATTTTCTTCCTTATCTGCGTTAAGCAATACTCTTTTGAGAAATAAATATTCTCCTGCCTCAGGTGGTTCTTATTTTCCCATGACTTGAGGATTTTCTTCCTTTGCTTCAGCTACATTCACATTCCGCTTATTAGTTGGTTTTTTATGAGGAAAATCCCATGACCTGTGTCCCTATTCTCCACATGTGTAGCACCGAATTTTTCTTCCTCAACCTCTGCGTCTAGGTGCAAATATTCCTCTACCAGAGTCTCCTCTCTACGACGGGCTATTACTTGAACCTCTTGTTTCATTCTGAGAGTGTTGAAATCTTGATCTGAAATTTCCTCTTTCTCTTATTGTACTTTTAATACCTCTATACCTCTGACTCTGCTTCTTCAAAATCTTCTCCTCTTATTTCAAGGTTGATTGGTAGGCATCCTCAATCATATTCAGACTCAACAGAATAATTTCATCTTGTATTTCATACCATAAACCATTGATGTATCTAGCTACTTTCTCCATATCATATTCAACATGTCCTTCTCTAATGCTAAGCTTGTAAAACTCCTCTATATACTCCTTGACAGTCATCCCTTTATGCTTCAAGTTTTGTAATTTTCTAAAAATATTTAACTAATAATCTTTTGGAATAAACTTACCTTTCATTTTACTCACGAGTTTATCCATATTCTTGATCTTGGGCTATCTGCTTCTCTCTCTGGATAGTTGTAGCTCATCCCACCACATGGATGCATGACCCTTTAATCTGGTAGCTATAAATTTCACCTTGTTTTTATCATCAATCTCCTAATAGTTGAAATACTTGTCTAATTAACTGATCCATTCCATCAACTCTTCCTTGGTAAGTTTACCATCATATAAAGGTACTTCCACCTCCGGTCTTCCAATAGCATTTTCTAACATCTTGAGAACTTTAGCTACCTCGCTTTCTTCCTCTTCTTCTTCCTCAGTAATTTCCTCTTTTGCACTAACATTCCCTTCTTCGGGTGCTCTCCTCCGAGAAGTCTCCACTGTCTCCATCCTTTATGAAGATGTTGAATCTCATCTAGCAAAATTCCATTTGCTACAGGTATTCCCTGACCTATGCTAGGTCCTCTCCTGGGTGGCATCTTTGCTTCAACCTTCAGGAACAAAACTCAAGTCTGCTCTCATGCCAAATGATGTATACTAGTTGCAAATAATATCTGAATACATGTGGAACTATATACTTTATGGTCCACACAAACTCACTTCTTTCGCAGCGGATTTATCCCTTGGATTTTGTTAACATACATATGTATGCGATGAACAACGCTACTTCAAATAGACACGCATAAACCATAAACAAATTCTTACACACAGAAATTCTTCTCGGAGGGTCCCACAATACTCCCGACCAATCACTGGTGATCACACTTCGTCGAATTTACAAGTTAACTTAACACTAAAACGTATTTCTTGTGATTTTTGATGTTGGGCTATGTCGATGCGTCGCACTCTCCATTTCTCATCACAAACAATATCACTTACCATGCAATGACCTTAAGGCTAGCTTCTAAATATTTCGATATGCGAAATCACTTCTAGTTTGCTGCAATCTCCACCGTTGGATTTTTCTGGATCCGACGGTCCATGTTATATCTCCACTGACTCATTTCGCATCATAGGTTAAAAAATTTAACTTGCAAAATTCTTAACCGTAAACATTATTCTTTACGATGTGCAATATCCTCCGACTGCTATGTGATCTCTCACCATTGATCGAGGTTGGATCCAATGGTCCCTGTTACATCAAAAAATCCGATTGTCCTTCATACTATGTGATTAATACATATGTGATTCAACATGGAAATCAAACCGATGGTTTAAAACAAACGGTTTTAAAGAGAGAACCCGATCAAAAATAAATAAATAAACTTGGAATTAATAAGAAATGAAAATACAGAGCTAAGCCCTTGGATGGCTGGTTATTACAATTATTTCTGCTCTCTTTGGTCTCTCCTATCGCACACCTATTTCACACCTACTTCACTCTTTCACACTCTATTCTTTTTTTCCTCTCTATAACTATACATATATATATATCTCATTGAAACTGTCCTTCTCGTCTCTAATTAGATTTATGTTTGAGCCACTCTTTTTTTTTTTTTTTTTGTGACTAGGAGAATCGACAACTGCAGCAATATCGTACTCACGTTACACGGGGTCGAATCCCGTTGGCTACCCCTATACTCCTAGGAGGAAATTGCTGAGCCCACAACAACAGCCCCTCGGGTAAGACGGGATTTGAACTCGTGACGTGCACCACGGCACGAACGCCTTAACAGCACGCTCACTTGCCACTAGACCAAACCCCGATGGACTATGTTTGAGCCACTCTTAACAAACAAATGCTACCCTATTTATAAGCTCTTATCCTACTTGGATTAATCTCCTCGCAGGGAGAAACCAATTGTTATTTTATTCCCACCTAAGTTAGGAAATAAGAAAAACTAACTTCTCTCACTTAAACTAAGTAAAATATTAATAACTAATATTTATCCACCTCGAGTTAGCCACAACATGTGAACATACAATCACATTTTTGGCTAATTTTGGATGCTCCTGCATCATATGTGAATTCCATATCTTATAAATATCTATATCTCTATAATTGCCATGGACTATAGCTTAAGGCATGGGACTAAAGAAATATTCGCTAAAGTCTAAGGCTTGTCTCTCTAGGTTATAAGAAGGGTTATTACTCTATACAGTCCATACGTCAGTCCATGGGACTAATATAATTACAACAAGCTAGTATAAAGGGCTATGTGACATTGACTATTGCAATAGAATCTATAGCAATAACCAATCATTGTCTATTGTCCACCCTTCTATAACCTAATTCTCCCCTAATATTAAGTTATATAACCTTGAGGCTATGTCTAGGATAAGTCTTGGTGTATCTTTGACCTTTCATAAACATTTGCATATAGATTTAATTAATATAAATATCAGTCATAATTATTAGAAGAGAAACTTGAAATTCAGTTGTGGCGTTTGATATTAATCGATGTCTCGAGCCTCAAATGTTACCTTATTAATCAATTACCATTAATTCAATCTCATTATTCTCTTTATAAGATCATGACAGTCCATCTTAGGGTAACATATAGAATGCGTTCTGAGGTGCTCACGTGCTCGAATGATAAAAAATTTACTTAAATTTGTAAAATTATTTTGGTAATAATCACATGCAATGGAACATGGTTGACACGTTTTGAACCAACCAGTGTGGTTCATCATCAGGACTGTGAGAGATCAGATTGGTACATTCATTTTAAATAGATGTAGAAATGGCTAAACTAGCCATTAGGATAACGACTAGTTTGGCTTTGAATATATATATATATATATTAACAAATAATAACGGCTTGTTACATTTTATTTTTAAAATAAAATTTGTAATATATTTATTCAGCTAATTAATTTATTAGTTAGTTATTTAACAAATAGTGATAATGATATGTATATATGTATATATCTCTTATTTTATTTAATTGATTTAATTATTTATTAATTAATTATTATTATTAATTTATAGTTATATATTATTTTTAATTATATATTTGAATATTTATAGGAGCAAGGTCCAAGGAAAAAAGAAAATGATAACCAACGAACCATCAAATAATCATACAACGAGCCTGAAAAAAAAAATTATGAATATAATGCAGGAATCCAACACATGTTGATATTCCAACTGTCATCTCTATTGAGACTAACATGCCTTTTTTCAATTTCTAAGGCCTCTCTCAACTTATGATGATTGAAATGGTTGATCGTAGTAATGACTTTAGCATCTTCAATGCAAACATGATGGTTAGTGGTTTCTACATGCTTAGTTAAGGCGGACGAGCGAGATATTCTATGATTGATGTCAGCAACAGGCTCAGAGATCCTTTGATTCATAAATGGACCAATTTCACCAATGTAAGGGGCCCCACAGGAACAAGGATTGATGTAGACACCTTTTCCATCTTTGGGGTCAATCGGATCTTTAACTAATTTGAGAGAACTGCGAATCATGTTAAGGAGCTTGAAATACGAAGACACCTTATGCTTTTTAAGGATCCTAGCAATCTTATCAGTGGTACCTTGAATGAACAGCAGGTCGACACTGTCGGACCATTCACTAAACTCTTTTTTATTTTTAACTAAAGAACCTTTTTCCACTTTAAGAAAAGTTTTAAGGCCTTTTACTTTTTCCCGATACATCTGGGCCTTTAGTCCGCTATTAATCTAACGGTTCTCATTCCCATCGGAAATGAAGTTGTGGGTGCGGTAACAATATGCTTTCCGATCAGATTTAACCATTTGATACTAGTGTCATCAACAATCCATAACAACGTTGGGCAAAAAAATAAACGCGAGTTAACCTATCCAGCGAGCCCAATGCCTTTTGATTTTCCCAAAACTGTTAACATTCCAAAATGTCCCCTGGGTTCTGAGTAACTGTGACAGTTCTCATCATAAACCTACCTACTTAAATATCCACATCTCATAAGTGAAACATTCCACCATAACCTAGCCAATTAGGTTTCCAACCTTTTCAAGAGCCGCATAGAAAACTTACTGTAGGGAAATATATTTAAAAATTAAATAAACATATTGTGATTTAATTACATAATATAAATTATTATTTAACAATTAAATAATTATAATATTTTCTTTTTAAAGGACCTCTTTAACCGTCAACTAGGTTTATCACTGATTTTTATATTATTTAACAATTAAATAATTAAAATATTTTATCTTTTAAAGGAATTGTTTAATTACAATTAGGTTTATCACTAATTTGTGTTTAATTACATTACCTGGTTACTAAGTTAGAAAACTATTTTCAGTGTTTTGTAACTAGAAAGACACAAGATTTCCATGAATAAGCAGCTTTTTCCATGAGATTATTTTTTAAATATTCATTTCAAGTATCTCTTTTTATCCAATAGTAATAATATATTAAAAAATATTCATTTCAAGTATCTCTTTTTATCCAATAGTAATAATATATTAAAAAATATTCATTTCAAGTATCTCTTTTTATCCAATAGTAATAATATATATAATTTATAAAGGGAATTTAATGAAGCCAAGATTCATGAATTTATAGGATGGATTTTTTTATTTTTTAAATATTAATTTTAAGTATTTTTATTTAGCTCATAGTAATTACGTTGTAAGGTGTTACTATTTCAAACTATTTAAAAACAACTTCTTTAGCATTCATATTTGAGTCATTGGATCAAATGTTAGACGTTAGAAATGTTCTGCGCCATTAAATCAAGTAAATATTTTTATATATGTTTTTTATAATTTTAGTTTTTTTCTTTTTAATAAGTTAGATAGAATTTAGGTTTTGGTGACTTTTAAGTTAAAGTGTTGTTATTAAAAAAAATAGATTTTAACCTCAATTTTTTTAATAAAATTGAAATTAATAACTTAATAAAACTAGATTTAACATAAATTATTTTAATGAATAAAAAAAATTGTAAAATACATAAACATTAAATTTTTTGCTGCATAAGTATAAAAGTTTTATTTATAATAAAATTTATATCATACAATTAAACTCAACACAAACTAATTAATTTATATTACATAGATAAAAAAAATATATAAAAAGGAAAATAACTATTTATATATTTAAATATTATATTTTTATGCTAGTATACTCTCGAACAAAATATGATGATAGAAAGGTTGTAATGTCATGTTTAAGATTTTCACTATGTCAAATTTAAAAAAATTAAAAATAAAAGTAAATTAAATAAAAATATTGACATAATGTAATGAACATTTTAACTAGGTCAAAATACAATAAAAAATAAAAATAATAAAATAAAATAATGATAAACTATAAATACTAGAAAGATTATAATGTCATGTTTAACATTTTGACTATGTCAAATTACACAAAATTAAAAGAAAAAAAAGTAAATTAAATAAAAAGATTGACATAATGTAATGAACATTTTAACTAGGTCAAAATACAATAAAAAATAAAAATAACAAAATAAAATAATGATAAACTATAAATACAGCCCATGGTATTCATGGGGAATGTAGTTTCTTTATACAGGGAACTATGATGGCCTAAATCAATCTTAATCTAAACCAATTATTTAATAAAATTATTTTTAAATGTTTATAACCATTATTTTTCTAAAATTTTACTTAATAAAATGTATCTAAATTTTCATAAATCTAAATATACATAGTTTTTCTTGTTCTATATTATTTTTGTTACAACTATTTTATTATTCCAAAAATACATGGTTTATATATATATATATATATATATATATATATATATATATATATATATATATATATATATATATATATATATTATTGATGGTACAGTTGTTCTATAATTCATGATTATTATTTTTTAATATATAAAAAAATCAAATTAATAATGAAATTTTTTTAAATATGTGATCTTTTTTAAATTTCCAAATTATTTGAGAGGACATGATTTATCTTAGCAATAACGATGAATATTCATAGTTATCATTTCTAGAATAACACTAATTTTACCATTAAAGGGGTCGGTAACAATTGTTTGTATCAACATCAAGGATATAGAAGAAAGAAAAAACCCTAAAAAGGCATTACGTTGAATGTATGGAATCCATTTTCCTTGATACACATGAGAAGTGCAATGAAAAATCTTAGAATTTAGAAAATGTCACAAAGCTTATCTCATGTTCCATTCATTTAGATCTCAAGTATATGAAAGAAGAAAAGCACGACAATGGATACTTATCAAGATTGATGATTCTTTAGAAGGAAATGACATTGAAGGAGAACCAAATAGTAGAATTAAAAACATAAGAGGAATCTTTAGAAAATGGGTTACTCAAGGATTTCGGAATCCAGATGAGCTACATTATCTCATTGATTCAAGGAAATGCTCAAAAAGAGACAGACAATAGTGATATAGAGAAAACTTATTCTTAAAAAAGAGAAAGCCAGAATTATAACTCGAGATAGAGTTATGGGAAGAGAAACATTCCAATTGTAAGGAGGACTCAGAAAATACTAGACAAAAGATACTTACCTATTGCAATTAGTTGAAAAAAAAAGTATCTCTAAAGGGTCACTTGCGGAGGAATCATTTATTTAAAATATTGGGAAAATAATTTCATTTCAAAAAAAAAATGTACTATCACTAGGAAAGGGAGTTATTACATTTAAAATTTGTTCCCATTCTTGTCACTAGAATTGTTGCTTTTTATTTGGTGGGAAAATAAAGGATCTTTAAAATGCACCAAAGTCTTGAATTATGATCCTTAAAGAAGTCGCTAGATTCCCTAATTATGAGAAATATGATTGTAGATAATTTATTAATATAGATTATCTGAAATGAGATTAATTAATCATCCCCAAGGGTTAAAAATGGCCCAAATGTCTCTTATCCATAAAATTGACGATTAAGATAACTCTATGCTCTATGTTCAAATGACAGGCGAAGGTGGATTTACCACACTTAAGCTTCTTAGTAGTATCTTATGAAGTACAACATGTCATAGTGATAAGTTTTTATTCCATTAAATAATTCTACTTGTAGAGAAGAGTCATAGTTCTAGGAGTAGTATAAGAGCAATTCAACATTGTGAATGTGATAGAATCAAATACTTTCATGGAAGGGTGAAGTCTACCCAACTTGGTCATAGAAACCAAGTGCATCCTTCATGCAGAAAAAAATTAAACATGTAGATTTTGTCATATAGAGGTCTCAAGTACTTTGGCCAAAATGATTCATACATTATGAAAAAACACATCTTACATGCAATTAATAACAAAGAAGTTGTTCCACATCAATTACCCAATATGGATATTTTGATTTGAGGTGCAGTGAACATAATTCTCCACCATTGATTCTCGAGAATCAGTTGGAGCCGAGAAAGTTCCCACTACCACTTCTTTCTTATATTCTATTCTTTCCTATAGCACAACCTTACGGGATTTCTTTTGCCACATGTGGTGCAATTGCTAGTAATATATATAATTTACAAAGGAAATTTAATTAAGCTAAAATTAATGAATTTTTAGGATGGATTCCTTATTGAAGAGCAATTGTTTCACCCTCAAATTGCATTGATTTTGCATTATTTGTTATGTTATTTTTTATTTTATTTTAACCAATACCATATATTATACTATTTGTTTGGCTAACTAACTGCATTTGATTTTGTATTATCTGTTATTTAAAAAAAAAAATTAACTAATATTTAAAGAAAATGTTTATTTATTTATTTATTTTTAATTAATATTCCACTACAATTTTTGATGGGATATAATTTTCTGAAAAGAATTTTAATTTTCATACTTTTACCATCTCACAATTCATATTATAAAAAAAAAAATGAGCGGTCATCCCGTACACTCCTCTGCCAATGATGGCAGAAGTGACATGGTTGCAGACTCTTTATGTAAACAGAGGTAGGGGAAGCAGGTTTTTTGTGCAGATATTTCTTTGTGCTCAAGCTCGAAGTTAGAACTAATAAAGTTGCAAGTCTTTTACATAGGTAAAGAGGTTATTTGGAAGTTGAATAATTCGTTATGGATTATGTTAGTTATTAAATTTCTTGAGGCCATCACGTCTTTCAAAAGTGTTCAACAAACGACAACATGATTCAGTGATGTTATCCGGTGATAGTACAGTTATTAAATTCAAAGACAACGTTAACTGTACCAGACAGGTTGTGATTTTGAGAGAAATCTGAATAAATTTTTGGAACCTCTCGTTGATTAGAGGTCCTCAGTTGGGCACAACAGTTAGTTTAGAATTTGAGATTCGTGAAAAAAGAAGGAGCCAACAAGAAGTTTCATATTCCAATTTCCCCTCGAAATATTGAGTAGCATAACCATTAGTGGTTTCACATTTGTATTGCCCTGTAAAGGAACATCGCAGGGGGATGGGGAACATTCAAAACCTATGGAAGAAGGATGACCAGATTCAAAATAAAATAGAACCCCCTGATCTCAAGAGGTATTGAACCTGGTGACACAAGAAATTTAGAGAAAGTCGATCTCCTAATGTCAAGAGGTACTCATATTTTCCCAATTTTGTTGGCTAACACTTTTGCTACAATGAAAATTTCAGTCACAGTTGGATTCCTTGTATCTCGAAGACTCCATAACGGAGAGACAGTTGCTTGAGGATTGTAAGCATACCAGTCAATGGCCACAACAGATGGGAGGGTGCATGGTCGCCATATGAGTCCAGTAGCAGAATTCAACAGAGTAGCAGTAGTGCAACAAATGAAACTTTTACTGCTCTTCCGGGTAAGTCAATCCCTATGAATAACGAGGCTTAGGTTGTATGTAAAAGTTTCATATGGGCGAAATATGGAATACAGTCATACTTTTTCCTTTAGACGATTTTCCATGACTTATATGGAGTATTAAGGGAAGGTTTTGGGGAAGACTGAAAAGATGTCTGTATTTTGTTCTTGATGCCTTTTTATGATAGTTCTCGTAGAATAAGAGTGATCTTTTCTGGGAGGTATGGATGTTGTTAGTGGATTTGACAAGATTATGTATATGGAGTACCCTGTTTTTACTTGGCCATGGAAGGATGAAGCTTACCTGATGGTTATACCTCTCTAATGGCTGTTAAAAACCGATTTGGAATAATAGTACGACACCGGAAGTATTTTTGGTTGGGCAAATAATGCTACCCTGGCCATTATCATTCTATATGCCATTATATCCCATCATTTGCGTTATACTATGAAAACATATGCAAAACATAGAGGATAGCACTTCTCCAGTAAAGAATTTTAAGAGGGTGATCAATTTCTTCGGAGCCTTTCAAACAAATTGGTCTGTCTTCTGGCGAAGGTGGTGGGACTCTTTGAGACCTTGAAAAGATATTGGTTTCAAAGTATTCACCATTGGTGACGCTGGTTGCATATGTTGTTGTTGCGACCTTTGAACACTGGGTTTTCTGATGCTGTGAATGGTAACAAGATCATTTCTGGTATAGATTTCAACATGGTGGTAATTGATCAGATGCTCTCAACAAACTGGTCTATCATTTGAGGGAAGTAGTGGGAATCTCTGATAATATCCAAACCATCCAAAGCATTGGTTTTAATATACGTGCAGAGCTGTTAGGGTTCATATGTTGAATTGTGACCATTGAACAATGGTTTTTCCGATCCTATGAAAGGCAACAAGTTTTTTTTTCCAGTGAAGGTAAATTCAAATTTGTTGACGCTTGGAGTGCACATGGCCTAGGAATTAACTTCATAAGATTTGGTGATCCATATGGTATAGCTGATTTGAACGCAGGGATGTAAATATTAACATATATATTGTTGAAGTATAACGTCCCGTATGCAGCATTAATTGATTAATAGGATGATATCAGGATGGGTTGGTGAATCCATATGGCAATATGAAACATCAACCTGGGTATTAACTCTTTTAGGTGGCGTCTTAAATCTTTTATCTTTTCCCGGGGCATCGAGGGTATCGACTTTAATAGTTTATCATATTTTGGCTCCACTATCTGGGTCATTGGGTGAGCTTCCTAGTCTAGAATTTATTGGGATATCTATCCTTCATAGTACAGTATCCTAATTTCGGTACTATCTCTATCGCTTCAAAAATTCTCCTGGCATACGTACTCATCATCATCTGCTCAATTCTAGGGAGATTTCTCTATCTGGTGTGTTTTGAAGGCTGGGATCGGGTTGGTATGCACGAAACATCATACTGACTGAATACTCTTACACAATATTTCTCATCATCTTTATTCAGGGCGGAAGTGCTACTCAATATTCATTTTTCTTTGACAAAATCATCTAGGATGGTTGACAGGGTTGACATCCTCTCGTTGGATACCTCCGCGCATGAAGCACTTATTGCTGCTACTCTTATAGATAGGAGGAATCGGGCGATGGGAAATGAAAATGTATTTAAAGTGACGGTGGATCATATATCATCTATCCATAATTCTACGAAGGGTGAGAATGTATTTCGGCATGAAGATTTGTGTTGTGATGATAACCTGATTCGGGAAGGTATTCAAGTGGCTCGAAATGGATAGGGAAAAAAGGAACGTTGTTATAAACGTGTCTCTGTTATTAAGGAGGTAATTATGAAATATGAAGATCTCTGGGGCAGGGTGGCTAGTCTACAAAAGAGGGCTCTCATAGGAAGATGGCTATTTTCCAAAATGGGGGAGGTAGGCATGGTTGAATGGGTCAATAGTTTCTAGTATCCGATGTTTGGCTATCTTCCTAAAGTAAGCATATTGATGGGGTAGTCATTTAGTGTCCATTTTTTACACGAAGCGGACTGTAAGGGAGTAATGGAATGCACATGGGTTAGAGAAAGAAGCTCTATGAGATTTCTACGGTGGTTCTTAGGTTTTAACCCGGTGATGGAAGCTCCAAGAAGTAAACTGGTCTCGGTGAAACTCCCTGGACTACGACTTGAATTTTGGACCATCAAAGCTCTGCGAGAAATTGGAAACTCTATTGGTATTACCAGAAACATAGACCCTAGAATTATTGGTACTGAAGACAAACGAATTAGCTGGTTACTGGCTGAAGTATCCTTTTAGGGTGGCCTTCCCGAAGAAATCAATTTGGTATGGTGACAACGACATCATTGGCAACCGATTGACTTTTGGGGGGGCCGTTTTGATGCCTCATATGTCACCAGACTGGGCATATGCAACGATCATGTCCTTTTAGACACGGGAAGGAATGAAAAAAAGACAAATTATCCACTCAACACTAGCGAGCAAAGGCTCCATTATTCACCTCGAATGCTGATGGCCCTGGTAAGTCTGTTTCGTCCTCTCTTAATAGTGATTACTCTAAGCCATGTCATAAAAATGTATCTATATCCCTATCTCACCCGCCTATTGATGACCTTTTCGTTGGTGCTCCACGTAGCACTGTGGATGTGGTTACCCCTCCACCTTATAAATATCTGATAAATCATGAATATGGGCTTATTGATGATACACGAGGCTGGTGTATCTCTGACAAATCCATATCTCATCCTAATAGTCCTCAACCAACTGATCTGATAATTTTCTCCCCATCAATGCCTCCGCTCGAATGGGCTTCTCCTCTGTCTTCACATGAACTTGAAATGGAAAACATTTCAAATTCTCCAAAGAATTTAGTCCGGAGTGATTTAGACTCGATTCTAAATAACTCAAGGCTTGATATGGGCCTCTTGACTATTTTTGATAAAGCTTCAGATAAACCCCAACCTTTCATATCACATGTTTCTGCGTTAAATAGCACTGTTCGTCGGACTACCAAATCGAGCACTCGACACTTCCGTGGTAGGAACAAATCCAAATTTCTTATTAAGGGGGAGCTTTTTGACCTTAGTGATGTACCTATTTCTTCTGCTAACGATTGTCGGGCCCTTAGAGCAAGCAACCCATGCGATGGTTCTAAATGAATTATGTCATCTCTTTAAACATTCGAGGGATGGGTGACCCTTACAAACATCTTCGCCTCTGTGAGATTATCTCTAAATTTCATCCTTTGGTATTTTTCCTACAAGAAACTCTTTGTTCTAGATCATCCTCTATAAATTTTATGCTCAGCATTTTCCCAGGATGGAAGGAGGTCGGGGTTGATGCAACATGAAGGGCTGGTGGGACGTTCGTTATATGGAACCCTCAAAAGGAATATTTTATGGCTTTTAAATTTTTTGGCGGGATTTTTATTTACGGATCCATCAGGGAAATCTCTGAACTGGTCTCAATGATAAATCTATTTGATCCATGCCTCAGCCGATTTTATTTCCAGGATCGTATGGATCAATCAGGGATTTATGTCATAAAAAAATCTCTTGATTATGGGGGATTTCAATTCTACATTAGCTTTGGATGAAATATGGGGACCGAAGGCTAGATGTGACCCTCTTGCTGAAAGGATTGGGAAAATTTTTAATGGTAACAGAATGTTTGATGTTAACATGTTCTGATTATGCCAACATGATATAATAGGCACCAAGGCTCTAAATATATCTCCAAAAGGCTGGATCATACAGTGACCTCTTCTTCGTTACTTCGGATCTTGGGTAACTCCTAGGCCAAGGTGATCCAATCTATGCTATCTGACCAAATGGCCATTTCTCTCTCTTGGCACCATGAGCCCAAGGCCACTGGTTTACCCTTCAAATTTAATTGAATCTAGCGTGAGGATTCGGAGTTCAATCTGCGAGTAAATGAGTTTTGGAAAAGGAATAATGTGGTGACAAATTTGAATGGATGGGAAAAGATATCAGACAAGCTCAAAAGTCTGAAGCAGAAGGTGAAACAATTGGGAAAAAAAATAATAAATATGGAATACTGATTAATTGAAGACAACATATCTAAAATATATGATGGAATGATTCTGCAACCTCCAGATTGTCATGTATACAGCGCTCCTAAAGTACTTGAAGTACGCAAAGCAGAGATCCTAAAAATCCAGGAGACCACTTGGAAATTAAAAAGCAAGATCCAGTGGCTGAGGTGGGGTGATCTGAACACTAGGTTCTTCCAAAAATGTGCAAATGGACGCAAGAAAAAAAATGCTATATGGAAGATAAAGGCTACTTTCGGATCAATAAAACATTCCACAAAATAAATCCTACAGGAGGCAATCAGGTATTTCTCTTATTTTTATAACCAGGATATGGAGATTGACTCTCAATGTCAAAAGTGGATACTGGACCATATGCCCCAAATATTTGATCAATATTCAAATGCGTATATGGAGAAACCTATATCAATTGTGAAGATTGAGGAAGTACTAAAATCTTTCGACCATGACAAAAGTCCTCGGCCTGATGGCTGGCTGATAGAGTTTTTCGTGCATTTCTTCGACCTTATGAAGGAGGAAGTGCAGTATGTGATTGAACATCTTTGGGTGAGTGGATTTGTACCTGGAAACATGAATTCAATTTTTTTGGCTTTGATACTGAACTCCTCTGATCCCATATCTTTTGAAAAATTTAGGCCTATATCTTTATGTAGTGTTTTATACAAGATTTCATCAAAAATTAATGTAAACCGTATGAGAGGGGTTTTATCTAAGTATATAGTAGCTGAGCAATATGGTTTTCTCAAAGGGATATCGATTCATGACGCTTTGTCTATTGAACAAGAGGCAATGCACACGATTCATGAACACAACTTAGAAGCCATTATTATGAATATTGATCTGCACAAAGCATATGACTATGTTGATTGATCGTTTATCCGACTTTCACTATTCAAGGCAGGTTTATCTATGGTGTCAATTAGATGGATTATGGCTTGAATTTGCTCGGTTTGGTATGTTGTCCTTATAAATGGTCTTCCAACATATTTTTTCATGGTTGGTCATGGACTGAGATAGGGATGTGCCTTGTCTCCGCTTATTTTTATCTTCGTTATGGATGGTTTCAGCAACATATTGAAGATGGAAAAAAATGAAGGTTTCTTTGAAGGTCTATCTTTCTCACTACTGGTATGCATCACTCACTCACTCTTTGTTGATGATTCACTGGTTTTTGGGAAGCTTATTAGGAACCAATGGTTTTATATGCACTTCATCCTCACGCATTTTGGTGTGGCTCCGGGACTATGCATTAAAAAAAAGAAATTGATCATTTATTGATTTGGGAGATGTGGATGAGATCGATTTTATAATTGGCTTTATGGGAGTTGGTACGAATCACATATGTCTGGCCTTACATATTTGGGCTTTACTCTGAAGCCATGTGCATATAAAAACCATGACTAGTTTTGGTTGATCGAGAGATTCAGGAAAAATATCATGAAGTGGACAAATAGATTCCTTTCCTTTGGAGGTCATCTCATATTGGTTCAAGTTGTTTTATCACAGCTTATGGTATATTGGACTCATCTCTTTTATTTTCCTCCTCTTATAGTTAATAATCTGAATTCAATTGTCTCCCAATTTATCTGGGCAAGTAGACTGGAACGTAAGAAAATAAATTTATGTAAACTCTCCCATATTGCCAAACCAAAGAATTTTGGTGGTTGGGGTATATTAGACCTTCATTTCTTCTCTAATTGACTTCTTACCAGATCACTATGGAGAGAATTAAATGGAAATGGGGCATGGTCCATGATTGTCTACTTCAAATACGTTAAAGAATATCCCTTTTAATGTTTGTATTTTGGAGTTTTGTGGCCAACAAATATATCCTCAAAGATTTGGAGAAGCCTATCAAAAGTCACAGGAATCATGGGAAGTCGACTCAAATGGCGCTTTGGAAATGGGCAACAAATTCTTCTTGGTATTGACCTATTATCTCGTTTATTTGGGGTAGACAATATGGATCCGGTTTTTCTTCACCGTTTACATCAAAGAGGCATCTTTTATGTTTCTAATGTCATCTCACAATGGGAACTGAGCACGCCGATATGGGAATCGAGACAAATGATTGGATTAAATGAGGCGGATGAAGTTTTATGGGACAACTACAGGCGCTGTATACAAAAATTGGGTTTCTCTTTCAGACGTGAGGGTGACAAAATTGTATGGAGCAGCATTGAGAAGGAAGGAAACATACAGGTCAACAAATTATACAAGCATCTTGTAATGGAGAGGCAATCAGATCTTTCTGTATCTTCATTTTATAAGGTATGGAAGTGGCACATTCCGACCAAGATACTGCTTTTTGTGTGGTTATTATGGAAAGGAAAAATCCTTACCTGGGACTGCCTTATTAAACGCGAGTATCATGGGCCAGGGAGATATCCATTTTGTCGTGAACAAGACGAAATAGCTGACCATATTTTTTTCATATGTAAAATAGGCCTTTCGATTTGGATGTTAAAAACTGATCTTCTGGATGATCCACTTTGGAGACCTAATGATGTTATGTAGGCCATACAAATGTTGGGTGCATCTAAAGGCACACAAAAATCTCTCCCTTTGTACGTTTTCTAGGAGATATGGGGAGAAACGAATTGAATCATTTTTCAAGACATTCCCATTGACATAAATAGGATTCAAGTGGCATTATGAGCTGGCTGGGAGAGTGCCCTCAACTTGTTTCTTCTGTGGTTAACATGTATGTAAGAGGACGACTCCATCACATTAATCTCCCGGCTATTTATTTTGATGGGGCTTATACGCTGGATACATGTGGTTGTGGGGCATGTATCAAGTTATCGGCTGAGGAGCGATATCGCATATATCGGAATGCGAGTCCTGGATTCAACAATTTAGCAAAGATCATAGCTCTATGGTGTGGGATTTGGGTCACATATCACCTAAATATACAGCATATTCACATTTATGGTGACTCAAAGACCATCATTGATCAGATTGCATGAAAGAATCGATTTCTGAATTTGCTGCTTTGTGGATGGTCTGATTGCATTCAATAGATCCTCTCAAAATTCCTTTCTTTCTCCATACAGCACATCTATCGGTAAAATAATACATGAGTTGATTTACAATAAAAAAGGCCCTTCAAGCACAATTCGGCTCCATTCATATATCACAATTCATGGATAACACCATCATGGACTCTTTTACTATGCCTTTGCCATAGGCAGTATATTATTAACACTTTCCTTCATGCATGTCATGTTTTATTTATTCGGATGCTATTATCTCATTTTCCGCAAGCGAAGTAGTCCTCAACTTATCAAGTGAGCCAGTGCACAACATATCAAGCGAGCCAGAGTATCCCTATTATATTATGCAAGTGATGTTGTCATGATAAATTAAGCGAGGCTGGGAAAATTTACCTTTTTGTTTTTCTTCCATTTGAATATGTATATGAAGGACTTTTTAATTGGAGGTGGTTCTTTGTATATATCAAGTGAGCCTGTATTTTGACCCTTTGCACTGACTGCATGATGTCTCAGATCCATGGATGTTTCTGTTTTTGTATGAGTTGTTCCTTAGTATGGATGCTTATAGTTTATGCTTCTTTTGATGTGATGTAATAGTCTACTCTTGATGCTATGTACTGAATAATTATGCAAGGTGTGTACATCTTGATGTCTTCCTATGACATATTGTTTCTTTGATGGAAAACATGTGAGTTATTGCATGATCTCTCCATTATGAATGTCTTTCATTTATCTACATGATGTAATATGTAAAGGGATATGTCTTGTTTTATAATAAAGCATCATTTTTTCTTCCCCTGAAAAAAAAAAATTGCCCTATAAAGTTTTACAATGACAAAATATCTCTGAATAATGGAGCTTCCTAATTTGTGTTTCTACATTTTGTATTTGTGAGGTTTGAGATGAATTAGTTCTGCTTCTTTGCCATCAAAATGGCACAAAAGAATAATTATTAATAGAATATTATCCAACCATTAAATTACATGTTTTAATATAATTTTTAAATATATTTCTATACATTCTGAAAAATTGCTATGTGGTCATTGAACATGTTGGAAACCTATTTCTATATGCTGGGAAGGAATGTGAATCATGAGGGTGAGTTGGACATTGAACTAGCTTGAGCTATGGTGTGGAATGTTAAGGGTTTTTGGGAATTTGAGAGATTAGAAGTTGAATCAAATAACAAGAATAAATATATAAATATATCATCAAGTTTATTCTTTATTATGGTTTTAATAAAAACAAGGGTTTATTTTTATTATGGTTTTAAAAAAAGCAAGTGTAATATAGAGTATTACTATTTAATATCTTTTATGATAGTTATATATCAAGAGCTTTGTAAATATAAAATTGTTATAAAATAAAATTAAACTAAAATATTTATAAAATATTTTAATTTTATTATAATTTTTCTTTTTTATATATTGATTAATAGCTCATGGTATTGGAATAAGTCTATTTGTAAGTTCATAATATCCATAGTAAAATGTGGGTAAATATTCATAGTAGTTGTCACTTTTGTAAGTATTAAGTTTTAATTTAAACCAACCAAGGGCCAAAAGGGATCAAATCTATTTTGAAAATAGGTTTGTATCTCAAGAGATTTGATCTCTCAATGATTGGTTGATCCAAAGCTAAAATGGATCTAGGTTGGTTTAATTTTTCCCTTTAGATAGACTACATTCCACACGAATACCATGGATCAATACCAAAGGTTCTCAATATCATAGGCCATTTTTATTTTAATTATTATTTTATGGGTCATTTTTAATTTTATTATTATTTAATTTAGTTATTGTTTTTCTTTTTTTTAATTTCATTTTAATGAAGTTACATTACACTAATATTTTTTTTTAAATATGAAAATTGACTTAGTAAAAATGTTAAACATTACATTACAACACTTCTACCATATAGATCCATATTAACTCTGTCCAGAGGGATCAAATTTATTTTCACTCTAAAAGAGTTTTAACTTTGATCCAAAAAACATAACTCTGTCCACAGGGGTTTAAATTTGATGCAAAAAACGTTTAGCTTTGATACCGGTTGAGGCTTGGTAGATCCAGAGTTAAGATGGATCTAGGATAACTTCTTTCCCATTTAAATAAAGTGCATTCCACACTGTTCGATACCATGGGATCTCAATATCAATAGCAATTTTTATTTTTTAGTATTTTTAATATCATTATTGTTACTATTATTTTATTTTTATTTTTTTACCAAGTTAATACGTTTACATTACATTAATATTTTATTTTTATTTTTAAAATATTATTTATTTTTATTTGATTTAATGAAAATGTTAAACATGACATTACAACATCTCTACTATACTAGGTTGGAGACTAGGCTCAATAAACATTACATTGCAACATCACTATCATACTCAGCTAGAAAGCATGGTTTTTTGGCATGTGGCATTGATAAGCCATGGTATTAGCCCATGGTATTGTAATAAAACTTCAATTAATATGAAACTTGGGAAATATATATATTCTTAGAATTTTGGAAGTAAGTCAAAAAAAATTGACCGAAATAAAAAACAATATAACCTCCCTTCCACACTTATAAAAATTGTTTTTTTTTGTGGAAAGGCACCCCCAACCTAGTATGTAGCTATGTATTGTAATGTTTAACATTTTGACTAAATCAAACTACACAAACATAATAATAATAATAAATAAATGAGTAAATAATATATATAAGCAATTTAACTTTAAAAAATAAAATTATGTAATGAAAATAAAAAATAAATTTTTAAAAATAAAATAATATAAAAATAAAAATTAATTGTAGCATTCACACTAATACTAAGCAAGTATAATATTATGTAGAATATAATGTGTTTAAAAGAGTTAATTATTTTTAGATTTACCAAAATTCTAAAAAAACTTGAATCTCTTTTTCATTTTCATTTTGTTGTAAATATAGAAATGCAAAAGAAACTATTCTTCAAAGAAATCAATCCGTTGACTTTGAAATAGAGGGATTAGCTTGGTTGTGTTAAAAGATTTAATTTAGTGGTTAACTGGTAGTTCAGAATTAGTTTTTTAGTTGGACCGTTAAAATGTTTATCCGTAAATTAGTAACTTAGCACCTCCCTGTATATATATTTCTCATAATAAAATAATTTGTGCCATGTGCTCTCAGCCATTGGGTTTTGCTTTATTTTGTTGTACTGTCATCTAAATCTGCTTTGATTTTCCTTGTCATGATAATAGTTGTGTAATCAGTGTTAGAGGAAGGCTGCGACAATGTTTTACTTGATTGGTTTTAATAGTTGTGTAATCAACGTTAGACTTGATTGGTTTTAATGGTTGTGTAATCAACGTTAGAGGAACGCTGCTACCGTGTTTTACTTGATTGGTTTTAATAGTTTGTGTAATCAGCCTTACAGGAAGGCTTCCATGTTGTTTTTACTTATTCAAAGTTTTAATAATTTGTGTAATGAGCCTTAGAGGAAGGCTTCCATGTTTTTTTTACTTGATTAATAGTTTTAATAATTTGTGTAATCAGTGTTGGTGTGAATATTTAATTATAGAATTTATAAAATTAAGGTGTTGAAATTAAAAAGATAACAACAATATAGTTTTTGATCACCCTTATTTAAAATATGTTTTTGCTATTTATTTGGAAGTGTTTTAAAAAGAGTTTTAGACTTTTGATTGCTTCAAACATGGCCTCGACAAGTCAATTTTCAATCGCTACGCCTCTATTTAGTGGGAAGAATTATGATTTTTTTAGTCTTAAAATGAAAGAATTCTTACAAGGTTTAGGTTGTTGGGGATCGGTAGAATTTGGGTTCAGAGAACGTGACGTAAATACAATTGTTGTAATGAGTGATGCTCAAAGAAAACAATTTGATGAACTTAAACATAAATAAGGTAGAGCGAAGTCGTGTAGTTTAAATTCCTTATATGACTCTATTTTTCCTAAAATCACTGCTACTAAGACTCCTAAATCAATATGGGATATACTTAAGGTTGCTTATCAAGAAAATTATAAAGTAAAAATTGTAAGATTACAGACTCTCAGAACACAATTTGAAACACTTAAAATGACTGAATCGAAAACCATTGATCAGTTTATGAATAAATTTATGGGTGTTGTTAATCAGCTTTAGATGAATGGTGAAGAACTAGAAGATCAAATAATTGTTGAAAAAAATCTTAGATGTCTAGCTAAAAATTTTGACATGATAGTTATTGTTTTTGAGTCGAGAGAATTAACAAAATTATATGTTGAAGAATTAAATGGTTCTTTGTTGGCTCATGAAGAAAGAATTTATTTAGATGTCAGTATTTTAGAGCATGTTTTCAAATCTAAATCTTCTATTGATAGAGGTAGAGGCAGAGGTTTTCATGGCAGGATTGGAAAAGGAAGAGAACAACAGCCTCAATCTAATGATAGATTATAGGTAACTTAAACACATTCAAAATAGTCTCAAATTCATCATGGTCGTAGGTGGATAGGTAAATCAAAAAATTCAATGTCGCTACTGCAAAAAATATGGCCATTATAAGTCAGAATGTCGAAAATTACACTATGTTTTAAGTAAAAACAAAGCCAATGTCACAAACACTAAATGTGAAACATTAGATGCTTTATTTTTTGCATGAAAAGTGACTGTGCAAGTACCTAATAAATATGTTTGGTTGGTAGACAACGGATTTAGTAATAATATGATTGGTCATACTGATTTTTTTTCACAACTTGATTCATATTTCATTTCCTCTATTGGTTTGGGTGATAATTTCTAGGTTAAAGCTTCAAGAAAGGGTGTTGTACATGTGTTAACCAAATAAAATGTTGTGAAGAATATTTATGATGTTTATTATGTACCAATTTCAATCATAATTTGTTTAGTGTTGGTCAGTTAGATGCACATGGTTATGATGTTATCTTTCACAACACTACTTGCACAATTTCACATAAACATAAGTCTCTTTTGCAAATATTCCTATGACAAAGAACAGGTTGCATAAATTACAATTGAAAAGTGAGAAGTTGTATCCAGTTAATGTTTCAACGCCAAATGACTCTGACCTGTGGCATTTGTGATATGGTCATTTACCTATCAAAAGTATGATTTTTTTGCAAAGACAATCTATGGTGAAAGGTTTTTTTGATCATATATCTTTCTGTACAAGTTGTATAATGAGTAAACATAAGCGAGAAAATTTTGCTTCAGCCTCTAATAGAGCCAAAGAACAACTAGAGTTCGTGCATACATATTTGTGCGGTCCAATGCAAGGAAAGTCAGTGGTTGGTAGTCTCTATTTTCTTACTTTTATTGATGATTTTAGCAGGAAGATTTGGTTGTATTTCATCAAATACAAATTTGAAACATTTTCCAAGTTTATGGACTTTAAAGCCAAGGCTGAAAAACTGAGTAGAAAGTTTATTAAAGTTATGAGGTCTGATAGAGGAGGTGAGTATGAATCTAACGAATTCATTGATGTTTGCAAACAACATGGTATTAAAAAAAAAATGACAACCAATTATACTCCGCAGCAGATGGTCGCGGAAAGAAAGAATACACAATTATGAATATGGCTCAAAGTTTGCTCAAAACAGGAAATTTGTCTAAATATTTGTTAGTTGAAGCAGTTGCATGTTCGGTATATATTTTGAATAGATCGCTAACTTCCACTGTTCAAGGTTTTGAAGCTGAAGAAGCATGGAGTGGACAAAAGGTAATAGTTCCACACTTTTGCATATTTGGTTGTATTTCATTCTCTCATGTTCTAGAAAAATTGAGAAAAAAACTTGATGATAGGAGCAAAAAGTATATCTTTATAGGGTATAGTGATGAATCTAATGCATATATATTGTTTAATCCTATAACTAATAAGTTTGTCCTAAGTCGAGATTTGAAAATTCTGGAAGACAAGTTGTAATGTTCCTACTTAGCCTTAGCTAAGAGGGGACATTCAATTTTGATTTTATTTATGTTTTATAAATAAATGAATAAAGGAGGACATGTAAAACTCATAAAAAGTCTGAATAAATCAATGCCCATGTGAACAAAGACAAATTAGGGCTATGTACATAATCAGTTGCAGGTTTGAAGGAGGTTTGAGCCAAAGATTGGGTCCACTTTGACCAAATCAACTGCGCTGTCTAGGTTCATTTCATCTCCAAAAGGGACTGCGCAGTTCTAGAAGGGAGCCTATAATGTGAAGAGGGCTAATTCATCAAAGTGCTTTAGGGTTTGCAAGGGATTTCTCAACTTATAAAAGAAGGAGGAGAGCAACATGAAGAGGTTGTTGATAGATCACCTTTCTGAAGTATTTGTCTACTTAGAAAAATACCATTCTCTGTTGTTTAGTGGAGGATTGTGATTGGAATTCTTGCTTATGGGTTTCATCTCTTCCCTTGAGGATCATTGGAGGAGTTCTTTGCTGAAGTGAGCCACTATCTGGTTTGACGCCAAGCTCTATTTTAGTGAGCAGTGTTGGCTCATTGAGGGTTTTGTAGCTGCTATCTTTTGTAGCAAGTGGTTTTCTAGATCTACTTAGATCTAGCTTGTTTTGAGAGGCTTTATCTGTTGGAGTGTTTTCTTCAGCCTCCAAAGAGATAATCTATCCATATTTTGTATCAGATCTGTAATTTCATTCAAGTTTATTCAATCTCCTTCACCCTCTGTGTAGTTCCTGCTCAATACTGCGTATTTTTGTGAGAGGGCTTTCTTGTTTCAATTTGCTATCAGTTTGGAGGAATATCTCTTGGTGTTAGGCTTGCCTTCCCTTGGTGATCTATGGATTGGGTTGTTGATCCATGTCTCTATACATCTGATCTATTTCAGTAATAAAATTTATTTTCAGAAATTTCTGGGTTTTCTGCAGCACTACAAATTGTAATTCAGATCTACAGCATATTATGCAATATTATGATGTAATTCTAATTGGATATTGTTCTTAAAGTCTTATAGTTTCCAGATCTATATTAGATCTGATGTTTCATCCATACATATGTCGGAGATCTGAAATTTAATGTACAACAGCTGAACCATCTGAAAAATAATGCTGTCTATGTATTTCTACAGTTTATTCCTAGTTGAAACTCTAATTTCTGAAGGGATTTTGCCCTAGTTCTCTTTGTTATCTATTGTAGAGGAAATAAGCTGAAATAAAAATATGATTTACTATTATATCTTTGAAGTATTAGATCTTTGGTTGTCCTCCTCTGAGTTTCAGTCAAAACTGCGCAATTATTGTAGTTGGGGTTTTCATGTTGTAACAACTCTTCCCTTTGGCTGATTTCTAGCTAGTCTTGACTATGGGAGATCTGTTTAATCTGCTTAAACTTATTTGTTTCTAATTAAATTGCATATGTAATTAAATTAAAACATAAATGAGGAGATCCCAACCCTGATCTTCGTTATTCTTGCTCATATTTTCTTGTACAACATTTTCACTGAAGACCTTGTTGAGATTCCTGAAAGGGATTAATCCAAGTTCTATAGGCAGAGTCTACAGTTGGCTAGGTAGCCTTTGGTTCTCACCCTATTTTTAGAGGTGACATAACTAGTAAATGCCACTGTATTCCATCTCTAAAATAGAATCTTGAGAATCCCCAAAAAGAAATATTACAGTGGTATCAGAGCTCCACTCTTGACACAGCCTGTGCTGGCATTAGAGCCTTAGTCATGCTACATTCTGAATATGAAGATCGTCTTTCTGAGAGGGAGAGGACATATTAGAATAGAAGTCATAGAAAGTATGTTGATACTACTGTTGACCTTGACAAGGGTCAAGACAAGGGGAAAGCCCCTAAATTGGTGAATGATAAAGATAATGAGGCGGAGGAGTTTGCAAAAACTCTATTGGGAGCTATGCAAGATCTATCTAAAGAGATAGAGGAGATGAGGAATGATAGAATGAGGGAGTCCCTTGGGAGATTCTAGTAAGGAGAAAGTTCTGAAATGTCTTAGTTTGGGACTGGTCAACCTGTGAGCTTGCCTCAAGTTCCACAGATCTCACAACGCTCTACAATGCCTACCCTCTTGGCTGTAGAAAATGAAGGGATTCAAGATTTAACCTCTTTGGAAGGCTACTTTGCAGAATGTGATTCACAAAGTCAAAGGTTCAAGGATAACTTGAGCTTTCAAGACTTCTACCATCTCAAGGACCAGAGGAGGTCATTGCAGCAATATAGAGATGGAGGTTTGCTTCATGGGAGGCACCACTCCAATGCAAGGAAAGTCAGTGGTTGGTAGTCTCTATTTTCTTACTTTTATTGATGATTTTAGCAGGAAGATTTGGTTGTATTTCATCAAATACAAATTTGAAACATTTTCCAAGTTTAAGGACTTTAAAGCCAAGGCTGAAAAACTGAGTAGAAATTTTATTAAAGTTATGAGGTCTGATAGAGGAGGTGAGTATGAATCTAACGAATTCATTGATGTTTGCAAACAACATGGTATTAAAAAACAAATGACAACCAAGTATACTCCGCAGCAGATGGTCGCGGAAAGAAAGAATCACACAATTATGAATATGGCTCAAAGTTTGCTCAAAACAGGAAATTTGTCTAAAGATTTGTCAGTTGAAGCAGTTGCATGTTCGGTATATATTTTGAATAGATCGCCAACTTCCACTGTCCAAAGTTTTGAAGCTGAAGAAGCATGGAGTGGACAAAAGGTAATAGTTCCACACTTTTGCATATTTGGTTGTATTTCATTCTCTCATGTTCTAGAAAAATTGAGAAAAAAACTTGATGATAGGAGCAAAAAGTATAACTTTATAGGGTATAGTGATGAATCTAATCCATATATATTGTTCAATCCTATAACTAAGAAGTTTGTCCTAAGTCAAGATTTGAAAATTCTGGAAGACAAGTTATAATGTTCCTACTTAGCCTTAGCTAAGAGGAGACATTCAATTTTGATTTTATTTATGTTTTATAAATAAATGAATAAAGGAGGACATGTAAAACTCCTAAAAAGTCTAAATAAATCAATGCCCATGTGAACAAAGACAAATCAGGGCTATGTACATAATCAGTTGCAGGATTGAAGGAGGTTTGAGCCAAAGATTGGGTCCACTTTGACCAAATCAACTGCGTTGTCTAGGTTCATTACATCTCCAAAAGGAACTGTGCAGTTCTAGAAGGGAGCCTCTAATGTGAAGAGGGCTAACTCATCAAAGTGCTTTAGGGTTTGCAAGGGATTTATCAACTTATAAAAGAAGGAGGAGAGCAACATGAAGGGGTTGTTGATAGATCATCTTTCTGAAGTATTTGTCTACTTAGAAAAATACCATTCTCTGTTGTTTAGTGGAGGATTGTGATTGGAATTCTTGTTTATGGGTTTCATCTCTTCCCTTGAGGATCATTGGAGGAGTTCTTTGCTGAAGTGAGCCACTATCTGGTTTGACGCCAAGCTCTATTTTAGTGAGCAGTGTTGGCTCATTGAGGGTTTTGTAGCTGTTATCTTTTGTAGCAAGTGGTTTTCTAGATCTACTTAGATCTAGCTTGTTTTGAGAGGCTTTCTCTGTTGGAGTGTTTTCTTCAGCCTCCAAAGAGATAATCTATCCATATTTTGTATCAGATCTGTAATTT
The DNA here is from genome assembly GCA_034641835.2 of Pinus albicaulis. Classification (NCBI taxonomy): domain Eukaryota; kingdom Viridiplantae; phylum Streptophyta; class Pinopsida; order Pinales; family Pinaceae; genus Pinus; species Pinus albicaulis. Next base: position 1,405,826,569 of record CM076570.1, read on the forward strand.
CATTCAAGTTTATTCAATCTCCTTCACCCTCTGTGTAGTTCCTGCTCAATACTGCGTTATTTTGTGAGAGGGCTTTCTTGTTTCAATTTGCTATCAATTTGGAGGAATATCTCTTGGTGTTAGGCTTGCCTTCCCTTGGTGATCTATGGATTGGGTTGTTGATCCATGTCTCTATACATCTGATCTATTTCAGTAATAAAATTTATTTTCAGAAATTTCTGGGTTTTCTGCAGCACTACAAATTGTAATTCAGATCTACAGCTTATTATGCAATATTATGATGTAATTCTAATTGGATATTGTTCTTAAAGTCTTATAGTTTCCAGATCTATATTAGATCTGATGTTTCATCCATACATATGTCGGAGATCTGAAATTTAATGTACAACAGCTGAACCATCTGAAAAATAATGCTGTCTATGTATTTCTACAGTTTATTCCTAGTTGAAACTCTAATTTCTGAAGGGATTTTGCCCTAGTTCTATTTGTAATCAGTTGTAAAGGAAATAAGCTCAAGTATAAATATGATATACTATTATATCTCTGAAGTATCATATCTTTGGCTATCCTCCTCTGAGTTTCACTCAAAATGCGCAATTCTAGTAGCTGGGGTTTTCATGTTGCAGCAGCCTCTTTCTTTGGTTGATTTCTAGCTAGTCTTGATTTCGGGAGATATGTTTAATGTGCTTAAACTTATTTGTTTCTGATGAAATTGCATATGTAAGTCACATACAGCATAAATGAGGGGATCCCAGTCCTGATTTGCGTTATTCTTGCTCATATTTTCTTATACAACGTTTTCATTGAAGACCTTGTTGAGATTCCTCAAAGGGATTATTCCAAGTTCTATAGGCAGAGTCTACAGTTGACCAGGAAGCCTCTGGCTCTCTCCCTCCTTTGGAAGGATACATAACCAATAAATTCCTCTGTATTCCATCTCTAAAATAGAATCTTGAGAATCCCAAAAAAGGAATATTACAGTGGTATTGCAGCTCCACTCTTGGCACAGCCTGTGCTAGCATTGGAGCTTCAGTCATGCTGCATTCCGAAGATGAAGATACTCTTTCTGAGAGAGAGAAGAGATACCAAAATAGAAGTCATAGAAATTATGACTATACTACTGTTGACCTTGACAAGGGTCAAGACAAGGGGAAAGCCCCTGAGTTGGTGAATGATAAAGACAAGGAGGCAGAAGAGTTTGCAAAAACTCTCTTAGAAGATATGCAAGATCTTTCCAAGGAGATAAAGGAGATGAGGATAGATCGAATGAGAGAGTGCCTTGGGAGATTCCATCAAGGTGAAAGTTTTGAAATGTCTCAGTTTGGGACTGGTCAACCTGTGAGCTTGCCTCAAATTCCACAGATCTCACAACACTCTACAATGCCTACCTTCTTGGTTGTAGAGAATGAACGACTTCAAGAGTCAACCTCTTTAGAAGGCTACTTTGCAGAATATGATTCACAAAGTCGAAGGTTCAAAGATAACTTGAGCTTTCAAGACTTCTGCCATCTCAAGGACCGGAGGAGGCCATTGCAGTAGTATAGAGATGGAGGCTTCCTTCATGGGAGGCACCACACCATGGGCAGGTTCTTCTTGCCTAAGTTCGATGGATCACCCTCTTGTTCTGCTAAAGCATGGGTGGAGAAGTTGGACATTTTTTTCTGGCTGAATAAAGTGCCTGAAGCAGAAGTCATCATGATTTTTGCACTGCATTTTGAGGGAGAAGCCCACAACTGGTGGTTTCATGCTCTTTCTACATTGGGGCACATCAATGTGTCCACTTATTCTGAGTTCACTAGGAGACTAGTGGAGAGATTTGATCGGAAATATCCAGAGGCCCCTTTCATAATCTTGACAAAGCTTAAACAGACTGGAGATGCTGAGGCCTATATCTCTGAATTCCTGAGGTTGTCTATAGTGGTTCCTGATCTTCCAGTGGCAAGGAGAGTCTATATGTTCATTGATGGCCTAGAAGAACCTTTGCATGGGTTGGTTAAGTCTACCAAGCCCATCAAACTGCATGATGCCATTTAAAGAACTAGAGATCTCCAAGATGCCTTGCCAAGGGCAAAGGCAACCTTCCCAAGAAAAACCACTCACTCTTCTAAGGGGAAGGAGGGGAAAGCTGCTCCACCTAAGGAGAGCTCATTGAAGAAGCTTCTTGACAATGATCTCCAGAGGGAGTTGAGGAAGAACAAATTATGTTTCACTTGTCAAGAGCCATAGGTACCAGGACATAGATGTGTTGCTAGAAGAGCACACTATATTGAAGTCTTCTCTGATTGTGAGGAGGAGGAGGGAAATGATTTTTTACCAAGTTAATACGTTTACATTACATTAATATTTTATTTTTATTTTTAAAAGATTATTTATTTTTATTTGATTTAATGAAAATGTTAAACATGACATTATAACATCTCTACTATACTAGGTTGGAGACTAGGCTCAATAAACATTACATTGCAACATCACTATCATACTCAGCTAGAAAGCACCCAAAGATGTTATAAAATTAAATTAAAATAAAATATTTGTTGAAATGACTTATGGTTTTTTGGCATGTGGCATTGATAAGCCATGTTATTGGCCCATGGTATTGTAATAAAACCTCAATTAATATGAAACTTGGGAAATATATATATTTTTAGAATTTTGGAAGTAAGTCAAAAAAATTTGACCGAAATAGAAAACAATATAACCTCCCTTCCACACTTATAAAAATTGATTTTTTTTGTGTGGAGAAGCACCCCCCAACCTAGTATGTAGCTATGTATTGTAATGTTTAACATTTTGACTAAATCAAACTACACAAACATGATAATAATAATAAATAAATGAATAATAATGAAAATAAAAATAAAAAAAATAATATAAAAATAGAAATTAATTGTAGCATTCACACTAATACTAAGCACGTATAATATTATGTATTTAAAAGAGTTAATTATACTAGGCTAGATCTTAACTTTAAATTTACCAAAATTCTAAAGAAACTTAAATCTCTTTTTCATTTTCATTTTGTTGTAAATATAGAAATGCAAAAGAAACTATTCTTCAAAGAAATCAATCCGTTGATTTTAAAATAGAGGGATTAGCTCGGTTGTGTTAAAATATTTAATCATTAGTGGTTAACTAGTAGTTCAAAATTAGTTTTTTAGTTTGACTGTTAAAATGTTTATCCGTAACTTAGTAACTTACCATCTCCCTGTATATATATTTCTCATAATAAAATAATTTGTGCCATGTGCTCTCAACCATTGGGTTTTCCTTTATTTTTTTGTACTGTCTTCTAAATCTGCTTTGATTTGCTTTTTCATAGTAATAGTTGTATAATCAATGTTAGAGGAAGGCTCCCACAATGTTTTACTTGATTGGTTTTAATAGTTGTGTAATCAACGTTAGACTTGATTGGTTTTAATAGTTGTGTAATCAACGTTAGAGGAAGATTGCCACGGTGTTTTACTTGATTGGTTTTAATAGTTTGTGTAATCAACGTTAGAGGAAGGATTCCATGTTGTTTTTACTTGATTCAAAGTTTTAATAATTTGTGTAATCAGTGTTAGAGGAAGACTTCCATGTTTTTTTTACTTGATTCATAGTTTTAATAATTTGTGTAATCAGCGTTGGTGTGAATATTTAATTATGGCATTTATAAAATTAAGGTGTTGAAATTAAAAAAATAACAACAATATAGTTTTTGATCACCCTTATTTAAAATATGTTTTTGCTATTTATTTGGAAGTGTTTTAAAAAGAGTTGTTTTACACTTTTGATTGCTTCAAGCATGGCCTTGACAAGTCAGTTTTCAATCGCTACGCCTCTATTTAGTGGGAAGAATTATGATTTTTTTAGTCTTAAAATGAAAGAATTATTACAAGATTTAGGTTGTTGGGAATCGGTAGAATTGGGGTTCAGAGAACTTGACGTAAATACAATTTCCGTAATGAGTGATGCTGAAAGAAAATAATTTGATGAACTTAAACGGAAATAAGGTAGAGCGAAGTCGTGCATTTTAAATTCCTTATATTACTCTATTTTTCCTAAAATCACTGCAACTAAGACTCCTAAATCAATATGGGATATACTTAAGGTTGCTTATCAAGAAAATTATAAAGTAAAAATTGTAAGATTACAGACTCAGAACACAATTTGAAACACGTAAAATGACTGAATCAGAAACCGTTGATCATTTTATGCATAAATTTATGGGTGTTGTTAATCAGCGTCAGATGAATGGTGAAGAACTAGAATATCAAATAATTGTTGAAAAAGTTCTTAGATGTCTACCTAAAAATTTTGACATGATAGTTACTGTTTTTGAGTCGAGAGAATTAACAAAATTATATGTCAAAGAATTAAATAGTTCTTTGTTGGCTCATGAAGAAAGAATTTATTTAGATGTCAGTATTTTAGAGCATGTTTTCAAATCTAAATCTTCTATTGATAGAGGTAGAGGCAAAGGTTTTCATGGCAGGAGAGGAAAAGGAAGAGAACAACAGCCTCAGTCTGATGATAGATCATAGGTAACTCAAACACATTCAAAGGAGTCCCAAATTAATCATGGTCGTAGGTGGATAGATAAATCAAAAATTCAATGTCGCTACTGCAAAAAAATATGGCCATTATAAGTCAGAATGTCGAAAATTACACTATGTTTTAAAGTAAAAACAAAGCCAATGTCACAAACACTAATTGTGAAACATTAGATGCTTTATTTTTTTAATGAAAAGTGACTGTGCAAGTACCTAATAAATATGTTTGGTTGGTAGACAGTGGATGTAGTAATAATATGATTGGTCATACTGATTTTTTTTCACAACTTGATTCATCTTTCATTCCCTCTATTGGTTTGGGTGATGATCGCTAGGTTAAAGCTTCAGGAAAGGGTGTTGTACCTGTCTTAACCAAACAAAATGTTGTGAAGAATATTTATGACATTTATTATGTACCAATTTCAATCATAATTTGTTTAGTGTTGGTCAGTTAGATGCACATGGTTATGATGTTATCTTTCACAACACTACTTGCACGATTTCTCATAAACATAAGTCTCTTTTGCAAATATTCCTATGACAAAGAACAGGTCGTATCAATTACAATCGAAAAGTGAGAAGTTGTACTCATTTAATGTTTCAACGCCAAATGACTCTGACCTATGGCATTTGTGATATGGTCATTTACCTATCAAAAGTATGAGTTTGTTGCAAAGACAATCTATGGTGAAAGGTTTTTCTGATCATATATCTTTCTGTAAAAGTTGTATAATGAGTAAACATAAGCGAGATAATTTTGCTTCAGCCTCTAATAGAGCCAAAGAACAACTAGATTTATTGCATACAGATTTGTGCGGTCCGATGGAAGCAAATTCAGTGGTTGGTAGTCTCTGTTTTTTTACTTTTATTGATGATTTTAGTAGGAAGATTTGATTGTATTTCATAAAATACAAATTTGAAACATTTTCCAAGTTTAAGGACTTTAAAGCCAAGGCTGAAAAACTGAGTAGCAAGTTTATTAAAGTTATGAGGTCTCATAGAGGAGGTGAGTATGGATCTAATGAATTCATTGATGTTTGCAAACAACATGGTATTAAAAAACAAATGAAAACCAATTATACTCCGCAGCAGATGGTCGCGGAAAGAAAGAATCACAAAATTATGAATATGGCTCAAAGTTTGCTCAAAAGAGGAAATTTTTCTAAAGATTTGTGGGTTGAAGCAGGTGCATGTTCGGTATATATTTTGAATAGATCTCCAACTTCCACTGTTCAAAGTTTTGAAGTTGAGGAAGCATGGAGTGGACAAAAGGTAACTATTTCACACTTTTGTGTATTTGCTTGTATTTCTTTCACTCATGTTCTAGAAAAATTGAGAAAAAAACTTGATGATAGGAGCGAAAAGTATATCTTTATAGGGTATAGTGATCAATCTAAAGCATATATATTGTTTAATTCTGTAACTAAGAAGTTCGTCCTAACTCAAGATTTGAAAATTCTGGAAGACAAATTGTATGTTCCCACTTAGCCTTAACTACGAGGAGACATTCAATTTTGATTTTATTTATGTTTTATGAATAAATGAATAAAGGAGGACATGTAAAAATCCTAAAAAGTTTGAATAAATTAATGCCCATGTGAACAAAGACAAATCAGGGCTATGTATATAATCAGTTGTAGGTGTGAAAGAGGTTTGAGCCAAAGATTGGGTCCACCTTGATGAAATCAACTGCGCTATCTAGGTTCATTGCATCTCCAAAAGGGACTGCGCAGTTCTAGAAGGGAGCTTCTAATGTGAAGAGGGCTAACTCATCAAAGTGGCTTAGGGTTTGCAAGGGCTTTCTCAACTTATAAAAGAAGGAGGAAAGCAACATGAAGAGGTTGTTGATAAATCATATTTCTGAAGTACTTGTCTGCTTAGACAAATATCATTCTCTGTTATTTAGTGGAGGATTGTGATTGGAATTCCTGCTTAGGGGTTTCATATCTTCCCTTGAGGATCATTGGAGGAGTTCTTTATTGAAGTGATCCACTATCTAGTTTGAGGCCAAGCTCTATTTTCATGAGCAGTGCTGGCCCATTGAGGGTTTTGTTGCTGCTATCTTTTGTAGCAAGTGGTTTTCTAGATCTGCTTAGATCTAGCTTGTTTTGAGAGGCTTTCTCTGTTGGAGTGTGTTCTTCAGCCTCCAAAGAGATAGTATATTCATATTTTGTATCAGATCTGTAATTTCATTCAAGTTTATTCAATCTCCTTCACCCTTTGTGTAGTTCCTTCTCAATACTGCGTTATTTTGTGAGAGGGCTTTCTTGTTTCAGTTTGCTATCAGTTTGGAGGAAGATCTCTTGGTGTTAGGCTTGCCTTCCCTTGCTGATCCATGGATTGGGTTGTTGATCCATGTCTCTATAGATCTGATCTATTTCAGCAATAAAAGTTATCTTTAGAAATTTCTGGGTTTTCTACAGCACTGCAAATTGTAATTCAGATCTACAGCTTATTATGCAATATTATGATGTAATTCCAATTGGATCTTGTTCTTAAAGTCTTATAGTTTCCAGATTTGTATTAGATCTAATGTTTCATCCATACATATGTCATAGATCTGAAATGTAATGTACAACAGCTGAACCATCTGAAGGGATTTTTCCCGAGTTCTCTTTGTTACATGTTGTAGAGGCAATAAGCTCAAATAAAAATCTGATTTAATGTTATATATATGAATTATCAGATCTTTGGTTGTCCTCCTCTGAGTTTCAATCAAAACTGCACAATTGTTGTAGCTGGGGTTTTCATGTTGTAACAACTCTTCCCTTTGGTTGATTTCTAGCTAGTCTTCAGGGTGGGAGATCTGTTTAATGTGCTTAAACTTATTTTTTTCTGATGAAATTGCATATGTAAGTAACATACAGCATAAATGAGGAGATCCCAGCCTTGATCTGCGTTATTCTTCCTCATATTTTCTTGTACGATGTTTTCATTGAAGACCTTGTTGAGATTCCTAAAAGGGATTAATCCAAGTTCTATAGGCAGATTCTACAGTTGGCCAGGTAGCTTTTGGTTCTCACCCTAATTTTAGAGGTTACATAGCTAGTAAATGCCACTGTAGTCCATCTCTAAAATATAATCTTGAGAATCCCAAAAAAGAAATATTACAGTGGTATCAGAGCTCCACTCTTAACACAGCCTGTGCTAGCATTAGAGCGTCAATCATGCTGCATTCCGAAGATGAAGATCGCCATTCTGAGAGGGAGAGGAGATATCAGAATAGAAGTCATAGAAATTATGACTATAATACTGTTGACCTTGACAAGGGTCAAGACAAGGGGAAAGCCCCTGAATCGGTGAATGATAAAGATAAGGAGGCGAAGGAGTTTGCAAAAAATCTATTGGGAGCTATGTAAGATCTATCTCAGGAGATAGAGGAGATGAGGATAGATAGAATGAGGGAGTCCCTTGGGAGATTCCAGCAAGGAGAAAGTTCTGAAATGTCTCAGTTTGGGACTAGTCAACCTGTGGGCTTGCCTCAAGTTCCACAGATCTCGCAACACTGTACAATGCCTACCTTCTTGGCTATAGAGAATGAAGGGCTTCAAGATTTAACCTCTTTGGAAGGCTACTTTGCAGAATATGATTCACAAAGTCAAAGGTTCAAGGATAACTTGAGCTTTCAAGACTTCTGCCATCTCAAGGACCAGAGGAGGCCATTGTAGTAGTATAGAGATGGAGGTTTCCTTCATGGGAGGCACCACAGCATGGGTAGGTTCTTCTTGCCTAAGTTTGATGGATCACCCTCTCATTCTACTAAAGCATGGGTGGAGAAGTTGGACATTTATTTCCGACTGAATAAAGTGCCTGACGCAGAAGCCATCAAGATTGTTGCGCTGCATTTTGAGGGAGAAGCCCACAACTGGTGGTTTCATGGTCTTTCTACATTGGGGCACAACAATGTGTCCACTTATGCTGATTTTACAAGGAGAATAGTGGAGATATTTGATCAAAAAGATCCGGAAGCCCCTTTCATAAGCTTGACAAAGCTTAAACAGACTGGAGATGCTGAAGCCTATATCTATGAATTCCTGAGGTTGTCTATAATGGTTCCTGATCTTCCAGTGGCAAGGAGAGTCTATATGTTCATTGATGGCCTGGAAGAACCCTTTCATGGTTTGGTTAAGTCTACCAAGCCCATCACACTGCATGATGCCATTGAAAGAACTAGACATCTCCAAGATGCCTTGCCAAGGGAAAAGGAAACCTTCCCAAGAAAAACCACTCACTCTTCTAAGGGGAAGGAGGGGAAAGCTGCTCCACCTAAGGAGAGCTCACTGAAGAAGCTTCTTGACGATGATCTCCAGAGGGAGTTGAGGAAGAACAAATTATATTTCACTTGTCAAGAGCCATGGGTACCGGGACATAGATGTGCTACTGGAAGAGCACACTATATTGAATTCTTCTCTGATTGTGAGGAGGAGGAGGGAAATGATGGACCTAGGAGAGGTCACTGTGCTGGTGATGATGATGAGGAGGATCCATCATCATCCAAAGAAGAAGAAGGAGCATTTTCTCCAACCAGTGGGACTCTTGCTTCTTTGAGAGGAGTGCCCAAGTATTTGACTCTTAGAGTGCAAGGTTTAGTTATGAACCAAAGAGTATCTATTCTTATTGAGAGTGGGGAAACCCACAACTTTATTGATGCTCACTTTGTGCAAAGGAGAGGGATCCCTACTGATACTTTTGATGGGTTCTCTATTTTGGTTCTGGGAGATATAACTATGAAGTGCATACAGTATGTTCCATCATTTTTTGTGACTATGGGAACCAACACTTTGGAGGACCACTTCTTTCTAGTGGACATACCAGTCGCCAACATCATATTGGGTGTCCAGTGGTTGAATACTTTGGGAAAGGTCACCACTAATTGGAAGGCCTTGCAGATGGAATGGGTTGATTTGAAGAGTGGGAAACAACAAGTCATTCAAGGCATGCACACCTACCCTTCACTTGATGTTTCTACCCACACATCAAAGATGGAATTGCGCAATGGGGGCAAGGACCTCATAGTTCCTTCTCTCATTTTTATGAGAATGCTGCAAGGGACATTCCTACATCATGGCAAGCCACTTGGGGTGCCATTAGATTCTATGGGGAAAGCTTCACCAAGTGCTGAAACAATGGAAGAAAGGGTCACAGCGCTGTGGGAGGAAGCAGGGGGAGGATCAGCCTTCCCATAAACAATTTTGGCATGCATAATGCTAAATAAACAAGCAGCAACAAGGCAAGCACCACCATAGATGCATCAACAACGTTGTCTTTATTTAGAAGTGTAGATCCATATTGGAGGTCTCAACTCCTTGTGGAGTGCTTCAAAGATCTGCACACCAGGATGATCTTAGATGGCATAAAGCAAGGAGGAGGCTATTTGGTCCATGAAGGGGTCATCTATCATCTTGGTAAAGTATTCTTGTCTCAAGCCTCCAAGCTTAAGCAAGAGATACTACAAAGAGCACACAAGGATTTCCTTTCCAGTTACATGCAGTTAGCAAAAATCTACTCCCTAATCTTGAAGAGTTTTGATTGGGAGGGTATGGAGGAAGAACTACATCAGCATTATGATTGGGAGGAAATACATCAGCACTTACAAGAGTGCAATAGTTATGTGGAGATGGGGCAACCAAGGGATCCCATGCAGGAGAAATTTCAGCCATCTCTTTCTTCTCTCAAAAGAGGAGAAAAGCCCATGCCCAACTCTATGAGTGTGGGAGACTTGTTTGGTAAGAAATCTAATCTTGTGGAGCAAGTTTGTTTTTCTGATTTGGCACATTCTCTTACCATATCTATGGAGGCCATGGCTCCTACAAGGGGCAATATTACATGCAGATCTCATGTCAATGATGAGGCCAATAAAAATTTCAAAGCTAACCACTCCCTTGAGGTGCAAAGGGAGATTATTTATCATGATGGGTGCTTCTCAAAGGCACCTAATGAGGGCTTCACTTTCAGCCATGTCAAAGTGACCCATGTAGCAAAGATGTGGTGGGGGTACCACCTATCACACTCAGATCTACCCAAAACAAGGAGTGCACTCTACTGGTACCTTATGTGGGATTGTGACTCACCTCCTCAAGTGCAAATTTCAGTTTTCCTATATGCGATTTTGTTTCCATACATGGATGACATATTGCTATTGTTTATGGGTATGTATGGGAAAAAATTGAGTAGTGTACATGTGCCACATGGGATGGAAGTTTATCCTGTACTTCATGATACATGTTTCAAATATGAAATTTCTTCACCCATGTTCATTTATGTTGAGTTTTACAGTCATGAAGGGGAAGACTATGCACCTATCATGTTGGCATTGGAGGAGTAGTTTCTGATGTATTGGCTTGGTAAGCACTTAATCCATGATGAAAGCTTGATTCTTGATGGTGCCATCAATGGAGAAGGTGAGAACTACAGTTCTTACCCTATCAGTTGCTTGAGGACAAGCAACATTTTGGAGGGGAGGACTGTAATGTTCCTACTTAGCCTTAGCTAAGAGGAGACATTAAATTTTGATTTTATTTATGTTTTATGAATAAATAAATAAAGGAGGACATGTAAAAATCCTAAAAAGTCTGAATAAATCAATGCCCATGTGAACAAAGACAATTCAGGGCTATGTACATAATCACTTGCATGTGTGAAAGAGGTTTGAGCCAAAGATTGGGTCCACCTTGACCAAATCAACTGCGATGTCTAGGTTCATTGCATCTCCAAAAGGGACTGCGCAGTGCTAGAAGGGAGCCTCTAATGTGAAGAGGGCTAACTCATCAAAGTGGTTTAGGGTTTGCAAGGGCTTTCTAACCTTATAAAAGAAGAAGGAGAGAAACATGAAGAGTTTGTTGATAAATCATATTTCTGAAGTATTTGTCTGCTTAGACAAATACCATTCTCTGTTATTTAGTGGAGGATTGTGATTGGAATTCCTATTTAGGGGTTTCATCTCTTCCCTTGATGATCATTGGAGGAGTTATTTGCTGAAGTGAGCCACTATCTGGTTTGAGGTGAAGCTCTATTTTCATGAGCAACACTGGCCCATTGAGGGTTTTGTAGCTGCTATCTTTTCTAGCAAGTGGTTTTCTAGATCTTCTTAGATCTAACTTGTTTTGAGAGGCTTTCTCTATTGGAGTGTGTTATTCAGCCTCCAAAGAGATAGTCTATCCATATTTTGTATCAGATATGTAATTTCATTCAATTTTATTCAGTCTCCTTCACCCTCTGTGCAGTTCCTGCTCAATACTGTGTTATTTTGTCAGAGGGTTTTCTTGTTTCAGTTTGCTATCAGTTTGGAGGAAGATATCTTGGTGTTAGGCTTGCCTTCCCTTGGTGATCTGTGGATTAGGTTGCTCATTCATGTCTCTATAGATCTGATCTATTTCAGCAATAAAAGTTATCTTCAGAAATGTTTGGGTTTTCTGCAGCATTGCAAATTGTAATTCAGATCTACAGCTTATTATGCAATATTCTGATGTAATTCCAATTGGATCTTGTTTTTAAAGTCTTATAGTTTCCAAATCTGTATTATATCTTATGTGTCATCCATACATATGTCAGAGATCTGAAATGTAATGTACAACAGCTGAACCATGTGAAAAATAACACTGTCTATGTATTTCTGCAGTTTATTCTTAGTTGCAGATCTAATTTATGAAGGGATTTTGCCCTAGTTCTCTTTGTTATCTGTTGTAGAGGAAATAAGCTCAAATACAAATCTGATTTACTCTTATATCTTTGAAGTATCAAATATTTGGCTGTCCTCCTCTGAGTTTCCGTCAAAACTGTGCAATTCTTGTCGCTGAGGTTTTCATGTTGTAACAGCTCTTCTCTTTGGCTGATTTCTAGCTAGTCTTGACTGTGGGAGATATGTTTAATGTGCTTAAACTTATTTGTTTCTGATGAAATTGTATATGTAAGTCACATAAAGCATAAATGAGGAGATCCCAACCCTGATCTGTGTTATTCTTGCTTATATTTTCTTATACAACGTTTTCATTGAAGACCTTGTTGAGATTCCTCAAAGGGATTAATCCAAGTTCTATAGGTAGAGTCTACAGTTGGCTAGATAGCCTCTGGTTCTCAGCCTCTTTTTAGAGGTGACATAACCAGTAAATGCCACTGTAGTCCATCTATGAAATAGAATATTGAGAATCCCCATAAACGAATATTACACAAATCTTGGAATGAAATGGAGAACAATACTTCTCATAATACTTTTATTCTGTTAGACGAACATCAAGCACCTATAAGAAGCACTCCAATATTACAATTTCAAGAAAAAAATAGTAGTAGTTCATCGAGTAGTAGTAGTTCATCATCTTTTGAGTCTGATTCTGATAATCCTAAAATGAGAAACTTAAGTGATTTATACACAAGTTGATGTTGATGATATTGTAAATTTTACATTTCTTTCATTTCAACCTACTTGTTTTGAAGAGTCTATAAAAGACAAAGAATGGGTAGATGTAATGAATAATGAAATCAAACTTAGGATTTGGTTGATCTACCTGATGATAAAAATTTTATAGGTGTCAAATGGGTTTTTAAAAAAGTGTTAAATGAGAGAGGTGAAGTTGATAAGCACAAAGCAAGATTAGTTGCCAACGGTTTTTCACAGAAACCTCACATAAATTATGGTGAAACATTTGCACATATAGCAAGAATTGATACTATTCAATTTATATTAGCTATTGCAACACAAAACAAGTGGCCTATTTACCAAATGGATGTAAAGTCTGCATTTTTGAATGGTGTTTTGAATGGAGTGTATGTTGATCAGCCACCCAGTTTCAAAATAAAAAATTAGAAACATAAGGTGTACAGGTTGAAGAAATTATTTTATGGCTTGAAGGAAGCTCTAAGAGCTTGGTACAACCAAATAGACCTTTACTTGCTGAATAATGGTTTCAGAAGGAGCGACCATGAGCCCACTTTGCATATCAAGAATGGTCGTCAAGGTAATATTTCGATACTGTGTCTTTATGTTGATGACATAATCTATACGGGTAGCATGTAGTTAAATGAATTTAAAGCTGCAATGAAAAATGAATTTGAAATGACAGGTCTTGGATTAATGAAATACTTCTTAGGTATCGAAGTGAAACAAACACAGAATGGTATGTTTATGATTCAACAAAAGTATGCTACTGATATTTTAAAAAAGTTTAAGATGGACAGGTGTAAACCGGTAGATACTCTTGTTGAAGTTGGTACAAAGTTAAGTAAAGATGATGTAGGTACTATTGTTATTGCGACTTTGTATAAGCAACTTGTTGGTAGTACTATGTATCTTACTGCTACTAGACCTAATATAGCATTTGTAGCTAGTTATATTTCCAGGTTTATGGAATATCCTAAACACTGTCATTGGAAAGTTGGGAAAATGGTGTTAAGATACATTGCGGGTATATCTACTTACTGTTTATCATATGTAGCCTCTACAGACAGTAAGCTTGTTGGTTTTATAGACAGTGATTATGAAAGTTGTATTGATAATCGAAAAAACACTTTTAGCTATGTTTTTCTATTTGGCGAAAACTTGATCTTGTGGTCATCCAAAAAGAAACCCATAGTTGTGTTATCTTCAACAGAGGCCGAGTACATTGCAACAAGTTCAGCATCATGTCAAGATGTATCGCTGAAGAGACTTCTCTCTGACTTCAGTTATATAGAAAATGAATCTATATCAATCATTTCTGACAACACTTCCGCTATTTCCTTGTCGAAGAACAATTCCTTTCATCAAAAGAGAAAACATATCGACACTCGTTTTCACTTCATTCGTTAACTCGTCAAGAATGATGATATTGTTCTCAAAATTTGTGATTCTAAGAAACAGTTAATAAATACCTTGACCAATCCGCTAGGAAAAACTAATTTTAAATTTAAATGTCAAAAGTTGAACATAAAACAATGTAACCCTCAAGATTAAAAGAAAGTATTAAAAGATTTAATCATTAGTGGTTAAGTGATAGTTTACAATTAGTTTTTTAGTTGGACCTTTAAACTGTTTATCCGTAACATAGTAACTGATCTGCTTGTATATATATATTTCTCATAATAAAATAATCTGTGGCGTGTGCTCTCGCCCATTGGGTTTTCTGGCATCATCTCCGAAAGATGGGACAACTTTCTAAACGTTGAACCAGCGACGGCTGGTTTTGTGCAACAAAATGCCCAAAATGCCAACGATGGCTTTCTGTTTCTACACAGAATTGGATTAAATACTCTCCGAACACTTGGAGAGGCGTGGATTAACGAACCCTAACCTGTACAGCTTGCGAATGCTTTATTATTCCGGAAAAGGAAAACAGCACATATAGTGTACTCGGACGGTGACGGTAAAGTTAAACTGCGTAGCAACTCTACAGTAGTCGTCCCAATGCTGATCACTTGACTGTAATTTTAATATTATGTAGACATTATTTTAAAATAATGTTTAGATTTAATTATTATGGCTAGGAAACCAGAAATTTCACAATCGGATTACGTTTTAATTAAAAGTCTAATAATGAAATTACGAGTAAGATAATTGTGAGGAAATTTTAACGGCCCGAATGGAAAAACTCATTTTAAACTTAAAAAAAATATATTTTTTTAGAGAATTCCGACCTAAAACATCAAATCTTCTAATAATTAAACAACTCATATTTTAATAATCCCTTGCGAGTCTATTCAAAATAATAAACACTTGCATTTAAACACCTATATTAGTTTGGGGTCCATAATGAGTTCAACACTGTCTAGTCAAAAGTACGTATTAACTGTAAATACCGGATGCCAAAACCGTTATCTTAAAGAAAAGAACTTTAAAGAAGATCTTAAATTTAATTAAGCATTATTTAAGAAGTGTGTAGATTTTTACCATTATGAAAATTTTACTTTAAGACAATTAATTATATTTAATTATTATAACAGGTTTATAATTTGAATTCCTGAACTATTTCAATGTGAATTACTTTGTTTGACGTAACATTCTTACACAAACCTTGCACCGATAATTTTTACTTCGGTTTCAAAATATTTTTTGTCTATGGTTGTGCTGAATAACTTGAAAGGTTATTCAAGTTAAATATTTGAAATAAATAGAAAATAATTATATCTATTTTAATTTTTTAACCAAAATAAAAATTAATACTATTCAATTTTAAAATAAATAAATGTTTTGAGAAGTAAAAAACAAGTATCAATGCACCGTACTACTTTCTCTGAGAATGCTGAATTGTATATAAGTAATTTATGTGGCAAATCTGTTTGGCTTTCCAAATATATAAAAAAAAAAAGTAAAATATAATTTTATTTTTAAATGATTATATCGATAGGGGTATTTTGCACATTCTAGTTTTGTTATTAAAATAAATTATGGAGATGGTTGAGAGTTTATAAGTAGAATATTCTTCGTTCTATATTGAAATGTAGAGTTGATACTCATATAAAATATTGAAATGTAGGGTTGATATTCATATAAATCCCTAATTTTACGAAAAAAACTTTACAGATTTCATTAAAAATTTATAAGACACATCTGATCCGACTTCTTTGTTTTATGGGACACATCTAGCGAGTGTGTTTCCATACCTGCTTCTCGAAGACATTTCCCGGTGTGTCCAGTTGAATCAACAGTTGTGAAACATCGAGCAATTCATGCTACTAGACCACTGGTATTTTTCCACCAGCTTGGATGAGAATATAACAAACAGAGAATGGATTAGGAAGGCCTGATCTGAGCAGAATTTGTCACCCCCTTGAATAATCAGGTATGAACTTTTTAGTAGTTATAAAAGTGATTTCACTGAACAGAATTTCTATGCATGGTTTACAAGGAGAACAACGACATTTTTTTTAATAAAAAATGTCTATTAATTTTTAGCTCAATTTTTCATGAAAATTTAGTGAATTAAATGAGATTTTGGATTTTGATTATAAAACAGAACTATAATATGTTTGATCATTATACTATATTAAAAAAAATATTTATAAGATATTTAACAAACATTTTGATTAAATCAAGTTACATCCAAATAAAATAAAATATAAAATATATTTAATAAATAATTATAGTTATAATTATTTATAATTAATAATTAAACCAAACTATTTTTATCTTTCATTTTATATATATGAAAATTTGAAAAGAGTCCAATTTCTTCATTTACAAACAACCTATGAGATTTGATCTCTCACATTAAAATAGATGTAAGTTAATTTAGTTACGATTCACTTATTTTTATTGATTTGTAAATAGGGTTGACGACGCCAGATGTATTTGCTTCTGGTTTTATGGTTATGTTTGCTGACACCTCGTGTATTTGGTTATGGTTTTATTTGAGAGACTAGCTACAGATTCTATTATTCCATGGTTTTGAAGTGGTTCATCGCCTTTTCGAGGTGCTTCAATCATCATACCGTTAGGTCCGTTGTCTCTACAAAGGAGCTTCTAATTTTAAGATGCTACCAACATTACAATAAAGTTATTGTCAAATTTTATGCTAAAATGTGTCATGAAACTAGCTGATTATTAACCAGTTTTTCAAAGAACATCATTATTTAATTACTAATGTTTTCATTTAGTTTTAAATATATTTTGATACATATGGGAAATTTGTCTGATATGTTTGGTTGGAATGTGAATAGTGAGGGAATTGGATATCCAATTAATGTTAAAATTTATTGATAATTTAATAGATATTAAAAGTTGAATGAAATAATAAGAATAAATATATAAGTATATTATTTTTATGAAATTGTAATTTTTATTTATTTATTATGGTTAGTATATCACTTGATGTAATGAGTGTTAAATGGGCTATTCAAAAATCATGAGAAATTAGTGAGTTATGACTAATTTTTATCATAGATAAATGACTTAAAGAAGTTGAATCCAAAAAATAATATCTAACACTGAAATAAGTGTAATATGTATTATGATTATTATTATCTAATTTAAAGTCTCGACCCAAGCCATACATGAAATTGGTTTATGAGACCTCCTTGTTTTTGTTTGTGGGACAAGGGATCTAATTGGACCCATCTATTTATTTGATTCCCCTTGTTTTTTTGGAGGGACAGGATCTATTTGACAAGGTCAGTGCCAAGCCAGCCACCAAATTGGTGTATGAGTATCCTCCACTTCCCCAACTATTTGACCTCTAAGTTTACAAAGACATACATACTCTACCCCATTTAGTTTTGATATTGTGACCTCTTAAGAGGAAACATATGCTCTTAACCATTAGGCCCACTCAAAATGTATGTCTCTTATATATATATATAATAAGCACTTCATAATATTTTGCTAAATAAAAATTTTTATCTACAATAGTTGGTTCGAAACTCAATTTTTTACAAATTATGGATGAGAGAAGCCAAATTCCAAAAATCAGATTAAGTTATTTTGGATTTAAGTCTATAAATATTCAAATTTATGTTAAACTAAAAAAACCTAATCATGCATTTAATATAGTGTGACATTTATAGAAATTGTGTATTTATATGGTCAATAAATTACTGAATATAAAAACGTAATAAAATTAAATTAAATTAAAATATTTTGATTTTGAATGAGTTGTTCTTTTTCAGCAAGTGGTATTGATAAGTCATGGCACTGGCACATGGTATTTGAATAAAGCCTATTTACAAATTAATAATATGCATGGTAAAATATGGATAAATATCCATGGTTAAGGATGTTGTTATATTGGAAGTATTAAGTTTTAATTAAAAAAAATTATAAAATTAAATTAAATTAAAATATTTATAAAATATTTTGATTTTGTAATGAGTTATGCTTTTTGGTCGTGTGGTATTGATAAGTCACAGTGTGTGGTATTGATAAGTCAAGGTTTTTGAACAAAGCCTATTTATAAATTAATAATATCCATACTAAAATGTGGGTAAATATCGATGGTTAAGAAGTGTTGTTATATTGTAAGTACTAAGTTTTAACTATATTGAAAGTCAAATTTTTTTTACCAAAATAAAAAAATATATAATATACATTCTGTGGGAGATAGTCAAAGTTTTTTTACTAAAATAAAAAGAAATATATAATATGCAATGTATGATAGGGATGTTGTAACTTAATGTTTAATGTTTTGACTAAGTGAAAATACAGAAAAATAAAATAAATAGAAAGATTAATATATGTACACATTTTTACATAGTAAAAATAAAATAAAATAATAAAACAAAAAACAATTTTATAAAAAAATGAAATGAAAAACTATCTCATGTATTGAGCACGATATTCATGTTTAATATACTTTATTTAAAGAGAGAAATTATGCTAGTCTAGATTTTTTTTTAATTCTAGATGTACCAAAAACAAAAAAATCAAATCTCTCCCATCTTTTTTAATTGTAAATATAGAAACAAATATTCTTACTTCATGGTGGAGAAATCAATAAGTTGATCTTCAAACTGACGCATCAACTCAGTTTCACCGAGAATTTCTGTATAGCTATAATAACCCAAAGTGGGTTGACGCACCACTCAACGTTGACAGTTGTTTTTTGCGCAACAAAATGCACAAAATGCAATGGATGACTTTCTGTTTTTACACACACAATTGGATTATTTTCTGCTTCACCATTTCTTTCATGGAGGGCTGGATGTCTCAAGCGTGTAACATCTATATGGTTCCAGGATTCATCCGAAGTGATTCTTTCGATGGAAGAATCTGCAATCCCCATACAAAAAAAGGCATTCGCTGATATTCCGCCTCCACATTGATGGCCCGACATCGACTGCATTGTCCTTGATCAGATTCATGAATTTGACGCTACAAACAAAGTTATCCAAAAGTCTTCCAGTCTTCCATGTGCATGTGAAGAAACAATATGCCGAATAACAACTTTTAACATAAATTATTAGTCAGGCATTCAACTAATAGATTTTCCTAAAAGTAGTTATCCCGCATATGTTTTTTCACACCCGCATGGAAGACTTTCATGTCCTTTTCTAGCTTCCATCGACTGGAACGTCAAATTGTGAGTGTTGTTTAATCTTAAAAGGTACGCTATGTATGCTCTCAAAAGTATGTTCCATGCAGGTAAAATCAAATAAAATGCTTAGCGTTAATATTGCAATGTAAGATTACTTAATTTTCAGAGTTTAGGTTTTGATGGTTACTTTAGTTGGTCTAAGTCTCTCTCAAGTTGTTGGTTTTTGTTTTTATTAGAATTACAGTTTTTTAAGTTTCACTTAGCTTTTTCGAAATTTTGGTTTGTCTGAGTTCGATATGGAAATATGTTTTTCCATTTTTATTTGTGATGAGGATTCACATCCTCCATAATTCTATGAAATACATTTTTTTTTAATGAAGATTATATGGCTTTTTCATGTTAAATAAAAAAATTTTTGGTCTTTGTTGTTCTCAACATTCAATTATGTTGTATTAATGAGTATGGACAATTTAACATGGTTAGGGAGTTTTGTTAGGTTTCCAATCCCTTAGTCATTGATTTCAAAGGGAGAGGTAAGAAAAGATATGAAGAATTAAGAAAGAAATTTGTCATGACAAAAAGCGGATGAATGTTGTGTTTCCATCAATGCCAAAACGGTAGAACATTGGCAATGTTGGCATTAGTGTCAAATGATCATGGGTTATGTTGATGAGAACTTTTATGTTAATATAAATTGATTACATATTTGATGTTGAAAAGTGTTATGGGATTGTTAATTCATTACATGGTTGATGACCATGAAGGCTCAAAGCTGATTAAAGTGATGTCATGGGCAAAGGTTAACTATAATGTGTGAGCAAGATAAAATGAAGTGGGATCCAATGCATATTTTATAAAAAAATTAACTATAATGTACATGAGAGCCCAAGATATTACAATAATGAGTGAGGATGATAACATGAAGTATCATGCCATGGATATTTTATAAACAAATTAAATACATGGCACATGAGATCTCTACAACAATGTATAGAGAACTTGAATTTACATTGTAAGCCAATAGAGTGAAATTATTGTTGTTGGCCTATATTATTTTTAATTCATTTTAATTAAAAATATATTTGTCTTGAAGTGAGATTCATATTTGGAAATTAAGAGGAAGATTGTGAACGATACTACTATGCCAAGTGATAACTGTTGAATTCTAATTCGTACATGGAATGCAAATATTCAACAATTCTTGTATATGTAAAGATGCATGATTGAATGATAAGAATGTTAGAGAACCTGATAGTGTGTGAGAGATTTCATGAATATCCTAGCACATAAAGAGAGAAAAAATGGAGGAGAGGTTAAGCATATTTGAGAAGGAAACATTGATAGGATAAGTAGTTGAACATACATGACAAATTGAGTTCATAGTATATACAATGACCATATAGTAGTAATACCAATTTATATTTTGATAGGAGATTGTAGTCCCCTTTCAGGTGGTAGCTTGAAAAAGAGAAGGTTCTAACATGTGGAAGAGGAAGCTAGAACTTCCTTCCAAGTTGTAGCTTGCAAAATAAATAGTGACCTACTCCACATTTGATGTAATAAGGTGAGTAGAAGCTTGCCTTCACATCACTTTAGCCACAATTCATGGTTTTTCTTTTATGGGTTTCCATTTATATTTAGGGTGTTCGTGTGTTGCATGTTGAATGTCTCACTTGTTTGAATGTTTTTGAATTCATTATTATATGTTGAATACAAATCTATTTATAGTAATTGCAAAAGGAAATATATGTAAGTTATTAGTTGCAAAAAAAAAAAAAAAACTTGAAAGTAAAAAGATAAAATTAACTAAAACTCATGTTGAGGGGGAAATTGTTGGACATTAAACAAAATATTTTGCCCTGGTATGTTTTACAACATGGAATAACCATCTCTCATGCATCATTATCTCTAAAAATGTGATTCTTGACTAAAATCTACAGGTTTTCCATCACCCACAATTAAGGTGCTCCCAACTTGAATTCTTCAACCGTTGTAGATTTTTTGGTCACTCAACTATATTCACAAGTTGCAGTTATATTTTCTTTCATTTTTGTATTTTTATTTTTATGCATCAACAGTATGAAATTTAATAAGTGATGTGATTTATCAATAAAACTATATTCCCAAGCTATATGTCCTTCTTGTCCATGATTTCAATACAATTATTCTTTCCATGATTTTTTAACATGATTTAAAAAAAATTATTCTTTATATATATGAGATGTGAATTGTTTCCAAATATCACAATTGATTTCAATAAATTTATTCATGTGATATGTACATTATTTATATTCTTTTTTGAAATATTTTTTTAAATGTGCTATGATTTTTTTTATTATACGAATAAGGATTATATTTTCCCCCTCTTTGGACCAAAAAAAAATTGTTTATTCAAAAGGAGGCAACATTGAATTGGAACGGATTGGTCAGATGAAGACTGGGCATTAACCGACAATGAGAATAGGATACTAGAAAAACTGAATTTAAAATCCTAAATGCTAGAAAAATCATTATGGAAGTTCAAGCCCCAACAACAACATATACTAGACATTTTTCGGCCCCCCTAAGTGGGATTTTTGAAATTAAATTATGATGGTACCTCCAAAGGAAACCTAGGGCAAGCAAGGATAGGAGGCCTATTCTGAAGCACTCAAGGATCAGTATGTAGGATATATATGCAATGGAGGTTGGATTTACTACAAAAAATGAAGCTAAACTCATGGCGGAAAAACAGGGTCTCACAATCGTAGTCTGGTAGAACTACCATAGAGTTATAGTTGAAGGAGATTCGACAATGGTAACAGGGTTATTACAAAAACTTCAACAAGTCACCCCCTGGGAAAAAATAAGTGAAAGCTGGTGCACAACAGGATTAACTCAAGAAATTGGCCAAATCATACAACATATAGGTTATGTAATTCCCATGCATGTCCACAGGGGGGGGTAATGAGGCTATTGATTATTTAGCTAACTGGGGCTAAAATAATGAAGGCCGGAAGTTAGACATTACTCAACATCATCAAGCATGGAATATAGAGTTGAAATTGATACAGATTATTCTGGAAAAATACCAAGAGATGACTAATAACCCTGATCGGGGTGCCACGAGGAGCGGGATGGGCAGAGGTCATTGCAATGCGGATGTGCGCACCTGACCATCCATCATGGTTGAATATTAATGAGTGGAGAAGGTTGTCCTTACCACAATCCACATTAATGAAAATGAATACAGCTATCCTTAGCCAGCAAAGCATTTCATAAATGAATGGGAAACTACGCCGGATACATGAAGGTGCAAGGAATAAAACTTATTCACAACAAAGGAATGGCATTGCAAACTAGTCTAGAGTTCAGTTCGAAGACACGGAGGAAGGCCTGCAACAATGTTGATGCTGGGATAATTGGTATGTTATGGCTCTTGTTACCTTCATCTCCCAATTCACTATTCCAACTCTAACTACAGTTGTTGAAGATGATGGCTGTCATGAAGTCTGTGCTATGATCTGTGTCTTTAATGGAATATTTTACCATTCTTGTAGAGTTTTCTGTTCTTCTGGTTTTAAGGTAACTTTTGGGGTCGTAGGGGAGGCCTGCATGCTTCATATTTTCTTTCAAGTTCAAGATATTGAACACTATTTTAGAAGCCCTCCTCCCCACCTTCATTCCATTCATTCTAAATTAAAATCAGGCCTGTATCAATGCCATAATCTACAGTCTAGTCCAGGAGTCAAGTTTTTTGGTCTTAATTTATGGGTTTTTCATTTCAATTATATGAAAGATCAGTTTAGGGGCATCGATGCTTGGCAAATTATCATGGGTAATAATTTTCAAGCTTACGAGTAGGCCTGTATGCATCATCAGGATAGTTTGAATGCTTTATGTCAAAGTCATGGTAGGTCTAGCCATAGTTTGAGTAGTTTTTTCCCTCAATTTCTATTTTGGTTAAATCGCTATTTGTGGTTCACAAGTTGTAACCGGAGGAACATGAAAATCCACCATGGTAAACTGGACTGTGTAGCAGAAACTTTGTCTGCTCAGACTACGATGTTTGTCGTAATTCCTTAGGAAGCCAGCAAAGCTCAACAAGATTATTTTACTCATTCTTCTCTGCTATACATAGGATTACTATACATTATTACAGGGAGACTTTTCTGCCAAGCTATTATGGCCAAAGCTCAAGTAGGAAAAAGAAAAGGCACATGCAAAGGAAAAGAAAAGAAAATAATACAAAGTGAAGGACAAAGCAAGCGTGGAAGAAATACTACTATGCAAGCTCTGGAAAATATATCTACTCTTTATGAATCAGGAAACCTAGTACATATCCGTAATACCATTCAGGGCTGGGAGAGAGAGAGCAATGATGAGGATGAGGACATAAAATAGTAGGAGGAAACCATGGATTTCATTTGTGACCCGGGAAATACAAGAGGATGTGTATCTTTGTTTCACTAATCAGTCAACATGTATTGGAAACTAACATGTTCCTTAGCAAAAAAAATGTCAAAAATGCAAGAAATGGAAGGAAACAAAGGAGTAGTTTTTGAATTGCAACAGATTAAACAAGCTATTGGAGAGATTGCCAAGTCACAGTTTCAAGAAATGACATGAATTGGGTAGATTGAGCGTCAACTACAAAGCATGCAGCAAGTAGAGATGTCGGGATCCACTACAAAGGACCCAACTCTAATTGACTCTTCTAATGGATAATATTAACATGTAATAGTTTTAAATGTTTTTTGTTGTTAAGGTTAATAGTTTATGTTTCAATTGCAACTTTTATGGACATAGTAAAGTAGTCAAAGTAGCAAGTATAAGGAAAAAACAATTTCAGTTTTGGTTGGCTTTTAACTCTCTGAGGTGGCCAATAGACCTGGTTTCCTTTGGGCAGGTTGAGGCTACCACATGCATTAGAATATGTATAGCAACTTTCTTTTTAAAAAATATAAAATAGAAAGGCTCTACGAAATTTACAAAAAAAAAAAAACTGATGGATTAAAATCATAAAAAAAATTTGGATTAAATTTTCCATACTTTCACATGGTTAAGTTTGGTAAATGAATTCATGTCACACTGATGGTTGTTGAAACATCCAGATGCCTTGGAACTTATGGTAGTGAAATCATTGGCGGAACTTACTGCCTGTCAGGTCAACGTCTGTGTTAAGTTCGTGGTTCTGGCTTCTACCGCTAGGGATTATGATATTTAGTTTTAAACTATAGCATGACTCTCTGTGTTTGGTGTTAAATTATCATATTTTATAAATGGTTAATGTAATTTGGGATTATTTTTCAGGATAGTTACTTTTTATATTTAGTGAGTTATATTAATAAAATGATTATTTTTTGTTTTGATGATGAATCACATGATTTGGTTAAAGCATTGAAAAATCTACTCTAATGTGATTATCACCCAAAGTTTCTGAATAATTTTTATTTGCTTAAATTTTGTAAATGTTTAACTTGTGATATTTTTAAGAGTTAAATTTTGTAAATTAATTACTTTTTGAGCTAAGAGGTGCTCTCAACCCAATATGGTAGAGATTTTGTAATGTGATGTCTTATAAACATTTTTACTAAATCAAAATAAATTAAAAATAAAAATAAAAATAAAATAATTAATAATTACAATTGGAAATAAAACATTTTGATTGTTGACACCTAATCCCAAGGGATTGGGTGAAATTGTACATTAGTGCAAATAGGAAATAAGGAAGTTGAAGAGACAATGGGAAATGAATCCCAAGAGTCTCACCTCCATGTATATATTCATAGGCATCCTTAATCAATTCATTCAGTCTTTTTCATGGAGTTACTTCCTGGCGTGGCATGGTATCAGAGTCAAATCTATTTTTGGCATTCCTACCCATGTAAACCCATCCTGCTCCTCGCAAACCTGCCTCTATGTCTGATCTTGGCATAAATGTCCCACTACGCACTCAAATTCCTTCCTCTCCTTCATACGCCCTCCAATACATTGTGTTCAAGATTCAATTGTTCTTCTTATACACACAAATAATTCTCACACTATGTCAGTCCACCATATGCACTACTCTTTCATTTATGGCGTTGGCTTCCACTCTCTGTGTGGCCTCACACCTATGCCAACCTCTACACTGGATGACCTTCCCACTACTATGGTATCCCGACCTCCCACATTGCTCAGCCCTCTCGTAAGGGAAAATCCACCTAAGCGCCCTCAACACTGTGGTGTCTCAACAATGCTACACCGATAAATTATCGGCCTCCCTCCACCACGTTCCGTACCCTTGGCCCTCAACTGTGTTTTCAAACTTTATTTTCACCCATGAGGCCATGACCCTCCTGCAAACCTCTTCCAAATGACCCTTTACTCCATGCTCTCACCCCTGCCTCCATGCCACCACCTCCGTCAACCCCCATCTATCACCGACACCACCTCCCACCACCTCCGCCAACCCCTACCACCTCCATTGACCCCTCCACATTACCCTCCGCTTGAACCTCTCCACCTCAACCTCCCCAGTTTGAACCCTCCCTAGATAATACCTCCCCTAGTTGTAAAATATCCCAAACAATACCCCCCCATATATTACCCCCAGAAATAATACCTCTTTTTTTTAACAATTAATTTTTTTACAGATTTTTTTTTTTTTTTAAATTTTGAATTTTAATTTTAATTTTTTTCATAATTATCTTTTAGCACCATAATTAAATTTTGTAGCAATAATTTTATTTTTTCACAAAATTAATTCATTCATATCCATTGTGGGAGTCGTTCTCCTAGGAAAGAACTATCCTAAATGATCAAGGAACATTAAGCACTAACTCATTTTTAATGAGATGTGGAAGGGATTTTGTGAAGGAGACGGAGAAAATTCACCTGCAAAGCCTACAACAGAAAAGGAGATCACCATTTGGGACAAAAAAATACAAAGGCATATGCCTTGATTGCAACATCTTTAAATGAAGTGGTGAGCCGCCTTATTACACAATTTTCAAATGCCTATGAAGCCTTGATGAAATTGAAAGAAAACTATGAATCGGATTTAGAAATTGAATTTGTTCAGTTAATGATTAAGCTATTCAACCTTCAATTGAAAAATGTTGACCCTATTGCTTTAGCATCAGAAGTAAGGTCTATTATGCATGCCATTAAGAACACTAGTGTATAAATTGACATATCTCTCATAGCTTATTTCAAGGCATTGTATCCCATTTAATCACACTATATTGAGTCATTGCAAGCAAGTGGAAACCTCAAGGAGATCACTCTTTACTCCCTTGAGAAAAAGTTTGTAGAAAGAGAGAAGGATTTTGGAGAGAATACAACCCCTTAGTATTCTGAAGAAGTTGTATGTTTTGCACATAGAGAGAAGAATCATGCTCAAGATTCTTCTAGAGGGAGAGGTGGTTGTAGAGGATGAGGAACAAGAGATTGCATAGGTATGCAGGGAAGACAAGATGAAAGGGAAAAATATTATCTTCATTGCATACGCTGCAATAGAAATTGGCATGATGAATATACATGTAAGCTGCTTTGGGACATGATTGAGTAGGAAATAAATGAAAGAGAAGGTAAAACTCATGATAGAGACAAAGTTAAAGCTCCTGAATCCACTCATTATGTTGTAGCACATTGTAATATTGGAGTGACTAAAGACTTGTTTAATGCTTCACTTACTCCTTGGAAAAATGATTGGTTTCTAGATTTAGGAGCAACATGTGACATGACTTTTAAAAAAGATTTTTTTGAAGAATTTACTGAAAAATTTGATGGATCAATATACATTTCAAACAAATTTAAACTCAAGCCATCACGACTTGTCACAATCAAGCTTAAGTTTCTTGGTCTTACAAACCTTCTTCAACATGAGGTTCTATACCAAGTAGGTCCCTATATTACTAGTGTATTCCCTTATTGTTGTTTGTATAGCCCCCTTATTGTTATTGTTCTACCCCTGTAGTTCCCATATTGTTATTATTGTGCCCCATAAAAGCCCACTATTGTTATTGTTTTCCCCTTACATTATTATTTTTAGGTCAATTAGGATTATATTGTTAGCCTATGGACTCCTATATATAGAAAGGAGGCTTTCTCATTTAAATCATTCAATAATTATTCATTTATGTAATGTAAAGGAGGTTTCCCCCTAGAAGAGCATGCTTTCTAAGGTGTTGATCTCTCTTTTCTTCTATTTTGGGAATTTTTTTCAAAACATTTGGTATCAGATCTTTGGATTCTAGGGTTTCGCTGCTTGAAAGAGGTCATTGTGGAATGTTCGCTATAACTTTTTTTCTACAAAGGTTCAAAATCTATAAAAAAAACCCATTTGTGAATAAATCCTAAATAACGTAGTGTAAAATTTTTATATACATACACACAACTAAATTGTTAGATGACCCATAGGGTCCCAACATGCGAACGTTGTTTTGATACCATTTGTAGCAATCAAACCCACATAAAATAAAAATAAAAATTTAAAAACTTTACTAGAAACCTTATATATTTACCAAACCTAGCTTAAAAACTAAACATCATCATAATTTCCTAAATTCTAATTCATTAAACATGAGTTACACATTATAATATTTATACACATTTTCATTATACTCTAATAACAATATGTTGTTACATAATATAATCTTATATACACGTTGGTTATACTCTGTTAACATTATTATAGCAATAAAGTTATGTTAAAGGACTTTATTTAGTCTAAGTTATACATCTGCTATACATCTGACAACGTACTACACTTTGGAGTTAACGTTTGTACTACCACCATTATACAAATATTTGACATTAACGAGATCCCAATACAAGATTTTCGGATATATTTTAATCATACGGCAATGGATAATTAATATGGTGATTCACATTTGGGTTGGA
The DNA here is from genome assembly GCA_034641835.2 of Pinus albicaulis. NCBI lineage: Eukaryota > Viridiplantae > Streptophyta > Pinopsida > Pinales > Pinaceae > Pinus > Pinus albicaulis. The sequence goes on from CM076570.1 coordinate 1,405,854,905, forward strand.
ATTAAAGTATCTCTGTTCCCATAGACTTATAGACTCCAGTTGTAATATTTCCCCTTGTCAATCTAACCGGATTAAAATCGATGGTTGATTTGGAGATCTAGGGTTCTAGGTTAGTTTTGGGCATGCCTACCCGCAAACCTAACCGTATTTTCTCATTTCTTGTCCTGCCGTTGTGAGCTCTGCAAGCTGTCTCCATGGTTGGGGAGCTATGTTTTCCTCGTCGTTTTTACTCCTTCTCTACTTCGGAATCCTTCGTCAATGGAAAGGACCTCTCCGCTTTCTCTAACGCTCTTTCATTTCAATGAGGTATGTATTTGTAACATTTTGTTCCAGATATTTCTCTGTCATAAGATTCTTATGTGGTTTTTTTTTTAATTGAAATCTTATCAATAACTGACCATTACTCCATTCTCCATTAGAGATACTTTTTTTACTGGGTTGATGTTGGAACTTCTTTCCGCTCTCAAGAGAAATTACAACCAGGATGAGTTTCTCAAGTACAATTTTGCTTTGTTTTTTATTCTTAGTGGTTTAAGTTATTCGTCCTACTACACATATCCTTACAACTTGTATTTAGCCTTGGTGTTTTCTTCATTTACTGTTTACCCTCGTCGTCGTTCCAACAAAGGGTTAATTTTATAGGTAACAATGTTCTCCTGTAATAAGATTTGTTTTCTTGTGTTTTCTTTTAGGTTCCAAGCATTATTTCTTACTCGTTTCCCTTTCTTGTTCAGGTACAAATTACTGCCCTACTTTATGGATGTAGGCTTAGTTTCCTGTCTTATTCTTGAGTCTCTGCTGACACTTACCCTTCATGCCAGGTACTTACTCCTAAAACGGGGTCTTGTTGTCGTTGAGTATTTTCACAGAAGCTAATGGAAATCTAAGTTTTTAAAATGAATTTAAGCTAAACGTTTTAGCTTTGGGGTTTTTTCACTCCACTTTTTTTTTCAAGACTTTAGCAGTTCTCTATCCTTTAAAGATTGTTACATTTGCCACAGGCAAAGAGTTTCTGATATTGAATGATACTTGTACTATTTTTATTATTTATAGGCATTCGGCCTGTAGGGTCTTTTACTTACAGTACTCCTTTTTCTTAAACTCATCCCTGTTGAATGTTATATTCTTATTATCAGTAATTATATTGTATTAACACGCTTATGTTTAAATGAAGTTTGAATATATATATATATATACATATATATATATATATATATATATATATATATATATATATATATATATATATATATCTTTTTCGGTTTACGAAATTCAAGAAAGGAATATGTGTTATTACTAGCTTATATATTTTTGTACCAAAACTATTTCAATAAAATAATACGGGGAGCTAGCTTGCTATGTTATGAATTATCAACTCTGTTGCCCTTGAATTTCACCATTTTTTGCACAAAAATGGTTCATTGATAGTAATATTTGGTCGGATGAGTTCTGTGCTAATTTTTGTTGCTTTATTCACAGCCACAAAATGGTAATGTTATGTACGTTCTATTCTAGGTTGAATATCATGTTGTTACTAGCTCTCAGGATGTTCTTAGTGTCAATTTCGTTGATATTTTGTTATCACAGGTTTATAGTTATATTTTCATGTTTCTAATGTTTCCTACAATTTTCTTTTCCTACTGTACTCTTTAAGTTTTTTGGGATTTACTTGTAATAAGATTATTTTCCTTCAAGAAAATGTCCAGACCATTCTATCTATCTCTGTCATAGTTGCAGGGAACAACTTGCTCGGTGATTTTGCCAATATTGCACCGAGTTAATAGTTCCCTGTTTTTAGATATTAAACTATCTCTTTATCCAATTTATAATTAAATACACTGTTAATTTCTTATTAGAACAGTAAATAGTCTAGCAGACCCTTCTAACTTTAAAGCAAGGTAAACAATAGGCTTCCTTTTTTCATAAATGCACAACAGTATTATTTTGCTATTAGAGAGCTTAAATACTCATTTACACAGCAAAGTTCATTTATTTACCTGACTCTCAGATTTTTCTGATGATATCCTCCCTTCCTTGAGAGAGACAATTGTGTCCTCTCCTCTTCCCCCGTGCTCCAAGACTGAGTTATGTGTGTTGATAGAGTTTATGGAAAACACTTCAGGACATTCCAAACCAGTCTTGTATTCCAGGAATTCAGAGTAATTCCACTGGTCACCCTAGCTTGGGAACTCTTCTCTTCAATATTCCTTCTTCAGTTACTGAGCAGAACCCCTCTTCCTCATTGAGATATTCCTTTATCCTCAGAGGTTGAGGTAACTATTTGAACTGATTCTGTTCAACTAACTCTCAGTTCTTGAATTATTTTTTTTACCATCATTCTATTACTCTTTAATGGAAATCACTTCCATAATTAATTATATTTAATCAAAATTACTTTATGTTCATAATTTATTATTTCCAAAATAAATGACAATAAAGGTCTTAGTGTCTTAACAATATAACTTAATCATCAGTTACCATTTAAGCCAGCTGTTACACAATGGAAATAAATAGTTGGGGTTGTGTCTATGCACGAGGTTTTATCGAAGGTCCATGATATACAAAACCCCATTTTCAACTCATCCTGTAGCATGGCATGGTGCTCGAGAAAGGGCTAATTCCAGAAAGAAATGACCCCTAGAGAAGGTGAAAACCAATAGTACTCAGAGGTTGGGAATGAATAAATGGCATGAGGGGGTCAGGAAATGGGTGCTAAGATAAAAGTGCTAGGGGAAGACCTTAGATTTGGATGAAGGACCGATAGAACCACAACAGTCTCAAAGATTCTATCACCACCAAGATGCCCTACAAGCCAAACACTAGATAACACCATGTGAAGAAAGACAAACTCGAATTACGTAAAAGAGTGGACATAGGAATTTCTACCCCAACTTTGACGGTCAACATGGCTAGGCTATTCTTTAGAAAACTCTCCTTATTCTTGTAAATTGATTGAACACCTCATTGCAATCCTCCCTTAGCCTCATACTTTGATCAAGATTCACTTCCTATAGTGTTGTTGTAGACAATGTTTGTTTCGATGGGAGGAAATGTTAGGTCCCTATATTACTATTATAGTCCCTTATTGTTGTCAGCGTAGCCCCCTTATTGTTATTTTTGTACCCCTGTAGTCCCCATATTGTTAATATTGGGCCCCATAAAAGACCATTATTGTTATTGTTGTGCCCTTTCATTATTATTGTTAGGCCAGTTAGGATTATATTGTGACCCCATGGACTCCTATATCTAGAAAGGACGTTTTCTCATTTGTATCATCCAAGAATTGTTCATTTATGTAATTTAAAGGAGGTTTCCCCCTCGAATAGGCTCATTTGTAAGTCATTGATCTCTCTTTTCTTCTATTTTGTGAGATGGTTACATAACATTTGGTATTGAAGCTTTCAATTCTAGGGTTTCACTACTACAAACAGGTCATCGTAGTATTTTCGCTATACATTTTCTTTTATGAAGTTTCAGACACTAAAAAAAAACCCATTTGAGTCGAAATCCTGAGAAATTTTGTGGAATGATTTCAGATCTTGGTTCGCTATATTTTTGAAGATATGATCTAAGGAAGTTATGGTTTTTGAAATATCCATAATTTCATCTCAAAGATCTGACCTTGGGAAAATCATCATAAATTTCTCTCTAAGCATCAAATTCGAATTCTGTAAAAAGTGGAAGAAAGTGCAAGGGATGTGATTTTGTGTGGATCAATTTCATAAACGAAAGATGAAACAATGAAATTTGGCATGCCATAAAATTTTTCTCTATTGAACTAGTCCATAATTAGGCAATTGTGGGAGATTGGGCATAACCTTGCCTTGAAGAATTCGTATTAGGTTTGACCTGTGGCATTGGAAAGAAAACTCAAGGGGCTAATATTGGTTTGAAGGGGAAGTCTCTAGCATCCAAAATCACATAGATACAGTAGGATCAATAACAAGATCCTCAAAAGCAAGAAGGAGACGTGTATCATTTTTTTAAATTGCGTAATGTTTGTTTAAAAAATCAATTTGAAGAGGTTCCAAGGGAATATTGAAGCATAGATGTCAATATTGGGTTCTAAAATGCCTCCTAAAAATAATTCCACACCAATTAAGTCCTCAAAAACTTCTAATATGATGCATGAAGAGGAGAAGTGCAACATGATATATCAAAATTATGATACCAAGTGCAACAAATGTCGCTGTCACAAAAATTAACAAAAAAATTAAATGGAAGATAAAATGGATGGTTTAAAGAAGGGAAGAGAAGCTAAGATGAAAGACGTGGAAGATAATATGGATGTTTTGAAAAATGACATGATGGTTTCAAGAATGGCATAGAAGCTAAGATCAATGGTATAGAAGAAAAACTAAAAGCGAACATGGAAGTTTTGAAGGAAGGTTTGAAAAAATTGATAAAAGAAATGATTCCTAATTGCAAAATGGTAGTAGAGGAAACATATGATGAGAAAAAATAATCTTAATCAAGATTTTATAAAGTATAACGTTGGATTTAAAACCCACCATATTCCAAAGATCGGTATGAGGAAGTTTGATGGCAGTGATCCTCTAAGATGGATACTACAGATAGAGAAATATTTTGATCTCCATAATGTGCAAAACACACAAAAGGTAGGTATTGAAACCTTATATTTAGAAAAAAATAAATTTGTATGGTATCTATGTTTTTTCTCTCGTAAACAAAGTGCCACTTGGTCATATTTACGAAGGAAATGATAACACATTATGAGGATACAAAGAGAAACACATTCTTTAGCCAATTGATAAATCTAACAAAAAAGGGCTCAATGGTGGAACACATTGAGGACTTCCAAAAATAGAGTATAAGGGTAACTAATATTCCAGAGGAACATAGGATTAATGTCTTTGTAGGGACTTTAAATGATATCATTCAATATGAGTTTTGCCTTTGGGGAACTGATTCATTAGAGAAGGCATTCAGTTGGAAAGAAAAGTTGAAAGAAAAAATATGGCGACAAGGAAGCCTACCACTCACAACTATAAATATTGAAGTGTTGCTACTCCTAGACTTCCACAACCTACAAGGTTGACACCACAACAATTGGAAGAAAAAAAATAAAAAGGGCTTTGCTACACTTGTGATAGTAACTACACTAAAGGTCATAATTATTCTGAGAAGAAACTATTTTGCATATATTGTGAAGAGGAGTAATAAAATGAACAAGAAAATTCAAAATAAGAGGATATACACCAGGAACCAACCCTAGAGGAAGAAGAAATGAATATTACCATATCCTGTAATGGATTGGCAAGAACTACCACTCATCAAAATCTCGAGATAGAAGGACATATCAAGAAGAAAAATGTAATAATGTTGATTGATTCGGGTAGTACCCATAATTTTATTCATTATAAGGTAGCCAAGGAATTGAATTGCTTCCTATACCTGGCACTAGAGTGTCAAGTGATGGTTGCAAATAGAGGAACTATAAATCTCTGTGGAAAGTGCCATAATATCAAGCTAACAATCAGGGAATATGTTTTGAATATTCCAATGCTCTCCATTCCAATGAGTGGTGATAATGTTGTAGTAGGAGTACAATGGTTACAGTCTTTGGTGATGGTAGATTTTAGTTTTCAAGAAATTTCGTTGAATTTTTTTTCAGAAGGAAAGGAAGTTGAATTACAGGGTATCACATGGAAACCAAGAAATATAATAAGCTCTAATGTCATAAAAAATATTCCAAATAAAGAACAATGAGGCATGATTGCACAATTATGTTCACTAGAAGTTACAACATCAAAATCATCTATTTCTCCAGATCTCCAAAAATTATTGGAAAATCATTCCAAGGTGTTTGAAACTCAGAATGGGCTCCCACCTATTCATGAACATGATCATGTTATTCACTTGATTCGATGAAGTATTCCTCCAAACATCAGGCCTTACAGATATGCTTATGTCCAAAAGAGCATAATTGAACGTATGATTGTAGAAATGCTAGAGGCTGGTATAATTCAACGTAGTCAAAGTTCTTTCTCTCTTGCAGTAGTATTTGTGTACAAGAAGGATAGATCATGGTGCATGTGTCCAGATTATAGGGAGCTCAATATGCTCACTATCAAAGATAAATTTCCTATTCCTATGATTGATGAATTATTGGATGAATTACATGGAGCAATTTATTTCACCAAGTTGGATCTCCATTTCAGATATCATCAAATTAGAATGAAAACTGAAGACATTTTGAAAACAGAATTTAGAACTCATGAGGGTCATTATGATTTTTTGGTCATGGCTTTTGTCCTTACCAATGAAACTTCTACATTTCATGGGTTGATGAATTCCATTTTCAAACCATTCCTTAGAAAATTTGTGTTAGTATTTTTTGATGATATACTAATCTACAATAGTTCTTGGAGGATCATGTTCAACATGTTGATAGGGTGCTCAAATTATTGGAGAAGAAAAAATTATATGAAAAAACCTCCAAATGTTTTCTTGGATTATAAGTGCTGGAATAACTGGGTCATATTGTATTTCAGGAGGGTTTTTAGGTAGACCCTAACAAAATTAAAACCATTAAGGAATGGAAAGTCCCCACAACCATAAAGAATTTGTAAGGATTTCTCGGGTTAAGAGGGTATTATAGTAAGTTTTTTAAGAACCATGAGATAATCACATGACCTCTAACAACATTATTGAAGAAAGATGCATTTTCATGGACTCCTGAGGCATCTAAGGCCTTTGAACATCTTAAAGAGGCAATGTGCCATGCACCGGTCTTAGCTATGCCAGACTCCACAAAAACATTTATTGTGGAATGTGATGCCTTAGGAAATGGAATTGGTGTTGTTTTAATGCAAGAATAAAGATGCATTTCTTTTTAAAGTTGTCCAATCAACGGAAAGTAGTCAAAAAGATCTATTTATGAGAAGGAAATGTTGGAAATACTACATGCACTAAAGAAATGGCAACCTTACCTAATTGGAAGAGACTTCAAGGTAAAAAATGATCATGATAGTCTTAAATACTTTTTGGAAAAAAGACTATATTCAGAAGAGCAGCAAAAAATGGTCACAAAGATGTTGGGTTATGACTTTGAAATCATCTACAACAAAGGGAAGTTAAATGTTGTTGGAGATGCACACCCAAGGAGGGATGAGGATGTGGAAGCATTGTTTTGTGCCATTTCTATTATCCAACCAAATTGGATAACCAAAGCAAGGAAGGAATGGAAGAATGATGAATAAGTGTGGATACTTATTCAAAAGTTGTAGCAAGATCCTAATACATCTTACACATTTAGTTGGAAAACGGATTCCTTATCAAACAAATATTGCTTATATCTTTATAAGAATTATCAACTAAAAGAAAATATTCTTTTGGAATTGAAAACCTCTCCCTTAGGAGGACACTCAGGATTTTTAAAAACATACAATGGGGTGAATAAATGATTTTTTTGGGATGGCCTCAAATATGATATTCAAAAGTTTGTTGTGGAATGTTTAGTTTTCCAAAAAAATAAATTTGAGAGAATTAAGTCCCCAGGTCTGCTCCAACCTTTATCCATTCCAAGTCAACATTTGGAGGAGGTTTCAATGGATTTTATCACAGGCTTACTGGAGTCCAAAGGAAAGAGTGTCACCATGGTGGTAGTTGATAAACATAACAAGTGTGCACACTTTTGTTCATTATCTCATCCATTAAAAGAAAGTATAGTTGCTACTGCATTTATAGAAACAATTCAAAAGCTACATGGAAACCCAAATATTATTGTAAGTGACAGAGATCCCATTTTCACTGGAAATTTTTGGATGGAATTATTTTCTTGTTTGGGTACTCAAATATATCATAGCTCATCTTATCATCCTTAATCTGATGGGAAAAATGAGATAGTGAATGAAATTTTGGAAGGATTTCTTCATTTATTTGTACCTGATAAACAAACATAATGGGTAAAATGGTTACCATTGGTTGAATTGTGGTATAACACTTCCTTCCACACTAGAGCAAAAATGACCCTATTTATGGCAATTTATGGATATCATCCACCATCCATCACATCATCTTTAAGATAATATTCTCAAGTTAAAGAAATGGAATATCACATCGAGCATAAAAAAATAATTCTCCAACTCTTAAAGGATAACCTGAATTTGGCACAAAATCGAACGAAACAACAAGTATATCAACATCACAATGAGAGAAGTTTTGATGTAGGAAACTAGGTATTTTTATAGCTACAACCATACAAACAAATTTCCCTCAAGAATGCTAAGAAGGATAATAAATTATAACAAAATTACTATGCTCCCTGCAAGGTGTTGCAAAATATTGGTACTGTGGCATACAAATTGGAGCTTCCTGCATCTTCCTGGGCGCACCCAATTTTCCATATTTCATGCTTAAAGAAGGTTATAGGAGACAAAATTCCAGTTCAAACAATATTTCTAGAACTTGATGAGGAAGGAAAAATGATATTGGAACCTGAATAAGTCATGGAAACAAGAACTTCATAGCTATGAAATCAATAAATTTCAGAGTATCTCATCAAGTGGAAGAAATTACTCACTGAACATTCCACATTGGAGGATAAGAATTTTATATAGAAGCATCCATAACTACTCAAGTGTTGAGGAAAACAATTTTTTGAAGGATAGGGGCATGTTAGGTCCCTAATTACTATTTTAGTCCCTTATTGTTGTTAGTGTTTCCTTCTTGTTGTTATTGATGTACCCCTGTAGTCACCATGTATTGTTATTATCGTTCCCCATAAAAGACCACTATTGTTATTGTTGTGCCCTTACATTATCATTGTTAGGTCGACTAGGATTATATTGTGACCCCATGGACTCCTATATATAAAAAGGAGGTTTTGTCATTTGTATCATCCAAGAATTTTTCATTTATGTAATGTTAAGGAGGTTTCCCCCTCGAAGAGGCTGATTTCTAAGTCGTTGATCTCTCTTTTCTTCTATTTTGTGAGATGGTTTCATAAGAAGAGAAAATTATACAACTGAAACACTTAAAACCTAACATCTTAATAAAAAGGTCCCACACGTTGTGGATAGACTGTGCTTGTAGCATAGAAGATGTAGATTGGTGGTAGGGGAAGAATGAACTCCCTACAAAAGTAGAGTCTATCATTGTAATATTTTATATTGGAATTTTAGTTGGCATATATGGTTGCATAAGACAGGATGGTGACACAATGCCCCCTCTTAAATGCCCCGTACTACTAGCTCTTTGTCCAACACCTCGATTGAAGATATTGAAAAATATTTTTAGTTATATTATATCTTAAAACTATTTATATATTATATATTAAAAAAATTTATATTTTAAAAATTCATTTTTAATCATATATTTAAATTTTTATTACATAATTAAATATTTATTGAAAATTTTAAGATTTTATATTATTTTTATTTTTCATAGAATGATAAATTAACTTTTATAATTAAAAAAAAATAACATAAAACCTATTATAATTATTATTATGCATTCTTTTTTAACAAATTCAAATTAATATCAACGTTTACATTATGTAGGTATTAATAAATTGAAATTAATATCAACATTTACATTTGGAACGAAATCATTTTTAATATATATACCTATAATTTTTGTATGGTTTTTTCAAAACCAAAAATCATCACAAAATTAACATCTACACAATTTAAATGTAGCGAGGGTTTTTCATGCTATTGAATTCTTTCCGAAATTCAACTAAAAAAAATCACCAACAATTAAATAGGTTACTTTCTGTGAGGTTTAATGAGAAAATGTTTAAAAATAGACTATTTAGAATACTTTTGTCTTTCAAAATTTAGGTTTTCATGATTTTTTTTTAAATTTTAATGTAATAATATTTTTATATTATTTTTATTTTACAAAACTATTTTCTCTTTTTTCTGTAAATGTTCTATTTAAGATAAGTCATTGTTATGTCAACCTCGAGGCAAGAATGGTTTTGGCTAGCATTAGAAGTAATTTTAGGAAACCACTTTTCTCCCATATTTTTAAACAAAATACCTAGTCTGCAACATGCTTTTAATCGGGAAAAGGTTTGCTTGGATTAAGGAGGATAAGATATGGTGTATCAAATTTAAACTTAATCTTATAGGTTATAAATTTATTTTATATCCAATCTATCTTTCTCCATGATGCTACAAATATATTGCATTCACAAACCTCATATCGATGTAATATAACATGGGTGAGTAGAGTTGTTTTATTTTATTTTTTCCCAATCTTATATCCAAATATATGCTAACTTGAAATTATTTTCAAGTCCATAATAATTTTTTTATCCTCCATTTATTATATTCGCAACGATATAATTGTAGTTGATCTTGTGATGGATATTGATTGTAAGATACTTATATGAGGAACTACCTTATTGGTGTCATTATTATATATGAAAGTATAGGATGTGATCCTTTTGGATTTAATTATCACAACTTTCATTTTTTTAGTGTTAACAATCGTACCATTTTGGAACAAAAATATTGGAGGATTTTTAGTTTCTTTCCATTATCATAAGGATTTTGTGCTAAAACAACAATACCATTCACATTAAGAAGAAGAGTGATAATATAAAAGTTAAACTGGGGACAAAAAAGCTTACCTCTTCCCACTATGCTTCTATCTTATCAATGTATATGCTAAAAGGGGTAGGGGATAAGGGACACCCTTGCTTGACTATGATATTTCGCATCTCTTGATCAACATTAGTGGTCCTAGACATGAAAATAAAATTCTCATGAAATGTTTTTATACCAATCATCAACTCAAGAAGAACCTTTATCTCTTCCAACCTATTCAAAATGTATTCCTTGGGAATATGGAAAATTTTAAGGATGAAATTTTATCATATAGTTTACAAACTTTGACAAATCTTATAGTCCTTAATATGAAATTTGTAAAATATTTTATTTTATTTTTGTAAAAATATTTAAATTTGTAATGATTTTATATAATATCTATAATTTTTTAACGAATTTTAAGGTAAAATAATTTTATACCATACAATAGAAAATTATCCCACTTGTGAATATTATCTCTAAAAGTGTTTTTTATTTAGGGATACTGTCAAAATATTTTCCAAAATTAGTAAAACAACACATAACATTGATTTTGCATTCCAATAATCATAAAAGTGATCCATAGTTAAGTAATATATTGTAAATCCAATATCCGCTTTAGCTCATTTATCATGATTATGGAGCCACAAGTTTATATTTGAAAAGTAATTCCATACATCTTAACTAAAATATGGCTAATCATTATGTGTTGATATGTGTTGATAAATATATGAATTCTTTCATCTCCAATTTTAAAAATTAATACAATAAAGATTTATGCAGAAGGCTCAGGAAGCATCGATTACTTTTCTAAAAAAAAAACCATATTAATTTCTTTACTTTAGTTAATCTTAATTATTAGGATACTAAAATTATTTTAATATATATCATTTCTAATAATATCTCTTATTTAGTTAAGAACATAAATTAGTAGCTATAACACCTTATCATTATCAAATCTACCTCGGTTATCAGTCTAAGTCACTCGAGCTTCCCCGGAGAGACTTAATAATATCTCATAGGTTTAATTAATAGTCATTAAAAATCTTATAAAAATGTTTAATATAATAAAATAACAATTTGTTTTAATGTTCATTCATAATTAATTAATTAATACTTTTCAACTTTACTATAAAATATTATAAAGTAATATTATTATCTTATTAATAGGAAAAATAATATATAACAATAACAACTTTATTTATATAACATGACAAATAATATATAACAATAGCAAAAAATGCACTTACATAAGATATCTATTAAAATCATTTCTCATTATTAATATTATTTTATAATTCTTAATCACTAGCGTAGGTTAAGAGAGATCAAATCTCAAAAAGATTTGTTATCTCTTAAAGCTTAATAAATTTGAAAGTAAAATGAGTTTATCAGGGTTATTTATAATAATATTTAAATTTTATATTTTACATATTTATAGAAATATTTCTATTTTTTAATTCTATTCAAATTTTTATAAACATATTTATTTTAATTTTCTTGAACATATTTTATATTTAATTTATTTAATGTGATATGTAATTATTAAAGTTTTGCATGTTTATTTAGTAAATTTAAGTATGAAATTCATAAATATCATTTTGATTAACATGAATAACTATTAATTTAATTTATAAGATAAGATGCATATGATTTATAGGTATTGGTTATATTTTAGAAGAGTGGAATAACATGTTTAGGGTTTTTTTTATCAATCCAATGTTTTAGACTTCTTATGTGAGTCTTTATTTAGGGGTAATGCCAAATAATCTCAAGATTATTTGGCATTACCCCTGAATATGAACTCATATAAGAAGTCTTAAATGTTGGGTTGATAATAAAAAAACTCTAAACAGGTTATTCCACTCTTCTAAAATTTAATTCACCTATATGGATTCTTTTTTTTTAAATTAGTTATATTTGATATATGTTTTAAATTGATATTTGTATATATAGAAATAATTTTCATCCTAATTCTACTAAGATACCCGATATTCGTTAAAGACACTTGTAAAGATAATAACTAATTGGCATTTACTTTCATCCCATTTCCATTTCCAACAATAGCATGTCTTATTTTTTTCTTGCAATTTAGTTAGTATTTACATTTTTTCTTTCCCTAACTGCGGTTACAATGGAGAGGGTTCCTATGCTAGGTGGGTTATAATAGCTTTATTTATTTCTTTTGATTAGTTGTAGTTGCATCAAAGAGGCTTCACAATTTTTTTTTTCATTTTTTCCATTTCCATTTCATCTAACTAGGGCTAACAACATAAAGGTTCATATGCTAATTGGATTAGGTGGTTAATTATAGAAAGAATAACTTAATGTGGAAATTTTCCAAATGTGTCTAAAAACCCTTTTCTTATACTCATATTTTTTACTACAAAATTATCATTGGAATAATAGTTGAATATATTGTCCTAACATATACAATGCATTGAATTTCACAATTTCCACATGAGCCTTTGATGCCAATTAACTGAATAGTCATCTACTTGCTTTTCTGAGTAATTATAAAGTTAATTAAAATTTCAATCAATTATTTTGAATGTTATACTCTTTTATGTTGAAAAGTGTAACTAGGTTCATTCTTCATAATGACATGTAATTGTGACTTTGGAAAATGATGTAATGAGGAAAAATAAATTATTATTAAGCCTTGTTTCATGGGTTTCATGAGCATGTGATTTTATTTTAGTTGGATCCCATTGAGAGCATTAGTATTTGTCATTTAAGTCAAAGAATTAATGTCATGTAAGAAGAAGATCTTCTTGATCATGTTTCAAAGAGTACGAGTCTATGAAAATTTCTAAATAGCCCTGCAATGACAAGAATAATACTCCTCTTCCTATGTCAGCCTAAGAGATAAACGAAGGAATCATGTTGGCTCATATAATGGATTCACATCTGTTCACATGGCTGAGGTCGACTTATTTATGAAAACCAACTACTATATATATGCATGTAGGGTCACGACAGAACACATAGTTCAGTTTAGCTTCTCTCTGATATTTTCATAAGGAAATTATAGCTCGGATGATAGAGTGAAAAGATATTGATCATCTTTGAAGTTTCAGTTCATATATATTGTTTGATCATAACCACAGTCTCGGTGTCATAGGAGAAAAATATCTTAGACAACAGAATAGTGCATCGCTTTATCTCAGTGATATGAATATGCTTAGTAATATGAGATATAATTCTCAGTGTTATAATGCTCGGTGCTATGGTGGCATGATGCTCGGTGTCTTGGTGCCATAGTAGAAGATCACAAGGAGGTGAAGGAACCACAATTCAATGGTATATAGAGGCTATAGTTTAGTGATGTATCACTATGATTTGATGTTGCTACAATGGTCATAATTTTGTGGATTCACATTGACATGTTCTGATTCCATGCCTAACATATATATAGTTTATTGAAGAGATGATATCAGTTTGAGGAAGAACAAAGTGGAAGAGAATTGAAGAAGAAGGTTGATTGTGTCTTGTTCTTAGAATGGCTAAATAGGTCAAGGTTCATGGTCTTGGTATTCGACAATTGGAATCTCTATAAGAATAATTTGTGTAGGTTTTCCTCTCAAAGAGTGAGAGGATTTGGCCCTTGCTCATAGCCTACATGTTGTGTCTCCTATCCATTTATGTTTATTTATTGGTTATTTTTTGATGAATAAGAACACCAATAAACTAATAAGAAGAATATCCTAATGTAAAGAAGTAAAAATAATTCACAAACAATCACTAATCAAAGAGAAATCACCTAATTCTAAAGCCCTAGATTTTTTAACATGGTTTCAGAGCTAAGGTGTCAAAGTCAAGAGAAGGGCATGCAATCAAAGAGACACTCAAGGATAATGTTTCAATAATGGCATCAAAATAAGTTAAATGATATCAAAGAATTCCATATCTACACTCATTCACTTCCAAATAAGTTGAAGTATCTTGAAGGTGAGAAGGAATTATCATCATCTTATAAAGCTATAAGACAAGCTACCTATAATTACAACAATTATCCCCTCCTTATCCTTGAAAATGTCATCCGTAGAAGCATCAATTACCAACAACAAAAGGAATTTGGATCTAAAGGTGTCGTCAACATAAAAGGAGAAATCTACTTTATTAAAGAAATTCTTTTTCATTTGGAACAATATCATCCAAAAGGGAGCACTAATACATCTTATTCAACCATCACCAAAGTGATCAAGTTGAAGATATCATCTTCACTTGTCAAGTAAGTATCTTTAATTACATAATAAAATTTCGTAAAATTACTTAGTTTTGCAAGGATATCTATAATATGGTTGGGTCATTGAAATTACTTGCATGAAAAAGGAGGATAGACATAGTACTCAAAGAAAGTGAAGTCATTGAACACATCAATAAAAAATATCTCCTTTGAATACATGGAAAATGGATTCTTATGAAAGGTACCATCATATAGCAATATTGGAGACATAAAATATATGTATATGATAAAATCACAAGACTGTTCTTTGAAGATGCAATAAAGCAGTTCATATCACTTAGGCCTGATCTACACAAAATTGAAGGTATTAGGTAATGAAGGGATATCTTCATAAGATATCAATTGCGAGATATGGGAGATATGGTAAGAAGATAATCATCATTGTTATAAATATACCATCTAATGAAAAAGGTAGCAAATTTCCATAGGCATAATAAAGTTACCTCATTCGACAACTTGTGGTTTTTATGCTAGATAAAAGAATACAAGTTGGGGGAAAAAGTATTGAAGCTAAAAGGACACAAAAAAATTGCAGGAAGGAAAGGTAAGTTTTGAAAATTTGGTTCGAAGATAAGAAAAAAGAACATAGATAAGATTCAATACTATGGAAAAATTATAGACATTACAAGAAAGATTGTCCTAAAGGGACAATATGGAAGGAGAAGTAAGAAATATCTTCTATGATTCATATAGTCTCCCTCACAAAAGGCCTTGTCATAGATCCTAAATATTTTGTTATAGGACATGAATATAATCAACGATAATATGCATTTTACCATCATGGAAGAATTATAAACAAGAGCTCGTGACATCACCATAAGGAATCATGAAGGAAATATGGAACAAAATCCATAACAGTCAAATATGAAGGATGTATCTCTTGTGGAACTCATTGAAAAGTTAAGGAAATTAAGAAGTCATTCAGGACAAGGATCATCTTACATCAAGTCAAAAAGGAAACTTCTATCGAATATGGATACGAAAGATCCTCAATATTCTATGATGGAATGCTCATCTAAGGGTTCACCAATCTAGAGAGGAAGAAAGTGTTTCATCAGAAACTCAAATTTGTGGAGCTCATGGGATGATGGTATGATGACATAAGAATGAAGCATATAAAAGGGTTGCAGATCTTTTCAATCAAGGAAGTTTTTGAAAGAATCCTAGATGACCTGAAGATAAATGAGGTATGTATGATTTTATTTAATATTATAATTTCATGTCGTATGGTTGTAGGTAACATGGATCATTAATTCTATCTTCACAAACATGATAAAAGAAAAGGAATCTCCTCCTATGAAAGTTTGTCAGAAGGCATGGTTCACACTAGATGAAATCAACATAATATATCCTCATATGAAGTATGAGGTGATTGAATATAATTGAGGAACTCTGATGGGAAAATCCTAGGAGTGAAATGTGTGAAGAAAAGGAAGGAAAATATCGTGAGATATGCAACCATGGTAAAGGAAATCATCATCCAAAAGACCAAGAATGTTTGACTATAAAATATCTCAGAAAGATATGAAGACTGATGAAAGTCTGAAAAAGATGAAGACCCCTGACAATGGATATATTTGGGAGATGTGTCATGTATGAAGGATGCTTATATGTATAGGAATATGTCATGATTAAATAGCATCACAAAGTTAATTTTGATTTAAGTGTTAATTTATTATCTTTGAAAAAATATCTCAATGGGCTTATGTAGGACTGCAAAAAGGAAGAAATGTATATGTATTCCTAGAACGCCCATATAGAAGGATGAAATATGGCATGAAGAAAGCATCATGGCATGAAGTAAGGCCATATGAATATTAATGGATCACTTTATGATGAAAGGAATGATGACATAACTGACTCCTGGATGAAAGTGATCGATGGTTCATGCCCTATGAAGAAGTCCCAAAATATGAAGACTCCATAACAAAGAAGAAATTTAGGACATCGAAAGAAGGAGTTATCTAAAGCAACTAGTTATCCCATTATCTCCACCTTAGGAACTGTTATAGGTTTCTGATTAAGAGGGAGCCTGGAAACAAGTTTCTTACTTGGAAGAAACTTGGAAATTCCTAAGCCAAGAAGGAGCTTAGGTGCCTTCCTTATGTAGGAATGATTACATTCCTTTATTGGAATATGTCTTCCCTAATTGAGGCTAAGATATATACACATCATTCTTGTCTTCACTTGGGAATATAGAATGGAGGATTGAGTAATCCAAGGTAAGAGTAGTCGTAGAAGACCTATACTATTTGAGGTCTGTGAATCCAAGATAAGAATAGTCCTGGTGGAAAACACCCTAAAAATTTGGGTAGGGTATGTTTTACGAGAGATAATCATTAAGGTGTCTATAAATAATTGGTCTCGCCAGAATTGAGCTCATATCTTGTGGAGAGATAGAGTTGTTAGTCAAGGCCTTGCTATGTGAACATGCTGGTTGATATGATTCCATAGAGATGGGTTAAAAATATGATTATTCTTATGAGAAATTATTCCTATTGAGAATGACCGAGTACCATTATGAATACCTCCCTAGTTAAGAGGGAGTGTTGAAAAGTGTAACTAGGTTTGGGCTTCATAGTGACATGTAATTGTGACTTTAGAAAATGATGAAATGATGAAAAATACAATTATTCTTAATCCTTGCTTCATGCATTTCATGAGAAAGTGATTTTCTTTTAGTTGGCTCCCAATGAGAGCATTAGGATTTATCATTGAAGTCAAAGAGTTAATGTCATGTATGAATAAGGTCTTCTTGAGCATGTTTCAATGTATATGAATCTATGAAAAATTCTAAATATCCCTCCAATGACAAGGACAATACTCCTGTTCCTATGTAGGCCTCAAACATAAATGAAGGACCTCATGTTGACTCATATAATAGAGACACATCGGTTAACATGGGTCCGATCGACTTATTTATGAAGGCTAATTACTATATATACACAGCTAGGGTTACCACATAACACCCATTTTATTTCACATTCTCTATGATATTTTTGATGGAAATCACAGTTTGGATGACATAGTGAACATAGCTCGATCATCTCTAAAGTTTCGAGTCATATATACAGTTTTAACATGACCACATGTTCAGTGTTACATGAGGACAATGTCTTTGACAAGAGAACATTGCCTCTTTTTATCTAAGTGATACTACTCAATGATATGAATATGCTTGATAATATTAGATATAATTATTAGTGCTATAATGGTGTTCAGACCTATGTTAATGGGATGATACTTAGTGCGACAATGAATTTATCCCAGCACTATGGTGGCATGATGCTAGGTGTCTCGGTGCAACAGTAGAAGATACAAGAAGGTCAAGGAACCATAGTTCAATGGTATATAGAGGCCATATTTTAATGATGTATCACTATTTTTTAATGCTGCTATAGTGGTCATAATTTGGTGAATGCACATTGACATTTTCTAGTGCCATGCCTAGCATATATGTAGTTCGTTGAAGTGATGATTTGAGTTTGAGGAAGACTGAAGTGGAAGATAATTGAAGAAGAAGGTTTATTGTGGCTTAGTATTGGAATGCATCAATAGTTCAAGGATCATGATCTTAGTATTCATCAACTTGAATATCTATAAGAGTAATTTGTGTGGGTTTTCTTCTCGAAGGGTGGGATGTTTTGGCCCTAGATCATAGCCTACATGTTGTGTCTCTTATCTATTTATGTTTATGTATTGGTTACTATTTGATCGATAAGAAAAATAATAAGCTATGAAGAATAATATCCTAATCTAAAGAAGTAAAAAAAACTCACAAACAATCACTAATCAAAGATCAATCACCTAATGCTAAAGCCCTAGATTTCTCAACATTTTAGTCATTGGTCACACCAAGTATATGAGTGTGAGCTATGATAGACAACTAATCCTCGGGATTAGTTTCTTAGGGTGATTGGTTATTAGTTGAGATCAATATTTAATATAGTTGAGTTTGGTTTCCAATTTGTGTGTTTATAGTGGTATCAAAGGAGACATTTATCTGTTTTGTTGATTGAATTGAGCCACTTTGTTTTGTGTCCTTCTTAGGACCCCCTCATTTTACAGATTTTGAACTTCTTTTGAGTAATATGTCTATGGAATTTTGAAAAAGCTAGATGACTGAGAAAATGTGTCGAGCCTGATTCATATTTGAGTTAAAAAGAGAAAAAAAAATGTGAAGTCTATGTTGAAACAAGAAGAACTAGTTACCAGGAGAAATCTGTAATGGAGAAACGGTATTGTAGCATAAATAAAAGGTATCAATAATTTTTTTTATTAATCTTGAACTGAAAAAGGAAGTGTAGCATAGAGGCATGGTGATGAAAAAATGTAGTCGAAGAGTGGGAAAGCGCTATCAAGATTTTTTTTGTTAATAAAATTTTTTGGATATTGGAGGTTAAAAGAATATTTTAAATATATTTTCCATGATTGAACTAGTGATGAAAATGTGGAAAATATTTATCAAAGGGTAAAAGCAGTAAAATAAAATCCACTGAATTTTAAAATTTTATACAAAGTATTTTCAAGAATATTAGATCAAGGAATATATTTTTTTGAATTTTATTATTAATTGAAGGTTCAAAAAAATTCAAATTTGATGGCTATACATATAACATGGAGGCTTGAAAATTAAAGAATATAATATAATATTGTTGTTGTGTTATAATTGAAAAAAACCAATGATGGAGGAAGTTAATTACTCAAGGTGATTACATTTCCTATATTTTTTATATAACTTCTAGAATTAAAATCTTTGTGAAGTTAATCACTAAAGGTGAATACATTTCCTATATACTTTATATTACTTCCAGAATTAACATCATTGTGTGGAAGTAGGCAGAGTGAGAAAGGTGAAAGTGAACAGAGGGAGAGGTAGAGACAGAAAGGTGAAAGTGAACAGAGAAAGAAATAAATAAACATGAAAGTTAATAGGAGAAAAAGTTGGTGAGTATCAAGTGAATGGAAATTGTATCAAAATTGTTGTTTTTGTCTTATCATTGAAAAAAAACAACAATGGAGGAAACTAATCACTCAAGGTGAATACATTTGCTATATATTTTATATTACTTCCAGAATAAACATCTTTGTGAATTTAATCACTAAGGTGAATACATTTCCTCTATATTTTAAATTACTTCAAGAATCAACATGTGTGGAAGTAGGTAGAGTCAGAAAGGTGAAAATGAATAGAGAAAGAGGTAGAGCCAGAAATGTGAAAGTGAATAGAGAAATAAGCAAATCCAGAAAGGTGAAATTGAACAGAGAAAGAAGAATATAAACATGAAAGTTAATAGGATAAAACGTTGGTAAGTGTTAAGTGAATGGAAACTATATCAAAATTGTGATTAAAGAAAATATATCTCATTTCTTTATTATATTTAAGAAAAAAAATGGTTAAATAAACTTGGTGAAATTAAAGATTAAAAGTAAAGTGGTTAATTATCAAAAATTAATTAACTTAGAGTTAAAAGTGGTGGAAATATTTCAGGACAAGTTTTTTTTTATTTGAAATAAGTTTTAAAATTCAAAGAGAAAAAAGAAAAATGGAAAGAATGATATTTTACCTTAGTTTGCTATTGGATTATTTATAGAACCCAACATCAAATAAATAAGCCAAATTTTATTTAAAACAAAAGAGAGTGATTTAAAATTTATTTTAGAGGAGTAATTCATATATTTGAAAATTCGAAAAGGATTTGTTTCAAGAATCTTCGTCTTTGAAAGAATTGGTTATGCGATTTCATGTGTATGTCAAGTGAAATTTCAATTATAATTTTTTTGAGTATAAAATCAAGGAAAGAAAAGGCATTGTGGTTAGAAGAGCTCATTTGGTATGTTAAGGATCACAAGGTCACAAGTTCAAATATTTGTGAAGAACATTTTGGAAGATATTTTGCTGGAAGTTATTATAAGAAGAGGACATTTTGTCTGCACCAATTTCACTTTTATTTTATCATATCATTATTTTTTATCTAATTCATTTTTTTTGAAATTACTTTGTCTATGAGTGCATTTTCGGTTGAACCCGACACCCACAGCTCAAATTAAAAATGTATTGCAAATTTTAAACAATCTCATCGATTGTATTTTTGATGAAAGTGTAAATGTTAGCAAAGTAGGTATTTTTGATATTAGAGTCCATTTACATTATGAATTGGAGACAATTGAATTTCTCTAGATCGAGCCTTAAGTTCAACAAGACGGTCCTAATTCCAAACAATAGTCAAAGAGTAATGAATTCATGTCAGGGGCACGTTTGAATGCAGCCAAAATTTATGTTTAAGAATTTGTATGTGAGATTCATTTTCCTACAGATGTGCATCACATCATTCCCAAACCTTTTATAAAACCATGGGAAGAAATTACACATAAAAAACACCAACTGGTTTGGGGTATAACAAAGATGTCTTAGATGTATGTTTTCACTTGCTTGATTTTTATAAACCTATACAATTTCAAAGCGCTAGATTTTTGGATGATATTGTTCCAGAACAATTTGATCGATGTGAATAGTATAACAAAGTTGTAAATGTAAAATATCAATGTTTTGATCTTCACCCGTGTGAGCATTGTGGAAAGTGAAACAACTAGTCAAATAAATATTCCAGAAAGAAGACAATTGCAAGAGAGAGAGACTAAGTTTCAAATGGATTGCTTCTTAGGATTGGTCGAAAACAAAAAATAACATTTATAGGTTATAACGTAGGAAATATTCGAGTGTTGATCAGCCTTACAGTGATGAATAATACTTCATCTTCTCACAATATATTCGACAAGGGGGGAATTCTTGATGTCCTGCTACATGTTCAAATATTTTTCAAGCGAGCGTAAATCTAATATATACAAGTGAGATTGAGTCACAACCTGTACTAGTTAGAGCCATATTTGTAGCCATAGAGACTTTTTTTTTTTTTGATTGAGTTGTTTATAAAAGATCACTTCCAGATTTGGAATTGTTCGAGGAACTACATTAATTTTTCCAAAGTTTGTGGTCACCTTAAAACTACAGTTTGGTTGTTCTCAGAACTTCTATAAAGGTTCCATAGTTAGTGTTGGATGAGATCTTGAGTTCTCCAATATTGTTTTGTGGTCATCCATAAAAACCATTTCTTGAGAGACATTCAGCTCTTCGATTAGATGCATTTTTTGATTTTGAGCTCTCATTCTTGGACTTTGACACATCCCTTCAGATTAAGGGGGGAATGTTAGACAACTAATCCTTGGGATCATTTTTTTAGGGTGATTATTTATTAGAGTTCAAGAATACCTGAAAATTGATTCTACAATTTCCTCTATGTATTAATATGTATACATTTACATAATTTATTAGCATCAATGTTTAATATAGTTTAGTTTGATTTCAAAATTATTTTTTTACAGGCTATGGGGACCATACCTTTTAGAAGTATACCAAAAATAGATAGACAAAATACCTGTCATGATGGTATCTAAAGATATTCGTCGATAGAGATAAATTTCCAATTGAATAATTTTTGCAAAATTTAACACATTTCCATTTATGTTTTCACCAATATTTCGATTGGTAACAAACATACGTGATCTTAGACATATGGGGAAATCATTGATTGATATTCTTAGATATGCATATCATTATTCAAAATTCTTTATGGAACATGTAGAGTATGGGATCAATTTATGTTGGTATGTAGTTACTCTTCCTTAATTCATGTTATTCATCTTTATTGGATTTTTACTAGAGGTCAATGTTATAGAATGACATGCAAAAGGTCAAGTACTACTTCCTACTTCTAGACTTGTGAAAGTAGTAGGAAAATATGGCATGGCCAATTTAAAAAATTACATGATAAACCTACGAGGACTCATAAACCCCATGACTACCATGGCTTTCCATCCATGATGCATTTCATTGCATCCATACATGATAAAAGTGTTTCTCTAGAGAAATGTGAGCTGACTAGGAGCTTGCTTCTTAAATTTTCTCATTATTTTGCATACAATGAGGCTATGTTATGGTCATTTCCAATAATAACATCCAAATAGGGAGGTGAATTGAATGAATGATTTAACATATAGGAGTTTCAATCCACGATGCATGGATTGTTTCTCATCTATTTTGTTTTTCCTTTTCCTTTTTTTCTTATTTTTTACCCCATTAACATACCACATGACCTCTTTATATATTTCATTCCTTCTAGTCATAAGAGGAAACTTTTATCTACAACATTTATATATAAATTAAATTATATTAAATTATATAATAGTTACATTTCATTTTGAACTTAATATTTAAATTTTTAACCTCGATTGGTGTGCGAGCAGGACAGATGGATCGGTCACGAATCACGTGGATGACAAGATAGGAAGGAGAATATGGAGGGGGGTATGTAAAAAAATTCCACCAAAGGAAATGGGTAATGAATACGGTGATAGGAGAAATACGAGCCAGCTACCTCAACGCAAGGGCACTTTCTAGTGGGTGGTATGTTAAGTGCTGCATGTAGTGCATGCAACCCAGAGTTCTTCAATGGCATAGCGGAAGGTGGAAGAAGTGGATGGTGCTCAATATGTGGAAATCACGGGTCAAGAAGCGCTATAGGGCATCGATGATACTTAAGAACTGGTATGTTATCCAAACCCTCTTTTTGATTGAAATACAAAATAGGAAGGTGAATTTTTTCAGAGTCTATATGGTAAATTGGGTGTTGTTGGATAGGGATAAAGGGATGGGGTTAGTGTTAATTTTTCTCAGTCTCCTTCAGCATGGGCTTATGCATACCCCAATTGAATATTTTGAACCTCTTGGTCTTATTGCTCAACCTCCTCCCGTGCACCTACATCTTCTCTTTCACTACTTAAGGGGGGGAAGGGTTGGAGAGACTGGCGAGGTCGGGTGGGATGGTTTTGGGGGAAGAGGGATTGCTGCTATTCCAATTAGGGAAGGAGGGATTGGGAAATATCTCTACAAGTTAGGGAGTATGTTGGGTAAGCCAGGGGAGGCTAGGGAGGGTTGAGAGGCCACTGCTCCAACGCAGGACGTCATTAGTGGGTAGATAACCAACACCTGGCTTTCAAAAGCTAGGGGAAGGACCAGAATCCTGAGCCTTGATAATTCAGAGAAGAGGGGTAGTAGGAACTCCCTGTTGGAGGGATGGTTAAGCCTTTAGTCTCAACACATGGAGGTCAGTCGAGGGGGGAGTCGAGCTACAGTTCTAGTGAATTAACGTGGGAGTGAACCTAGAGTAGAGGCTTGGTCTCTAATAATATATCACTATATGTGTTCATAGGGGTGCATTCTTATGTGTTTGGCCATATCTGCATTTCTAGGCTTGACATGTTGTAGTCGAAAATTAAGAAATGGTCATTTCTATTAAAAGGGAGAACCCCCCTAATTTGTTCATGGGTAATGATTGTTCCAGAAGCTAGAGTAACTATTATGAGCCTCTGACCCCTAACCTGTTGAAGCATCTACCAATGTGGGCATTGAAGTTGGTGCATCTAATGTTAAAGACAACGGGAAAGAAAATGAAGAAAGCGGAGGTGGTAAGCCAAAAGGGTTGAGATGGCCGAAATGAATCTGGTAATGGAAAAATAAAGGAAACAACCTCCACAAGCCGACCAGAACGTAAAAGAGGCAGGAAGTCAGTTTCAGAAAATACACATAACTTACTGCATGCCTATTGCGAAATTTCACAACAACGGTGAAAGTAGAGATCTCCAAATGGGAGATGGCATTGAAAGAGAAAGAAACTAGGGAACAACTACAGGAAGAAGAATGGGAATCACTCATTGTGGACCTAGGTAACACAAGAGGAAGGATGAAATTATTTCGACAGGTCATCCAAACTTATTGGATAATGAAGAGTTTATTGATGAAACCCATAACTGAAACCACTATCTAAGAGAAGAGCCTAATTTTAAAGGGAAACCGCAAAACTAGGAAGAGGAACCAAGTCTCGTGGTGACCCCAAAGAAAATTAAGTCGATTCAGGTTCAATTGTTCCATCAGAATGTCCATCGCGGTCGAATGGAGAAGCGATTGTAGAGCATGAAAAAACAAGAAATACCGTGTTCAAGAGCGAAGGACTGAGCCTCGGTAGACTCTTAAAATGACTAATTGTTAGTAGATCTTTATGCATTTGTTGTAATTTTTGTTTTATTTATGTTGGATATTTTTTAAATTTTCAGTTGTTTATGTAGTATGCTATTATATAATAAAGTGTCGAAAACATGGTTGAACATTCTCAAAACATTTAAGTTTTGGATGGCATACGATGCAAACCGGTGGGAAAAAGACTTGGTTTCCTATGGGTCAGTTGAGGTCGTCGGGAACATATTTTCGGTAACCTGATGTATAGATAATGAATGGAGAAGTACTTCCAAGTTAACAAAAAAAAAATTAACTAAAAATATATATAAATATCATAATAAAATTTATTATATTATACAGTTTTATAAATATTTACTTTTTTTTTAATGATTGACATCATCGGTAACACATTGACTCTTGTAATCACATGACATAGGGTCCATCCTCAACAGTTTCCAATATAACCTCGATGTGAAACCACACCTCCCATAAGCAAAACGCACAAGTAAGTTAAGTTTTGAACATGTGACCTGCACAACTACACAAATGTGTTAGCAGTGTGTTCAATGACTAACAGGATTCACCCCTCTGTGATAAATATTTTCTTCTTTTGATCCTAAATTTTAGAAGACATTTATTTATTTATTTATATTATTGGTGTTTAATTTTATTTTATTTATAGATATATTTTTTTGTAAATATATTTTATAAAAAATTATATTTTCAAGTCTATCTTTATATATTTTTTAGGATTCTATGCTGAGAATAAGGATTATAAAAATATGCATAATCATATTAAAGTGAGATGTGAAATGAAGTGGTCATACATGATCATGGTACTTAGTCCTTTCAAATGAATTCATAATTGGAATATGATATTTGTCTTTTCAAATAAAAATATAACACATACATTTTCAAAAAATCTAGCAACAACTACTTACACACACACACACACACATATATTAATGTTCCAAATAAAATCATTACACATAAAACTTTCCTCTCCAATAGAATTTAATCTATATGAAAAAAGAAAAACTTATTTTTAAATATTACCATCATATATTCTCATGGGTGTACAATAGATGGTGAGAGTGTGTAGTGTTAAGTCATTCCTTAATGTGAGGGTCATTAGTTCAGAATTTAGTGGACATTAATCCAAGCATGTTAAGGGGAAGTGTGACCACTAGGTGATTTTCATGACTTAATGATCTATAGAAGACACACACATTAAAAAAAACAAACATTTCCATCATATAAAAATATATAATCAACTCCCTTATTTTATTTTAATTTATTCTTAATTGTGAAACTTAGCTTGAAAATTTTAATCCACTTATAAAAATTGAAGACTTTATCAAAATTGTGATTAAGGAAAATATTTCCCGTTTGTTTTATTATATTTAAGAGAAAGAAAATTGTTACAAAAATTTGGTGAAATGAGAAAGTAAATTTAAAGTGGTTAATTATGAAATTAATTAAATTCAATTTAAAAGTGGTGAAAATATTTCACGACATGTTTTTTTTTATTTGAAATAAGTTCTAAAATTTAAAGAGAAAAAGAAAAAGCGAAACAATGAGATTTGAACCTATTTCTATATTTTATTTTAGAAGCGTTCTTCGCATAGTTGAAAATTTGAAAATGATTTGTTTGAAGAACCTTTTGGTTGCTTCGTCTATGAAAGAATTGACTATGTGAGTTCATGTGTATGTCAAGTGAAGTTTAAATTATAAAAACATTTAGTATAAAATCAAGGAGAGAAAAGATGTTTTTGTTAGACCAGCTCAATCTGTATGTTAAATATCACAAGATCACAAGTTCAAATCTTCGTGAAGACAATTTTGGAAGATATTTTTATGGGAGTTTTTATAAGAAGAGGGCATTTTGTTTGCACCAATTTCACTTTTATTTTAGCATGTCATTAATTTTTATCTAATAATTGTTTATTGAAATTACTTTGTAATACGAGTGGATTTTCGGTTGAACCCAACAACCATTCTTCAAATTAAAAATGTATTGAAAATGTTAAAAAATTTCATTAGTTATTCTAACGATGAAGATGTAAATGTCAACAAAGAAATTCTTGTTGATATTAGAGTTTGTTTACATGATGCATTGGAGATGGTTGAATTTCTCTAGATTGAGTCATAAGTACAATGAGCCAATCCTAATTCCAAACAATAGGCAAAGAGAAATGAAGTCACATCAAGAGAAATTTGAAGGGAACCAAAATTCTTGTTCAGGAAAGTGTATGTAACGGGTGAAAATGTGAAGCTGGGTTACACTTTTTGCCCTTTTTTGAGAAAAAAATTTCATTTTTTTCGGTTCTTCAACTTTCTGCAAACTATAACCATTTTTCTGTGTAGAATTTCATTTTGCGATAAAAATAAAAGTTGTGAGAAATTTTGTTAGCTTTCTATTACTTATTTTTTGAAATTTTTTTATGCAGATTTGATATGTCAACTTAGCGTTTCTTTGAGTGTGTGTTTCTTAACAATCAGAGGATTCATAAGAAGTCATGTTATGTCGCAACGTTGTATTCATTGAAAATTTGTGTTTTTGAAAAAACAAAATGTGTTAGAAAAATATAGACAGAGTCTACTTTGTTTTCATCATATTTACAAAGCCAATGGATGCATATTATAATTACTAGAATTTTTTGAACTGGTCCAATACGAAAAAATGTGTATTTTTTATATGTTTCGCGTGGCAACAAATTTCTTAACATATAAGTTATAAACTAAAAATCTAAAAGCTACCCATTAGAGTCAACGGACCAATGTAATGCCCCATAATTTTTTCAATTTTTTTTACAATGTATTTTGGGAGATACAAAATTTTGATTTCACTGAATCACAATGACCCTTAGAAATTGTTTGCACTCATTTTATTAGAAAATAATTAAAATTAATAAACGTTTACGAAATTCCATAAAAGTTATATTTCCTGAAAGAAGATTCAATTCTAAAAATGCTTGTCTTGGTTTCGACAGTTAATTAACAACCTTTCATGGATTTTAATCAGTCCAAAGTTGCAGAACCGTTTTCAGAGCCTGGTTTTGCGTAATTGGTGACGCGTTAGTTCGGCCGAACTTTTATTCCAAGTTCGGCCGAACTATGTTTTCCGCTTATGAGTCGTTAAAACTAACGTCTTAATAGTTCGGCCGAACTTCTAATCAAAAGTTCAGCCGAACTATTCTGTAATTCTCCGTCGGCCAGAAAATTTTGTGGAGCCCCCTAAAAAACACATATTTCGCGTCAATATAAATTTCCGCGAAATGATTCACAATTTTCACACATTTCGCACTTCATTTCATTTTACAACTTGGTTTGAATTCAAAAACTTTTCTTCAAAATTTGGGTTTAAAGAACTTTTTTGGAAGACATTTTTTGGAAGCGGCGTGATTTTTCTTGGAGGTTCAAAGTTTGGGTTTAAAGAACTTTTTTGGAAGACATTTTTTGGAGGTGGCGTGATTTTTCTTGGAGGTATGTACGTGTTTTGTGTTGAAATAAATCTTTTGAGCTTCTTTGTTCAAAAACTTTTCTACAAATTTTGGATTTAAAGAATTTTTTTGGAAAACATTTCTTGGAGGCAGTGTGATTTTTCTTGGAGGTACATGTACTTGTTTTGTGTTGAAGTACGTGTTTTGGATTGGATTACGTATTTTTTAGAAAAGATTTTTTTAAATTAAATCTTTTGTGATATTCTTTGTAATTGAGTTATTGTCTAATTTTTTGAAGGAAATTTTTTGAACCTCATACCCTATTATCATGGGAAATCGAAGAACTTGTGTGAGAAAATTTGATCGAAAAAGAGACCCTGAGGAACATAGAGAAGAGACGAGACAATATCGCAAAAGAAAGTTAGAAGCTGTCTCAAATATTGAAGAGGAAAATCAACCTCAAGCATAAATTGAAGCAGGTATGTAAATGTAAATATTACATGATCTATTGATATATATTTAAAATTTTCCTATTGTAAAATGTGAAGCTTAATTTTTATTTGATGAACTAGTTTGAAAAATATTTTGTTTGATGTAAACAGACAGAGATATTCCTCAAAATATTGAAGAAGAAAATCAACCTCAAGTAGAAATTGAAGCAGGTATGTAAATGTAAATATTATGATCTATTAATATATTTTTAAAGTTTTCCCAATGTAAAATGTGAAGCTTAATTTTTATTTGATGAACTAGTTTGAAAAATATTTGTTTAATGTAAACAGACAGAGATACTCCTCAAAATATTGAAGAAGAAAATCAACCTCAAGCAGAAATTGAATCGGGTATGTAAATGTAAATATTATGATCTATTGATATATTTAAAATCTTCCTAATATTTATTGACATATTTATTAATTTAGTTATTTATTGAATATGTACTATTTTTTCAAATATGTACAGATGAAATCACTATCGATAATGAGATGTTAGAAAATGTCGACACTCACACATATGGAGATAAAAAACCTGACCATGTTATATGATATCGTGTCGATAAAATTTTTGAAATGTTTTTCAAAAAAGAGCAAGTGACAGTTCAAGCTCAAATGTTGAAAGGTCTCTTATCATCAAAGAAATTAAAAGAAGCGATGACACTATTGGGTATTCGAAAATCAACCAAAGATAAAAAAATGAAAGAAGAGGTGATAAAAAATATGAGTAGTGCTATAGAGTCAATTAAGAGATCTACAGATAAAGATGTTTCAAATATACGTAGAGGAATACAAATGGCAATGGTTTCACCAAGTACTCAGAGAATCGTTTGAATCTAACATTCTGCACGAGTGACCGGGAACCTCGCGCGAAAAACTTCCGCACAAACATCGGAAATTTCGGCCGCAAATAGATGTAAATGATGAACTCGCTTGTTGGAGAGCTATTTGTAGGCAACCATACAAAGATAGACTTGGAGAAAATGTTAAAAAAATAATATATGAATATTGGAAGAACAATTCGCGTGTTTCACCAACCGCAAGACATGTGATGCGAAGAAGAATAGCACGAAATCAATTCGAAGAACATAAAAAACATCTCTTGGAAACCACTCAAATAGAGTTACTCAACAAGTTCAAAGAAGAGAATCGTCAAATTCAAGTTTCACTCAGTGCTTTTGTTCAACAAAAACCATGGTATGTAAAACCTATCACCGTATGCGACACTTGTTGTTGCCGTTATCATGTGGAATTTGAGTTATATTATGACACATTCCTTGATTTCGGTAGAACATTATGGAAGGATTCACCTCCTTCCACTATCCGTGAATTCATATCTCAAATTCTATGTGAAAGAGAAAGCGATGAACTATTTTACAAAAAGAAATGTGTTGGTGGTAAAAAAATTCGATGATTGTGGAAATTTGACTAAATTTCAAAACAAATATCGTATTGATATAAATGATCAATCATTGTCCAACATGAAAGTTAAATGGAAGAGATATGAATATATCAGTACATCGATTCAAGGTGCAGATAGTGTTAAAAGAATCGAATTACGAGAAGGCGAAATTTTTCTGATAGACTTTTTGAGAAAGTTTGAAGCAGAAATTTACAAATACACCAAGTATTCCCATAGAGCTTGATGGCAAGACTTGCAATTCAAAAAATCTCGTGAAGTTTTTCCACCAGGGACCATTTTGTCAGTGATTCATTTTGCAGAAAACTACACATTTGTTCCACAAAAAGAAATTCAGAGTGAATACTATCACTCTGACCAAGTCTCCATGCTCGTCCATATTCTATATAGACATGCTAAACAAAATGTCGATCATATAGAAAGCACGAGTGAAAATCGACATATCATTAAAGAATATCACTTTTATATTAGTGACGATCATACACATGATACATTTTTTGTACAACATTGTTTTGGAAAAATTTATGATTCATTGAAAAATCGTGGAATAACATTCAATGAACATTGGATATAGTCAGACAGATGTGCAGGTCAATTCAAATCTACACGATCATTTTTGGTTGTGTTGTCTTCATAAGAAAACCTGCATTAAACATTGTTGGAATTTCTTTGAGACTGGCCATGGAAAAGGAGAACATGACGGTGTAGGAGCATGCATAAAACGAGTACTTCGAAGATATCAAATGAACCACTTTGCACGCCGACTTGTGAACGCTGAAGAATTTGTTCAATGGTGCATCATTGCTCTAAGCCATGACAAAAACCCATCAAGAGAAGTGTGAAGGTACATTCAATTTAATTTATATTGGAAATCTAATTTTAAACAATGTACATTTATCATGCAATGATTATTTTTAATTGTATTTTGATATCATATTTACAAATTCTTTTTCTAATTTTCCATATAAAGGTTTTTCTGGCATATTGGAATCGGAGACGTAAATAGATCAATTGGAAATGACGTTGAAACAATAAAAGGGACTCTAAAATTGCATTCAATTCAAACAAAGTTGTCCACAAATGTGTTTGCATTGGATAAAAGAAAATATTCTTGTTTTTGTGATGTTTGCATAGACAACACAAAATCCAATGACGTCTGTGAAAACAAAATGTATGTGAACGATTGGAAACATACAGAGCTAAATACAAAGGGAAAAATGTTTGTTGCAATGTTTGAATAAATCCAATCAGAGGAAACTACAATATCATCCGATGGTGATCGAGTTTCTGATCTTGTTAGAGAAGGTAACATTTGAATTACTTTCTAATGATTTAAAGATCTACAAATAAATTTAAATATGCATAATTAAATGTTAAATTTATTTTATTGTGCAGGAGATGTTTTTGCTGTAATTGCATCTATTGACAACGATGAAAATGTGAAGTATTATTTGATGCGTTGCACTGAACGAAAAATGAAATTATTACAAGACTATAATGATCACGGATTTTAGTATGACAGAGCGTCTATTATACCGAAAGGTTATTTTTTCAGACAAACTCATCAAAGTGGAGACTTTGTTTACTTTGAAGACTATGAACCTAATTCCATAAGTTGTCAATATAGTCACTTGGTGTGTGCAGCACGCATAAAGTTGATAGAAGTTCAATCAAAGAAAAAATCGAAAATTAAGAAATGGAAAATGTCAAAATCCGATCATGAACGAATTATTGAGGATGGAATTCCATTAGAATTTTTTTGAGTGAAGTGTCCAACAATTTATTATCTTTGGATTAAATATGTTTTAGAACTTCCAGTACTCAACTAAAAATTGAGCTGCTTATGTTATTTGTGGTTTCCACATGTTACAAATTGTTTGGGTACAAGCACATGCTCTAGTATCAACTGAAAGTAGTTTTTCTATACATGTGCATTGATTAAAAATGTTATATGTATTGGGGATATATATATATATATCCAATATTGGATAAATTAATTGTTCTTGTATATTAATTGTTCTTGTATATGTTCTCCGACCATATGGTACAAATTATTTCACTTTATTTTGTAAGGTCAGATTCGGTCCCCATATGGCCTAGCCTCCAAGGGACGAGATAACAAGTGGTTGTCCCCACTTGCCCGAATCTCAGCTTTCAAGTACAATTTTATTGTTTATGTCAGGCATCTTACATGATGTCCTAGCCAAAGATAGATTCTCTTTGTTTCAAGTTTCCAGTAAAAGTTGTCACCGAATGACCTGCTCGAACTCTTGTAGTAAACACCATACCTCATCTCTCTTTCTCTCCAATATTATTAGGTTTAATTATTATAACACAAAAATCGTTCTACATTGTCAATAATTTTTTGCGCTTACACTAAAATCAATGAACACTATTAATCCAAGTAACATAATTTCAATTTACCATATGTGCAAATGTAGGTTAAAACCATCCAAAACTTTAAGTTGTAGATTGAAACCATCCAAAAATTTAAGTTTTAAAACCCTTTTGATTATATATTGTGCAACATTAAAACATTAAACATTTAAATTTCATTAAATATCACATGCATAATGTAGATTGAAACCATCCAAAACTCGAGTTTTAAAAACTTCACATGTCATGCCAATTATAATTCAACTATCCAACAAAAACATTCAAAAAATTAAATATCACATGCCAAAGTTGTTTCAAGTTTCCAGTAAAAGTTGTCACCGAATGACCTACTAGGATATTATAAATACTAACTTTGTAAGATCATTTGGCATTCGGAAAAATTAGAAAGTCTTAGACTGTCAATCAATTTAAAGTATCATTCACCCTAGGGAGTGTAAAATATTCAATGTAGTTTGGTGACGATGCTCAATCCTAGCTTGAAGTAGTGCCAATGACCAATTCTTTAATGAATTCCAATGCACTAGACCAAAGTTGGTTCAACCTACTTGGTTTTTCACCCAAGAAATTCCAAGGATGGACTATCTGGACAAACTGCTGAAATTGAAAAGCTTGACATGGAGATACGACAAGGTGAACAAAGACTTCAAGAACTCTTTATGGAAAGGGCTCACTTGAAGGAAAGAAGCATCATTTTGCAGGCTAAAGTCAAGACATTAGAGCAATTAGACAGAATTCGAAAAGGAAAGAGTTTGATCCAATTCAAGCAAACCCAAGATCGGATTGTTCTATGGAGCTTCATGAGAAGAGATATGTGAAAAGGATTGTTAAGCCAAGGGCTAGTTCGAAAGACATATTGGAAGAGGAAATGTTGAAGAAGATTGTGGAAGTAAGGCGCAAGACAAGGAGAAGGAATGATGATGAAAGTTCCTTGGACTTGAGATTCGTGTCTACAACCGTACATGGGAAAAAGTTCTCTGCTTTGATAGACACGGGAGCTACCCATAGCTTCCTAAGTCGAAAGGCAACTTCATCTCTTTGGAAAGATAGAATTAAGAGTCATTGACATGGATGATCATTCTATGGTGTTGGGACGAGACTTCATGGTTGCAGCACAAGCCATACCAATGATGGACCAAGACATTCTCTTAATTCTTGTGATCAATCTTAAACTATTTTCTGAACTTCTATTCTTATTGTCACCCTTATTAGTTCTGTCATCTTTCCTTATCGATTATATTAAAAAGAAAGTATAAATCATAAATCATAAACCATTTAAATATTTAGCTCGAACTCTTGTAGTAAACACCATACCTCAAGTCTCTCTTTCTCTCCAATATTATTAGGTTTAATTATTATAACACAAAAATCGTTCTACATTGTCAATAATTTTTTGGGCTTACACTGAAATCAATGAACACTATTAATCCAATGACTTTACAAGTAATGTACCATCATACATGCAATTATATCAAATCAGAAATCAACACATAGGTAAACCATTTAAATATTTAGCTCGAACTCTTGTAGTAAACACCATACCTCAAGTCTCTTTTGCTCTCCAATATTATTAGGTTTAATTATTATAACACAAAAATCGTTCCACATCGTCAATAATTTTTTGCGCTTACACTGAAATCAATGAACACTATTAATCCAATGACTTTACAAGTAATGTACCATCATACATGCAATTATATCAAATCAGAAATCAACATATACTGTAATGAAATCAATGGGGATTGTCTTGTTACAAGTAACATTTCAAATTACCACATGTGCAAATGTAGGTTCACATTCTATCATTCATGTAGTTTTAAAAACTTCAGATGCCATGCCAATTATAATTCAACTATCTAACAAAAACATTTAACATTAAATATCACATGCCATGCCAATTATAATTCAAATATCCAACAAAAACATTTAACATATGTCCAAAAATATGTCCAAAAAACTTATTGTAATAAAATATGTCCAAAAATTGTAAATCTCACTTGAATAATTAGGTTTAATTATTATAACACAAAAATCATTCTACATTGTCAATAATTTTTTGCGCTTACACTGAAATCAATGAACACTATTAATCCAATGACTTTACAAGTAATGTACCATCGTACATGCAATTATATCAAATCAGAAATCAACACATAGGTAAACCATTTAAATATTTAGCTCGAACTCTTGTAGTAAACACCATACCTCAAGTCTCTCTTGCTCTCCAATATTATTAGGTTTAATTATTATAACACAAAAATCGTTCTACATTTTCAATAATTTTTTGCGCTTACACTAATATCAATGAACACTATTAATCCAATGACTTTACAAGTAATGTACCATCATACATGCAATTATATCAAATCAGAAATCAACATATACTGTAATGAAATCAATGGGGATTGTCTTGTTACAAGTAACATTTCAATTTACCACATGTGCAAATGTAGGTTCACATTCTATCAATCATATAGTTCTAAAAACTTCAGATGCCATGCCAATTATAATTCAACTATATAACAAAAACATTTAACATTAAATATCACATGCCATGCCAATTATAATTCAACTATCCAACAAAAACATTTAACATATGTCCAAAAATATGTCCAAAAAACTTATTGTAATAAAATATGTCCAAAAATTGTAAATCTCACTAGAGTATCAAACTGTATCAAGTTTAACAAATTTTAAAACCATCTAAATTTTGAAATCAAATCAAATCTACTGTAAATCTTGTCCATCAAATGGAGGATCTAGCCTTTGAGTCTCGGATAGCGCCCTATCCTGTAAATAGGAAACCTACATACACAATGCACATGTACTTGAACATTAAAATTTGAAGTTTTAAAAATGAATGAGAATATATATATCTAGAACTTCATGTAAAAAACAAAATATAACAAAAAAATCACGCAATACCTCGTAAGGTTGCCTCTCCATTTGATGAACAGGTTCTGCCATAGAAACATCTGCAGTGGTAACCTGTACAATATACATGTACAGTTAAATATAAATATATATATATATATATATATATATACATAAATAATTTATATAAATTAAAAACTTTCAAATGAAAATGCACGTGTGTACATATATATAAACTTATTTGAACAATAATATTAAAAAAAGAACTAAAGACAACTTCTTCAAATGCTGTGGATGTCCCTATCTCCGTCGCTAAAGTCCTCGGATTAAAAAAATCTTCTATACAAACCTAAATTCAAAAAATTTTAAATAACTCAAAAGATAGATCTCTCTCTCTATATCTCAATTTTTTATGGAACTTTTTGAGGTAACATAAATTTTGAACTTGTGAAAAATTGTCCATACTTGGTCATCTCCCAATGAAGTAGAAGGTGTATCTCCTAAAGAAGAAGAAGGTACCGGGATCCCAAAAACATCAGACGGAAT
The DNA here is from genome assembly GCA_034641835.2 of Pinus albicaulis. Taxonomy (NCBI): domain Eukaryota; kingdom Viridiplantae; phylum Streptophyta; class Pinopsida; order Pinales; family Pinaceae; genus Pinus; species Pinus albicaulis. The sequence continues at coordinate 1,405,890,953 of CM076570.1, forward strand.
CGGTACCTGTTAGAACATTTTATCGAATTATATATATACATACATGTACATGTGTGGCAACAATTATTTATTTTAGAGTCACTTAAAAAACACTAACATACATGTGCCAACATATCATGATGGGCAGACCCATCTGCATCGTTTGAGCCAGAGGTCCCAAACGTAATATTAACATTTTCATCACGCATCATGCCTGAGAACTGCAAATGGTGTTTTAACATATAATCATACATTTTTGTTAGATTAATGTACACATACAAATAAATGTATACATGTGTACATACACATGTATTTATTACAAATTGTACACATGTATATGTAAATATAATTTCAAACCCTAAGGTCACTAACACATACCGTTCTAGTGACCTCTTCCTCACGAAAAATTAGGTCTTGCAGAGCATTGCGACAATTTATTGCGTATGTTCGGAGATCTTCAACATTCATGTTGTAAATCTCGTCATCTGTATGATAAACAAAATTGGCACGTGCATTTTCACGTGCTCTTTGTCGATTTAAGCCAATATCGACTCCACTCAATCCGCTATGAACATTTTCGATCATAACATCTCTTGCTTCACGACTTATTTGAGAAGTCGCATCCATCTCTGATTGCAGGGTTTCGACTCGAGACGGTCGACTCACCAATGGCGGCTCAGGGCGAGGCAACTCCACATCTCGTTTAGCGCCCTTACATTGATATAATCGACCTCTCCCCGGGCCAAAAAATTCTGAAGAAAGGTCATTGTAGTCGAGTTTCATACCCAAAAAAAATTCTTCATAAAACATTTGTGCAAAATAAAGAGGAACCTCATCGTTCCATGGAAGCCTTCCAAAGGCCGCAAGATGTCGACCATACAAATATTGTGCTTTGTCTGGGTGCTTGAAATACTGCACCGTCAACATTTTTCTTTTTGGCCCTTCCTTATAATTAAACATTGACTTAGCATCATCTCTTGAAACTCTTTTTTTTATGTCCTGCCATTTATCGGGACCTATCACTGTTTCTTTTCTCTTTCTCATCACTTCTACAAATGAATCAGTCGTTGGCCCCAAATCTTTTTACACTTTTACCATTTCACTCAATGAATGTGTAACTATTTCTAGGCTTTGTCTACTCTCAGCAGGTAGAGACAAAGACTCAAGATCTCTTTGCAATTTTGCATGAAGGCTTTGACACCTTTGTAAGGTGCATTCCGCCATGTTCGTTTCCCATGGTATATCAGTAATCTCAGCCAGATAAGTTGTGCTGGGTTGACAACCTTCTTCTTCAATGCAGCGCGCTGCCCTGCGTCTTTTTTGACCACTGGCTTGAACATTTTCAGCCTCTGCATCAATATATATAAAATTTCCTATATTAGAAAAAACACATGTAAAAAAAGTTGTACAAATTTAATGAAAAAATATTGAAATTGATGGCAACCTTGATGTTGTTGGTTAACATCATCTCCAACATGACCCTGCTGAGAACCAACCCCAGAATGACGCTGCTGAAAACCAGACCCATAGTGACCCTGTTGAGAACCAGCAGCCGTTGATTGTTGGCCTTCAGGGGAATAAATATCACCTCCTTCCCGCAACCTGCTACCACTCATACCTCGACCGGTTGAACCTTGGCCACGCTCCATGGATGGAGTAGAAAGCCTTCTCCTCTTGCCTCCTAAAAATTAAAATATGAAACTTATTAACAACTAATTTCACTCACAAAATTAATAAAAAAATCAATTCCATATGTACACACATGTATGGAGATTTAAGATTATATTTAAATACCGTGAACATCCTCCGATCCCTAAGCCTCCATATGGGATTCGGCTGATCTTCATCTTTCATCCTCCATGATATATATCTATTGGTCGACATTCACAAAATAGATTTCAAAAAATCAATACCTCAGAGTAAAATCCAGTTTGGGGCTGTTAAATCCAGTATGTTCTATATTTCTTACATTTCTACCCTCCTATTTTTCTTTCCAACCAAGGTTTATAAAATAACATGAGAAGCAACATGAGACTTAGAACAATCATTTTCATTATCTATATGGAAGGCAAGAAGGATTATATCCCCTTAAGCTTAAGCTGATGTAGTTTGTCAATTTTTATCATATATTTTTTGGTAAGTGTAAATGTTTTTTTATCTATAGTACAAGTCATGAGTTCCCCAATTTTACCTTATGTAAAGCATGATTCTGGGATTACTAAAATTTGTACTTGGTTTTTTAAGAATATATCAAATAAAGTTTTTGAGAAGCAAATATGGCTTGTTCCTTAGAATTTGGCACTTAGAATTTCCATAACGCTTATAACGCCATCCTTACAATTTTTATAATTTCCATGATGAGACATTTGAATTTCCTTCCCCATATTTCTTGTTAATGATTATAACCTTAAAATGGCTAATATTGGTTTGTCATCATCATCTAAAAATGACTTGGCAGATGAAAATTTACCATGTCAATCATCATCACTTCACACCATCTCATACATGACTCCTTCTACATATTATATGCATGAATTTTTGGAATGTCATCCTCTCTACCTATCCCATGAATGATTGTGACAACAGGTGAATAAAATACAATTTATAAGCAGAATATAGTTTCTAGTTTGTCCTCCTCCATCCGCCCCATAGCTAGTGATTTCTCAATTTTCCACTTCCAACTTTTTATTCTCGAAATTCATTAGCAGCTAATTTTATCGATAGCCACACCACTATACATATAATTATCATATACACTACTACATTAATGAACTCTACGTTGTTTGTTATTGTAAAGTCCAATAACAAACAATGTTAATTTAGTTTAGTAGTGTATATAACAATTTCTTTGACTTCCAGGTGTGTTGTGACTATTAGTAGAATTAACTACCAAAATGAATTTCCAAAATAAAATGTTGGAAGAGAAAAATAGGCAATCACTGGATATGGAGTGGGTGGAGGAGGACAAACTTATAGTGATCCCTTCCTTATCAAATTTCCTTTATTCACCTAATGTCACAATCAATCATGGTCTAGATAGAAGGGATGACCTACCATAAATTCAATCATATAATGTGTAGAAGGGTCATATGTAGATGGTGTGAAACGATGATTACAAACATGGTAATTTTTCATCTAATAGGTCATTTTGAGATGATTATTACAAACCAGTGCTAGCCCATTAAAGGTTATAATCATTGGTGCCTAATGTGGGGTGTACAATTTAAATCAAGTTCGTATCAAAGTACAATTTAGCTCATTTTAGTCAAGGTTATTTAGAAGAATTAGCTATTGGTTTCTACCTTCAATTTCCTCTAAAAATGAATGTGTACGTGCTTTTGAGAGACATTAGAGACATTAGAGTACCTTTAATTTCCTCTGAAAATGAATGTGTACGTGCTTTTGAGAGACATTAGAGACATTAGAGGAATAAGGTCCAAATTTTTGATGAAAATGTGCTATGAAAGTAAAGGGTTTTAAAGGCAAGCATGTACAAGGCATATTTGAGCCAAATGTTCTTCAAGAAGGGCCTAATTATTTGGGTCTTGGTTATGGAAAACATGGAAAATAAGCCCAAAGCCAAGGAGGTTTGTAAGTCATAAACCATGATGAATGAACATGCAGAAGTGACTTAAAGTTAAGGTAAGTTTACTATATTAAAAGCGAAGGTTAACTTTCTGAGTCAGATCCAGCCTGAGATTTTAATTGTGGTGTATTTATTAGGAGGAGGCCACCAAGGTGACAGAGGTCCAGGGCACCCTGCCCTTGACAGACCCCAAGCCTTTGATGTATTCAGTGTAGCAAACATTCAGGTATTAATACACTAAATAAATAGCTATGTCAAAATAACCTGTCTCTTTCCCTACGCAAAAATAGTTCATATAGTTAATCTTCATAGACAGGTCATCAAGCAACTCAATGTGATCATCCCTCCTTCCCTCCCTTCTAAAATAATTATGTTTTGCGGGTCATAAAGCCAAAATATGGAGACAATTATCACCAAATCCAACGTACGATTATGCATGATGGAGAATCTCTAGCGCTGTCCCTTGTTAATATATTTAATAATCTCAATATTTATTTAAAAGTATCAATAGTATTTCAACGACATCACATTGTTCAAATCTCATGGTCGAAATACTATTGTTACTTTTAAATAAATATTGAGATTATTAAATATATTAACAAGGGAAAGCGCTAGAGATCCTCCATCATGCATAATCGTACGTTGATGCTTATAGAGTGAAAAAACTGAAAGAATCAACTTGTAGGGTCATTTTAATGGGGGTGGAGAATTCAGGTCTTTGCAAATTCAAAGTATGGTGCATGTTGCATGAAGCAAGATGTTGAAAGTAGAGTTATGTTAGACACACTTAAATGCAACAAATATGGAAATTTGTACATGAGCTCTATTACTTGACTTAAGAGTCAGTTGTTTGAAAAGGCATGTTTTGTCAACTTGTGTTTGGTTGATGGTTTTGTACACCAATATGTAAGAGTACATGGACATATTCACATGATGTGAATTTTTTTTTCGTTGAAGGAGAAAAATGATGTGTTTTCAGTTTTATGGTTTTGTTTGTGACAAGACGTCACAAGATTTTGCGAAGGTCCACTCTTTAGCGAGAGCTCATGATTACAACCTATCCGTGAGAATCAAATGGGAGTGCATCCTTATTTTGAAAAAAAGTAGGATTCTAAGCTACCTAGGACTCAAACCATCATTTTTAAATTTGAAATATAATGGTGTTGTTTCAATGCCTGAATCCACAACCCTAACACATGAAATCACTAATCTAATTACACATGAAATAAATAGTTATTTTCTCCAAAATTAAAAAATATAACTAAAAACTAAATTCAACATAGTTGAAAGAAAAAGAAGTGCCATTGAAATGGTTTGCTGACAAATGGTTAGATTTCTTATCCAATTAAGGCCTAACATGTATTTTGATGTTTCATTAATTTCTTTGCAAATTCAAAGTATGGTGCATGTTGCATGAAGCAAGATGTTGAAAGTACATGAGCTCTATTATTTGACTTAAGAGTCAGTTGTTTGAAGAGGCATTTTTTGTCAACTTGTGTTTGGTTGATGGTTTTGTACACCAATATGTAAGAGTACATGGACATATTCATATGATGTGATTTTTTTTTTCTTTGAAGGAGAAAAATGATATGTCAGCGAGCTATGTTTCTTGCATGATGTGTTTTCAGTTTGATGGTTTTGTTTGTGACAAGACGTCACAAGATTTTGCGAAGGTCCACTCTTGAGTGAGAGCCTCATGATTACAACCTATCCGTGAGAATCAAATGGGAGAGCATCCTTATTTTGAAAACAAGTAGGATTCTAAGCTACCTAGGACTCAAACCATCATTTTTAAATTTGAAATATAATGGTGTTGTTTCAATGCCTGAATCCACAACCCTAACACATGAAATCACTGATCTAATTACACATGAAACAAATAGTTATTTTCTCCAAAATTAAAAATATAACTAAAAACTAAATTCAACATAGTTGAAAGAAAAAGAAGCGCCATTGAAATGGTTTGCTGACAAATGGTTAGATTTCTTATCCAATTAAGGCCTAGCATTTATTTTGATGTTTCATGAATTTCTTTGCAAATTCAAAGTATGGTGCATGTTGCATGAAGCAAGATGTTGAAAGTACATGAGCTCTATTATTTCACTTAAGAGTCAGTTGTTTGAAGAGGCATGTTTTGTCAACTTGTGTTTGGTTGATGGTTTTGTACACCAATATGTAAGAGTACATGGACATATTCATATGATGTGAATTTTTTTTTTCTTTGAAGGAGAAAAATGATGTGTTTTCAGTTTGATGGTTTTTTTTGTGACAAGACGTCACAATATTTTGCGAAGGTCCACTCTTTAGCGAGAGCCTCATGATTACAACCTATCTGTGAGAATCAAATGGGAGTGCATCCTTATTTTGAAAACAAGTAGGATTCTAAGCTACCTAGGACTCAAACCATCATTTTTAAATTTGAAATATAATGGTGTTGTTTCAATGCCTGAATCCACAACCCTAATACATGAAATCACTAATCTAATTACACATGAAATAAATAGTTATTTTCTCCAAATTAAAAATATAACTAAAAACTAAATTCAACATAGTTGAAAGAAAAAGAAGCGCCATTGAAATGGTTTGCTGACAAATGGTTAGATTTCTTATCCAATTAAGGCCTAGCATGTATTTTGATGTTTCATTAATTTCTTCGCAAATTCAAAGTATGGTGCATGTTGCATGAAGCAAGATGTTGAAAGTACATGAGCTCTATTATTTGACTTGAGAGTCAGTTGTTTGAAGAGGCATGTTTTGTCAACTTGTGTTTGGTTGATAGTTTTGTACACCAATATGTAAGAGTACATGGACATATTCACATGATGTGAATTTTTTTTTTCTTTGAAGGAGAAAAATGATGTGTTTTCAGTTTGATGGCATAATATACCAAGACATGTGTTTTTTTTTCTTTGAGGGAGAAAAATGATGTGTTTTCAGTTTGATGGCATAATATACCAAGATGTGTTTTCAGTTTGATGGCATAACTGGCCAGGAAAACTTCCTCCTAAAACCATAATATACCAAGACATGTCCACAATTAAGAAGAGTATTAAAAGGTTAATTCAATAGCAATGTGGAAACAATAAATGTGAATAAAAACATAATATTACAAGATTTTTTTTTAAAGAAAAAAAAAACACTGTTTTCAGTATATTAAAAGGGGAAAACAGTCTATATACCGATGACATATGTCCACCCATAGAGGGAGAGCCCATGTTTATCCAAACAGGATAAAAGGAAGACTCGGCCCTGGCCAATTGTAGTAAAAAAACCCATATCAAAAAGATACAGAATCAACATAAATATACAGTATGACCCTCTTATGGGATATGAGGAAATCTGTAAAGTCAAAAGAAGAATACAGGAATGATGCATATAACTCGGGGGTAGGATGATACAGAAAAAGACATCAGACACCCTGATGATCAGTTCCACCCAAAAAGCACAAATAAAGTTCAAAGACCAGCCCCCTTTGAGAGGAAATAGTAGTTATGGTTGAATCAGATCTTTATCAGTAAACATATCTAGTACTAACTCCAATTTCGATAAGATGACCCTACCCTTCAAAGGAAATGCACAGGCACTAGAGGGATTTGGCAGGAAAATATATTTCATTAGGTCCGAAGTATAGTGGGACAGGGATTAGCAACCATATTACAACACTTAAGTTGTAGATCCAGGAATTGGCAACAGTTCTTGATAGGATAACTTAAGTATCTACCTCATATACCAGTGAAATTTTAATCTGTACTTCCTATTTTCTTTCCATCACAGTGAAATTTGATCTTAGAGTCTGTGAAAGAAGCTATTGTGTTGAAATTCAGTTTTAACTGAAGGGAAGTTTTGTTGAATTGTCTAATTCAGTGATAGAAGCGCGTGCATAAGCCATTTTAGCCCAAATCTGAAGCAACGTTACTGCCCATCAAAATCTATTGTAATTTTTGCTCCGAGGAATAAGCAAATTTTTATAAAGAAAACTACAAGGAAAGTTTTGATAAGCCACAATATCCCTACAATTGTCAAAACAAGCTAAATTTTCAGGGCCTGTTTAGTGGCTATTGCAGCTCTATTTCTGGGTTGGATATAGAGCAACTTATATGATGTAACGACTTCATTTATTAATGCAAAATATGTTGTTTTTTTTCTCTGTGAAAAGCTAAATTTTCAATGCATTTTCATTTTTAAATGTCAAGCTAATCTTTGAAGCCTATGAAAAACATAAATGAAAACAGGGGATTATCTCAATGTCCAATGTGAAACAAAATATATTTTTTAATTTTCTGAACTAAAATATAACATATACTAACAAATTTTTAATTAACAAATCAGTAAAAAAATTATCAAATCATTTACATTAAAAACTAAACATACATATCAGTAAATCAGATTCGTAATACCCGATGACCAGCGCGACGACGAGGACGACTGTGGCGGCGACGAGAAACAGCGACAGCACCAGCGCGGCGACGAGAAACAGTGACAGCACCAGCGACGGAGAAAACGCGGGAGAAACAGCGACAGCAACAGCGACAGAGAAAACGCGGGAACAATAAACCACATAACTTCGCGGGCGATTTATTTATAGAAAATAGTTCGGCCGAGCTATTTTAAATGTAAAAGTTTGGCCGAACTGCATGTTCGGCCGAACTTTTATATAAGTTCGGCCGAACTTTAGTTGTCGGTTTTCCAATCTCCGGCAAAAATTCTGTTTTCCCGCGCCGTCAGTGGGCCGTCAGGCTAAACGGAATCACGAGTTCAGCCGAACGTTAAAAACAAGTTCGGCCGAACTATTTCATAGTTCGGCCAAACTCGATAAAATGTTCGGCCGAACTCGATAAAATGTTCGGCCGAACTAGTTCCGAAAAAAAATTTCAACCCGCAATTCTCATAAAAGTGTAACCCAGGTTCACGTTTCCGCCCATACAAGAGTCATTTGCATACAAATGTGCATCATATCATTCCCAAACCTTTTATAAGGCCGTGGGAAGAAATTACACATAACAAACACAAAAATAGTTTGGGGTATAACAAGGATGTCATGGATGTAGCTTTTCACATGCCTAGTTTTTGTAAACCTATACAATTTTGAAGTATTGGATTCTTGGATGGTGGTGTTCCAGAAAAAGTTGATTGATTTCAATAGTGTAACAAAGTTTTACATGTGAAAGATCAATGTTTTGATCTTCACTCAAATAAGTGTTCCAGAAATATGGCTATTGTAAGAGAGAAACTAAGTTTTGAATGGATGGCTTCGTGGGATTGGTAAAAAACAACAACGACAATTTACAGGTTATAACGTAGGAAATGTTCAAGAGTGTCGATCAACCTTGCAGTGATAAAGAATACTTCATATTCTCACCCTATAGCCGAAAAGGGTGTAATTCTTGATGATCTACTACAAATTTGAATATTTTTCAAGCGAGTCTGAGTCGAATAGCTACAAGTGAGCCCGAGTCACAAGCTTTACCAGTTATATCCACATTTGTAGCCATAGAGACTTTCATTTGTTCTGATTGAGTTGTTTTTGAAAGATCACTTCCAGATTTAGAATTGTTTGAGGAACTACATTTATTTTTCCAAAGTTTGTGGTCACCTTAAAACTACATTTTTGGTTGTTTTAAAAATTGTTATAAAGGTTCAGAGTTGATATTGCCTGATACCTTGAGTTCTCCCATATTGCTTTGTGGTCATCCTTAAGAACCATTTCATAAGAGACATTGAACTCTTGTATGAGATGCATTTTCACATTTTGAGCTCTCATTCTTAGACTTTGATACATCCCATTAGATTAAGTAGGGAATGTTAGACAACTCGAGATTAGGTTGTTAGGGTGATTGGTTATTATAGTCCAAGAATACTTGGAAATTGATTCAACAGTTTCTTGTATGTATTAATATGTACACATTGTACATCATTTAATTGATATTTAATATAGTTGAGTTTGGTGTCTAATTTGTGCGTTTACAAGCTATGGGGACCATACCTTTTAGGATTATACAAAAACTAGATAGAGACAATACTTTTCATGATGTTATATAAGGATATGCATGGAAAGATATGGATTTCCAGTTGATATCATTTTTGCAAAACTTAACACATTTCCATGTATTTTTTCAGTGATCTTTCGAGTGGTAACAAAGATAGGTGACCTTAGACATGTGGGAAAATCATTTATTGGTTTTCTTAGATATCCATATCATTTTTCAAAATTCTTTGTGATTCATGTAAAGTATGGGATTAATTTATGTTGGTATGTAATAAATTTTCCTTGCTTGATGTTATTGAAATTCATTTTTTGTTTACTAGAGGTCAACGTTATAGACTGACATGCGAAAGGTAGACTAATTCCTACTTCTATAATTCTTGTGAAAGTAGCAGGACTATATTGCATGGCAAATTTCCAAACTTGAATAATAAACCTATGGAGAATAATAAACCCTGTGACTACCATGGCCTTCCTTCCATGATTCATTTCATTGTATCCATACATGTTAAAAGTGCTTTTATAGAGAAATGCGAGCTGACTAAGAGCTTTGTCCTTTAATTTTCTCATTATTTTGCATATTGGTATATTTTTCTTTCCCATCTATTTTTTCTAAATTCTGACAATGGTGAGGCTACGTTATGGTCATGTCCAAGAATAACACCCAAATACAAGGGGAATTGAACAAATGAATTAACATCTGGGAGTGTCAATCCAATACCTATGGATGGTTTCTCATGTGTTTTATTTTTTCTTTTCCTTTTCCTTTTTTTTTATCCCATTAACTCACCACTTAACCTCTTTACATATTTCATTCCTTGTACTCCTAAGAGGGAACTTTGATCTACAACATTTATATCCAAATTAAATAAGACTAAATTATGTAATATTTACATTTAATTTTGAACTTAATATTTATTTTTTCAATTAAAAATGTATATAAATATCATAATAAAATTTACTATATTATACAAATTTATAAATATTTACAATTTTTTTTAATAACTGATAGAATCAATAATGCGTCGTCTCTTGTACTCACATGACACAGGGTCAATCTTCGACGGTTTCCTCTATAAGTTCCAGGTGCAACCATGTCACCCATAAAAACAATGCACATGTAAGTCAAGATTTGAACATGTGACCTGCACAATGACACGAATGCCGTAGCAATCTATTTCTTGGCCAACAAGCCACACCCCTCAGGGCTAAATATTTGCTTCTTTTTATCCTAAATTTTAGAATATATTTTTTCTAATTTATATTGTCTAATAAATATTATATATAGCATTTCTTTAAATATATTTTATAAACAAATATATATTTTTAAATATATCTCTATATTTTTTTTAGGATTTTATGTTGAGAAAAAGGTTTATAAAAATATTCATAATCATATTAGAGTGAGATGTGAAATGAAGTAGTCAGACATGATTATGGTACTTTGTCTTTTCAAATGAATTCATATTTGGAATATTTTGTCTTTTCAAACAAAAATATAATATATACATTTTCAAACAATCTAACAACATTTATATTGACATAAAAGAAAACACACACACACACACACATATATATATTTTGAATGAGATTATTGTATATATAAATTTCAAATATACCATTTATAAAATAATTATAAACAAATATCTCATTCATAGTATATATTAATGTTCCAAATAAAATCATTACACATAAAATTTTCTTCTAATATCTGTTAATATATATATATATATATATATATATATATATATATATATATATAAACATTACCATCATATATGTTCATGGGTGTAGAATAGATGGTGAGAGAGTGCAGTGTGAAATCATTGCTTAATGTGAAAGCCATTAATTCTAAATTTAGTGGAGATAAATCCAATAATGTTAAGGGCTAATGTGGTCACTAGATAATTTTAATGACTTAATCATCTATAAAATACACATATAATTAAAGAAAACATTACCATCGTATAAAAATATATAATCAACTCCCTTTTTTTGTTTTATTTTTATTCTTAATTGTGAAACTTAACTTAAATTGTAAAAATTAACTAAAACCCACCAATAAACTTTCATTATTTTTTAATCTAAACATTTTAAAGATTTAAACTTTGATTCTTAATTAAAAAACTCAAACTTGTTCTTAAAATAATTAAACTTTGATTCTTAATTAAAACACTCAAAATTGATTCTTAAAACACTTAACTTAAATAAACTTAACCTTGCCATTTAGGAAACATTACAAAGAAAGCAAATCTTAAACTGCCAAAGCATATTTAAAATATTATTAAGGTCGAAAGATGCTTCCCATCGTTCTCCAATAACCTACCTCATCTTTTACTCAAATGGAAAGTCCAAGTAAATAATGAAATGAGAAGTCTCAAGTAACCTACTTTATCTTTTATTCAAATGGAAATTCGAAGTAAACAATCTTTTTGGAAATAATTTGAAGTTTTTATTTTTTCCTCTTTGAAATGAAAAACTTCGTTTTGGATACGTGGATGAAAATACTTAAGATGAATGGATTGATATAATTTTAGTTGTTTTTTTTTTAAGTTTTTATCATTTTCTATATAAATTAAAATTATAATGTTAATTTAAATATTAAAATAATTTTATTTTTGTAATTATAATAATGTCATAGTTAAAATAATTTTAATTTTATAATTATAATAATGTCAAAGTTGAACTTTAAAGATAATATCAAATATTATAACAAATTCTCATATAAAAATATTTAACAATTTCTAACATCACAAATATTTAACAATTTCTGATGTTTAATCTACATACTTCATAGCTCAAGATTTTCACAACTCAACCAAGTTTCATAATTCAACAACATTATAATCCAAATATTTCACAATACAACCCAACCAAGTTTCATAATTAGGCAACATTACAGCCCAAATCATTCACAACTCAATTTCATAATTGGTGTTCACTCTCCACTAACAATGATTATATACGCTTGTATCCACACCCAGTAGTATTTTTATTAATGTCAACTACATTATTAGCAAAAGTAAGAAGATGGTAGATTTAAGAATACTCTTAAATTGGTGTTCACTCTCCACGAACAATGATTCTATATGCTTGTATCCACACCCAGTAATATTTTTATTAATGTCAGCTACATTATTAGCAAAAGTAAAAAGATGGTATATTTAAGAATACTCTTAAAAAATCAAATATGTATAAATGGTTAAGTTCACTTTTGGTGGATGGAGATTTCTAAAATTATGAAAAATGATTTTAATTTAAAAAAAAATTAAAGAAATTATAAACATTATTCATATTTATTAGATTTTTGAAATATTTTTTATTTTTTATAAAAAAATATAAAAATTAACTAAATTATAAATTTATTATTTTATATTTTTGAAATATTTTTAATTTTTTATAAAAAAAATAAAAAAATATTTAAATTATAACTTTATTATTTTAATTTTAAATTATTGTTATTATTATTAATATAGAAAAAAATAATATATTACTTACATATGTATATATATTTTAAAAAAACATATAACAATATTTCAATTTTATATATTCATTCCACTTTATCATGAGCAATTTTATATATTCACTCTACTTTATCATGAGAATTTTTAATTAGTAAATAGTATTTACGATACCACATGTTTAATATTACAGATATTTGTAATATTAAATAATTTGATAGGTATAATATTACATGAATTATTAGATAATCGATATGACATTTTCTTTAATTAACTAATTTCTCAATATCATATAAAACACAGTTATATTGTCATGCTTAGTCTATCTAGGATTTCAAAAGAACAGTTGGTTTATTGCCATGATAAGCATGGTGATACATCTGCAATATGTTGCGCATATATCATACTGAAGGACACTTGCGTTTATTGGGCTGCGTTTTCAAATTGGCATAGCAGGGGCACAGATCCTGGTTGCTCGATGTCGCAGGAGGAACGCACTTGCATTTCGTACGGCATGTACCGCAACCTATAAAACATACATTATGGCGGAATGCTTCCTTGCATCTTCGTGCACAAACTTCATTGCAATCTGCATCAACCAAGAATAAAGCAGAATTAACAAAACGAATTCACACGGAATAGCTATGAAAACTAACCCAAGAGGAAACAAGAATGTTTTAGCATGGAAAAGTTGGGAAAATGTTAAAGCAACAACAAACAAGAATGAATTTACAACAACGTTAAAACAAGAACGAGTAATTCCTTAGAGGAGCTTTGAATTCACAAGAGGATGTTGAAAGGAATTACAGACAATCGATGTCAAATATGAACCCTGAGATTACAGGGAAAAGTTCAAATGGCGAGGATGAGCGTTGAATTGACAAGAACATTGAAACACAAACAGAGTGATACCAAAGGTAAAACATCAATTTATAAGGAAAAGTTGAAAAACAACAAAATGGGGCTGGAAAAGGTTAAAATATGAACAACATCATGCCCTAAAATGAACGTTTTGATGAAAAAAGCTTGAAGGAACCGCACAAACAACATCAAGAAATATGGCCAAACAGAAGCCTTGATTCACAGATAAAGTTTAAAACAACAGTATCAACAACATCAAATAATGATTATCATTATTCATAACGTTATATAATCTATGACTTTTAAGACTATATATACCTATTGCCTTCTGCAGACACCTGTTCATCCCATTTGTTTGCAGCTGGAATCAGGGAAAGGGGAAACCCAATGTGATTACCTCAAAATATATTTATAGAATTGGGCCACCAAATCTCTTCATGAGTATTACTCTTTCTGTGAATGAATTACACCCATGTGATAATTTGGACTTAACTGAGTGATAGATATATACTCACCCCAGCTACTGTTGAAGTTCCGACGTCAGCAGCTTGCACATACTTCTGTTTCATCAAACAGAAATGAGCTATATAGTACTTCTAAAGATCGGAAAAAAAGCAAGAGAATCCATTAAGAATAGAAGACTTATATCAGTAAACATCGTAATTGTTACCTGAAGAACAAATACGACGATCGCAAAATATAAGATAAACCACCTACTTGCAGAAGCCATGGAAGCTGCTAACACTCAGACCGGGTATATACACAAGTGAAGAATAATTACAATCTATGTAAATATTCGGCAGACGGAATATGCCTACCTTCTTTTTCTGATTGCAATGTAGCGCAGAATATGGGCTCAAGTTATAGGGAAGAGAAGATAAACTTTTAGCCCGTTTGGAACTCTGCATATTTTGGTTGTCTTTTCTTCTTTTCTATAATTATCAACAGACAGTAAATGCCATCCATATCTCCAGCTCAACACAGGAGGGAATAAGTGCCGCCATCCCCATCAGCAGCACTATTCCAATGATGAGAATGTTCAAAGACAATACAAAGGAAATCTGTTACATTCCCAATGTGGTTTCCTTCACATTTAATGAAACATATACTTTATGTTTTGTTTTTTTTTTTTTTTTTTTTGTGAATTTGGTAGTACCTCCCTATTTTCTATTTATAATTTGAAAGCAGGTTACAAAATATAAAAATCCAGTTTGTGGCCTCAACCTGCCCGTAGGAAACCAGGTCTGTTGGCCACCTTAAAGTGTTAAAAGCAAACCAAAATTGAAACAGTTTCATTCGTCCATGTGCCTCATTAACTAACTGACCATTGACACGAATATCTACAAGTTGTGGGACTAAAATATGTCCATACAAAAAACAAAATTGCATCTAAGAACCATGAGTAAAATCTAAAACAACTAGTCATAAAAAAAAAGTCAATCGCTATTAGTAGAATTGATCGGATTAGTGAAATTAAGCAATCGTATGGAGCAGAGTCAGAAACATAAACTTTATGTTATACACAAAGCTGGTCCGCGTTTGAGAGCTTCCTTGTGGGTTATGGCACTTGTGCGTTATGGCACCTGGATCTACTTTCTCTTACACATATTTGCCAGTTGGCCCCAACTCTTTATGGTAATGGTGTCGATGTACCTAGGACAAAAAATAATTGATTTGTTTTCATTTCACGATGTGACTACTTATAATAAATAGAGTTGTTACCTAATAGGATGCCGACCTTGGCCCAACTCTTCCTTCCATGCGATACGTTGATCTTTGTAATGGAGTTGCATAATTATAATTTTTATTTAAAAATAAAAAATAGTTTTATTATAAATGTATTTTAGGGGTTAGTTAAGAATTTGTATTAAATTTTAAATATAACATTATAAAAATAATTTTGTCATACATTTGGTTTGTCCTTTTGGAAGTAAAATCTATGTCGGTGAGTGCTTTCTGATATTAAGACTTCCTAAATAAAAATATTAAGTTAATTAGTCTAGTCAAACTATTTTTGAGACCCATGATATAATAAAAACATGGTAGTTGTTAGCCCTCACTATACATCTAGTTATGGAAAGGAAATTATGTAACTAAGCTTTCAACTTAAAATTTTAATTATCATCATTTATCAGAAGATGTCATTAGGGCCAGGTCTTGTGTACTCGAACTTGCTAGGGGCTTGAGACCACAGTAGAGGTGCCCTTCAATATCTGTTAGGTGAGTATCAAGGCTAGCCAAGCAAGAGCGTTGATGGCGTTCTACTCTCTAAATTTCATTGAGGTACATAATAATCTCATTAGAGTCTTCAGGTTTCTCTTTCGACACATGGCCCAAGAATGTTTTCATTTGTCAATCGAGGGTAATAGAATAGAAATATTAAATCTACTTCCCCACATGTGGCCAAGGTCAGGTACCCAACTAGAAATTTCAATTTCGATTTTTTATACAAAGTTGGTGATTATTGGCAAATAATGCTTTTAATTAATGAATTTGAGCCTATATTTTGGGGGAAGGGGAGATGGAAGCATGGAAGATGACAAAAAAAAATTGGGCTTCTTACTATATGCGAAGCCTACCTAAAGTTCATCAACCTCTAGGAACTTGATACTATCTAATCCTCTAGTGTGGCATGGCACTCAAAAAAACACCAATTGTAGAAGACAATAACCCCTAGAGGAGGAAAAGACCAATAGTAATGACAAGATATAGCCAAGGGAGAGAAGTGAATTTATTTAGATACTAGACTTAAATAAATGGTTTTGAGTGGGTCAAGAAATGGGCACTGAGATGGTAGAGCCAAGGGAAGGCCTTGGAGTTCGATGAAGGACCCAGATAACCAGAGTAGTCTTAGAATGTCTCTTACAACCAAGATGCACTACATTAACGCAAACACTAGATGCCACCATGCAAATAAACACAAACTGAGATTATGTAAAAGAGTGGACATAGGAATATTTTGAGATATTTATTTATATCAAAATGTTTTAGGATGTTATTTATTTTTATTTTTCATAAGATGATAAGTAAATTTTATAATTTTTTTAACAAATTCATGTAAAATCTATTTTTCCCATATGTACAACACTCTCTATATAAATATAATATAAACATCCATTTTCCATACACATTTATATTCCATATCAATATTGATATCCTATATGAGGAATGTAGGTATAATGTTAATACCATCAACATCCATCATGTCACTTGTAGGATTTGAACCTAGGTGGGGAGGATTCCTTTCCTCCCTCCCAACCAACTACGATAACCCTCATTGATAATGTAGAATCTATTATTATTACATTGTATATATAGGTATAATATCAACATCTATATTCCATACAGATCTATATTTCATATGAGGAAAATATGTATATCCATCATGTCACTTGCAGGATTTGAAGCTAGGTGGGGGTGATTCGATTCTTTCATCCCAACCACCCACGATACCCCCAATTGACAATGTAAATTTTAAGTTAGAAATAATTAATTCCTACTTGTCTATGGTTGTAATTCTCCATTTGAGGAGTTTGTTCCTACATAATAGGAAATAGCTAGAATATATTTTCTCCTAGTTTAGTGTGTGGTTGAGAGAATCTCTCAACCACATTACTATACGTCCAAGATAGAATTCCTATCTTGAGACTATTACTTGTATAAATATGTGTGTAATTTCAGTGATTCTAAATATAGATTTTGATTAGATTTTGCTGTGTGGTATTTTATCTTGGTATCAGAGCTTCGGAGCCCGTAAGGGCCTCTGGCCCTTCCTGGGCTTAGGAATATAATTCTCTGTTTGTTTAGTTTATTGGTTGTCCATCCGAAGCTAAAGCGCTGTCGTTAGGTGAATGCGAGTTTGAGGTTTAGCTGTGGTGTTTTTGGTATGACAGCGTACAGGAATTTGAGAAGTCTATTGTTGTGATCGATTGGTGGCAGCGTCACTACGTGATATGGATCCCTAATTGATATGGTTGCATTTTTTTTATTATCTGAAGGCGCAAGCTTTTTGTCAAGAAGGCCGAGTTTGAATTTGATAGGATTTGCGGTGATGCCATCTTATTATTCTTTGGAGCGCCGCATAATAATGAAGAGTTTTGGTGTAGATATTTACTAGACAGGCCCTGCAGCTCGTTTTACTGAAATAATGAATCATCTTCAGGAAATCGTTCTTAACCATACTTGGCTTTCTACTAGCTGGAGATGGGTTCGGTGCTATTTTTTGAGATGAGCTATTCTGCTCTTTGCGTGGAGCCACGACTGGTACGTTGGAGAAGATTCGATGTGATCGCCTCTATCAATAATTCCAGCGTCAGATCTTGTTCCAGGGTATATAGTTGAAATTGGAGTTGGATGAAAAGTTCCAGCTGATATGCGAGTCATCAAAATGATTGGTAACCAGTTGCATGTAGATCTGCTGATCAGAACCGATTGAGCTGTGATGCGACTGCCGTGAGCAATTTGGAAGAGTGCGTGGAGGTTTGCAGAGGACGAATGGGGAGAGCAATGTGTTGATCGGAGTTTTCTGGCCGAGGATCCGAGTTTAAATGGTTAACAATGGAGGCGTTGTGGTTTTGGACGGATCGCATATCAGAAATGCACTGCCAAATCTTGAGCGAGCGCTGCCATATCAGAAATCTTGAGTGAATAGCGAAGTCGAAGCTTCCTCAATTCTCTTCGACCTTGACTTGCCAGAGAATCTCAGGGCCCTCGTGTTGGAGAGACCGCAGTTGATGGACATTAGCTCCCTGCAATTTGACAGAAGAAACCGTCCTTCGTAAGCTCCACGATTATCTGGTCGCTCTTGCAGATGAGCTCAAACATGATCCATTGATTGTGTCTATTTTGGATGTGAGTGTCGATGAAGACCATAGTGGTCAGCTTGAACAGAATGAGTTTCAGGCACTTGTTAAGGGAATACTGGAGACGCTCACTAAACAACTTGCTGCAAATCCCATATTTAATGATCTGGAAGCTACCAGAGCGTTGAGCTATCTGTTGTTGGAGCGCTGCGTGTCTCCACGTCGGTTTTTGTTCTTTCCCTTGTGACAGAGTTGGCTGGTGCCATTGATGCGGGAGTTACAGAAAGCCTTTGCAATTTGAAAAACTTATGCATGAAGTTAAATGGAAATTTTTTATTTTTTATTTTTTGGACCCAAAAAGTAAATCAAAAGGAAAAGGTAAAATTTTTGGGCATTCTTCTGCTGCCAATGAAGAAAAATTGTAGAGCGTTGTTGCAAATATTCTTGTCGAAATTAGTAAAGGTGAAAGGAAAGCGGCGGTTAATCACAAGAAGAAGATGGCGCTGGTGGAAGTGGTGTACGGGGCGGATGTGGAGGGAAGTTCCATTGGCGTAATTGCGACCTCAGGGCCGAGGATCTTCATTCTGCCACAACACTTTCCAATTCCATAATTTTGATCCATAATTTTATTTTCCCGAGCTACTGGTTGAGTCCTGGAATCATTATTGAAATGAGCTACAATTTTGAAATGCATTTCTTTATTTACATAATAATTATGTATTGGTGTGAATGTCAATCTGCGGTTGGTTTGTTTGTTGCATCAATGTACCTTATGCTCCCAGCATCTCTACGTTTATCTGGTGCTCATCTTTGAAGCGAAGGCGACTTTTGTTGGTCAGCTATCAGTGCTCTGTCTAATCACAATTTTTTGGTGTCGCGACAACTGCCATGGTGACCACAGCAAGAAAGGATCTCACTCTTTTCCTGTCATATATATAATATTCACCAAACCCTTGATGGAGCAGCATGGGACTGGGCTGCTGCTGATATCCATGGGAATCATTCTGAAAATGGTACCGGATTCAGATTCTTCTTGATTGTTCGGTCGCACGCCATTTGTTTTTGGTGGAGTCGAGATTGGACGTTGAGATGTTGGCTAGGAGATTTCTGTCCGTTTAGGTCGATTGGGGATATGGATTGGCTCGTGGAAATGTAGAATGTGCTTTTGGTGAAAAATACTTGAATGCGGCAATGTTAAGAGATTTTTTTATTTTTTGTGCTTGAGGTAAAATAGCATGGTTGGAAGCAGTTACCAAGCCTTGATACTGTGAGCAAGGGAAGTGGAATTGTGTTGCCAGGGGAGTGGATACTGAAATGTGACGAAGAATTGGACCATGGAGTCCTGGATTAATGTTCTTGAAGGGAAAATTGTGTTCTCTTTGTATGGCTGTGTGCCTATGTCTGGATCATCAGTGTTTGAATGCACTGCATTAAGTCCAAGTGAAAATTCGTTAATCCGTTTCTTTATGAGTAGACCCCTCACAGGTATCGTTGGTGAAAAATGGCTGCTGGTATGTTTGGAAAATAATCATCTATGGGCAGAGATAGAGAAATTAAACCTGAATAATTTATGCTTTATTTAGTTTCTTGGAATCATGTTTAAAGTTATTGAGCCTTATTGAGCCTAGCTAACTCAATGTAGGTAAAGTTATTTTGTTATAATTCGTGACTCTAATGAATGACAGGTTAAGCATGGAGTTCCAAGAATTTATTTGACAAAGATGCCCAAGATGTGAACTATGAAAAGATGGGATAAAGGAGCAGCAACAACGTTTATGGTGGACAACAAAGTAGATGTTTGTTTGAGTTAGTGTGGTTTGTGGAATAGACTCCCTAGCATGTTATAAGCAAGTCTAGTTGGTTGTTGTAATGGTCATTATATGTACCCAAAAACTTCAAATGTTGAAGTATGGAATGTAAGCCTTGTAAAGGCATTTGAAAGTTCGTGGTGATCTTAAAACCACTTTGTAATGGTTTATGGTCAGCCTGAAACCATCTTTTGTCACTTTAAAGTGATGGTTTGTGGTGAGCCATAAACCACATACAGAGCCTTAGTTGCTACAGGATTTGCCCGGTGGTGGCACATTTAAGTTCCGGATTTGCCCGGTGGTGGCAGATCGGATTTGCCCGGTGGTGGCATATTGAAGTTGGCGGATTTGCCTGGCGGTGGCAAATCGGACTTGCCCGGTGGTGGCATATTGCCTGAGTGGCTAACATGTACACGAGAGTTTTGTGCTCGTAGGAGCAGGTGGACTGCAGTAACACCTGGCTCACTACTACAAGTCGGGTGTGTCTCACACAAGAAGCCGGCGCACTATTGTACGTCTAAGATAGAATTCTATCTCGAGACTTTTGCTTGTATAAATATGTGTAATTTCCTTCATGTATAATATAGAATTCTTATTAGAGTTTGTTGTGTGCTATTTTATCTATT